>CM058155.1:15184530-15624530 GCA_030254885.1 Vitis rotundifolia | reverse complement strand
GCTTCCTTTTGAAGCATACGTATGGTGGTGGGGTAACAAGATCACCGACTTTCTCCCCATAAATTTTTGTATCAGTTGTAAGCTTGGTAGGAGAAGGTCGGTAGGATAAGGAACCTCAACATTGGTGGTTTGATTAGAAGGCAGGTCAAGAAACAACAAATCTGCCTTATCTTTCATCAATGGCTCCCGTGAAGATAAGAATTTGAAAAGGACTGGTTTTCAACAAATGTTACATCCATAGATACAAAAAAAATTTCCATGAGGCCAAGTGATAACATTAATACCCCCTTTTTATAGCAGAATATCCCCACAAAATACACATTTGAGAGCCTCAAGATCAAGTTTGCTTCAATGTGGGCATGAATATGACAAACGTTATGCAAAGAAACACTCTAGGAGGGAGTTGACAAACACCATTGATAGGAAAAAACTCAACCAACAAAAAACAACCATTGGACTTTCGCGACCTAAAACTCTAGAGGGCAGCCAATTGATTAAGTGAGCAACAGTTAACATTGCTTCTCTCCAATAAGACTTTGAGACATTTTTCTGAAATAGTAAGGCCCAAGTGACTTCCAAAAGATGTCAGTTTTTATATATAGCAACTCCATTTTGCAGTGGAACATTTGTACATGAGGATTGATGAACAATGTCTTCTTTTTTTAAGCAAAGTGATAATGTTTGATTGAAGTACCCCTTGAAACCTGATATTTTTAATCTAGACACCAAATTGGTTGCTAACCATTTTATAAAATATGGGAAACATGTTGCTTAAATCAGACTTATTTTTTAAGAGGAAGAGCGACAGCGACAGCGACTAGGTTACCATTAGCCACTTGGGCATGTGTAAAATAGATTTGAAGGTAAAAGAGGGTGTTAGAGTGATAGTCCCTTAACCAGCAACAGCGACTAGGTTACCATTAGCCACTTTGATTTTTTTATTTCCAAGCCATGGGCTATATGAGGTGAAACAGTTTGCAAAGAAGGTATTATGATCGGTGGCACCCGAGTCTATAACCTAGGAACCAAAAAGAAACATTCATTGAAGGCACTAAGAGCATGAGATAGTGGATACTTAATTAACAGTACCAAGGAACATGAGGCACTCAGTTTGTTAATGAAGTTAGAAGATTTCTAAGTTTTTCAATTTCTTCTTTATCAAACATCAACACTTTTTAACTGTTAGGTGTTGGGTTCCCCTGTTAAGAAGGTTCAGAATGAGCCATATGGATCTGGCTACTCTGCTGTCTATACAGTCCACCTCAATTGCAGTTGCCTCTGCCAAGTGACTGAGGCTTTCCATGAAGATTCTAACAGGTTTCTTTTGTACATCATGGTTTCTTGCAGTATTTGCAACACAAGCCACCTTTACCATGAAGTGGTTTAGGTCCTTCAGTTCTCATAAGATTTGCATTGCCTCCATTATTGTTCTCCACCCAGTCAACATTGGGTTTTACTGAAACAAGAGCCAACCCATCAGGGGATGCAGTACCAAACATGACTGTTGTTTGTCCTTCTTCAGCCTGTATTATCTAGAAGACTTCATTAAGAGAACGCAGAGTTTCTTTATCAAGGACTTGAACGCATGCTTGACCATGCTCTACATTAAGATCGGCTAACAAAACTTCTCGTTTAACAAATAATTGTAACATGGTAGCATCCTCACTACATTTCATCTTGATATTCTGATAATAATAGAACTCAAGCTATGATCTTTTCATAATGTTATAATATTCAATCATATATAAGTTACTTGGTTTGGTGTCAGTGATCTTGGCCTTTATCTCATAGATTTGGGCTGCTTCTTGTATCTTGGAGTATGTTTCTCATACAGCCTCCCAAAATTCCTTTGGCATGGTGAGAAGCATGTATGGACTACTGATTTCGGGTTGCATAGAATTCCACAGCCAGGTCATGATCACGGAGTCTTGTCCATCCCACACACCAAACTTGGGATCATTCTTTTTTTGGTTCTGGTCAGATTAAGTGGCTTAACTTGCCTTTTCCCTTCAGAAATGTTTTAACCAATTGGGAACAAACTAGGCAGTTTCTGCCATTAAAATGAATTTCAGGTTGGAGATTATGGTAGTCATCTACTGATGAAGATTGAGTGTTCCCACTTAAACCTTCTGCTGTAGAGGTAGCTTTTGCTGTTTGCAACATATTCAGGAAGCAAAGAAAGAATTCTGGATTTTATGGAATGAAAAACTTGAAAATCATAGCCTATGAAGGCTGATGAAGGAGGAGTTTGTTATGATCAAAGGGAAAAAAAGGACAAATTGTGTTGCCAACAAAATGTCGTGCAATGACAGAATAACTCTCACGTATGAAGGCCAAAGATCAAGGGGGGAAAAGTCAAAACAACCCTAGATGCTCCCGTACCCTGTGGGAAAACACAATTCCTCTTTATTATTAAGAATATGAATCTGTACAGTAATTCATTGAGCTCTCCTATATGCCTAAAAGGAAATAACTACCTAGCAAATTAATCCCTAGAAATCAGGGATTAAGTTTTACAACAAAGGAAAGGAACATAGTACATGCAAACTTGACTAATTTAAATTACAGAATATGCACCAAATCCCTAAGGATTGGAAAGATCATCAACTTCCAACATATGATCCAAATCTAGGTATGGCATTTTATCTTCCTTCTTTTCCATATCTCTTGGGTGCTTCACTAATGAATGAGGGAGTTCTTATTCAGTTGGCATAGAAGTTTTGTTTCGGAAGAAGCATAGAAAGATGTGGAGAACAACCTTTTATGTCCATTCCAGACCATTTGGCAAGAGCACAATCAAAAATCATTCAAAGATACAAAGCACTAGGGTCAATCACTTCAAATCTTTTCCTTCAATCTAGAAAAGCCTCTTCAAGTTGGCTACTTGTCCTTGCTAGATTTTATTGATTATTTGGGATCACGTTAGTTAGGTGGTTTCATATGTTCCTTTTTCTTGTTAGCATATGCCTCCCTTTGTATACATCCAGTGTACTCAAGGTTAGCACTCACTTTTTTAGGCTTCTTATATAATGATCTAGAACCAAAGAAAAAAAATCCATACTAATAAAAAGGTTGACACCTCATTTTTCTCTCCTCTGTAACTCAAGTTCAAAAGTTAACCCACATAACATATCACTCTTAATTTAATTGAAAATAAAAAAGAGAAAAACAAATTATTAAATGTCTTCTTTTACACATATAAGCAGGCTACACAAAAGAAAAGAGTACACAGGAACCATACAACAGGCACAAAAAGTCAAAGCCACATAAGAAAGAACTTAAAAACAATTTTCTCTCTCCCTCTCAATAAGATCCTAACCAATGAACAAAATCAATCAAAGACATTGAGTCTTCCTTTATGTGCATTCCCACCCATACCAAGAGGTTACTTAAGAATAAACATTTCAACTTTTGATCTGACATCTCCTATTTTTCAAACGCTTGTTGATTTCTTTCCTTCCCCAAATCTAAAATATGAATAGGGGAGCAAGCCTTCCAAACCTTCTTCTATTTTCTCCCTAGGAAAGAGTTAGCCAACTTGAAAGAGTTAGCCAACTTAAAAGAGTTTGTCTAACTGTGGAAGGAAGCACTCAAACTACTCCAAATAAAGAGAACAACTGCCATTGGACCCTTGATTTGACGCAATGAAGAAACTTTTGATCAATTGATTCCACCTCAATTTTTTAATTTTTTTTTTTTTTTCAGAAACAAATAGATATATTAATTAAGAATAAATAAAACATGAGAAGGATGAGAAATACACCCCATGATATACAAACCTGATAAAAAAGACCCGAAGAAACCTCCACCATACAGGGAGGGCTATACAAAAGGAACAAAAAGGCCTATACAAGTATAACATCTCCTGAAACTCATCTAGGAACCAGACACTATAGGCCCAACCCTAAGGTGTACATTTCAAAAGCCAATTAAGTTGAATTACACTCAAATGATAGGGTTTAAAAACGCCCATATAATAAGCCTAAAAAGAAACATAGAAATGAAGCAAATCCCACATCATCTCCAACGTTTTCCAAGTGTCCTCGAAAATCTTATCATTCCTTTCTCTCCACACAATCCACAACAAAGAGAGACACGCGATCCTCCAAAGAGTCTTGTCTCTAATGGAGTTCTCAAAGCACTTAAGAGAAATCACCATCATATCGTGAATGCTGTCTCGCTAAACCCACACCATCCCAACCTGTGAGAATATTCTATGCCACAATCCCAAAGTAATCGGACAATGTAAGAAAAGAAGATCAATCATCTCTCTACTCCTACATATGATGCACTAATCAGGGCTAAGGGCTTTGAAAGGCCTTCTCAATTGTAACATATCAATGGTATTTACCATCTTATGTGTCACAAACCAGGCAAAGGCCATTAATTCCACCTCAATTTTACAAAGAAAACATCTATTTGCCAACTGCTTTTCCAAGCAAAAAAAAACTCACTTTTGGCAACACCCAAGAATTCAAGATAATGCCCGAGGGGAAAGGAATCAACTTCCATGGCTCCAAGATAGAGACAAGGGATATGACAATTGAAACACCATTCTTCAACTCCTTCCAAATTATTCTATCGGTGACTTCCCTCCTCACCAAATTATCTTGCAATCTTGAGAAAAGGACTCAACAATATCCAACTCTCAATCATTGAAGCGTCTAAAGAAGCACAAATCTAGTAACCCCACCCACCCAATCCAAACCAAAAAAAATAAGGAAAAAAAAAAAAAAACCCAACGCATCCCAAACATCTACCACCCAAGCGTTTTTGGACAATGAAAAAGCAAACAAGGAGAAAGGGCACACACAAGGGCTCCTTCTCACACTATCTATCTTCCCAAAATTTCACCCTCACACCATTATGCACTTCAAAAGCAACCTTACTAATAAGAAGGCCTTATGCCTTCCTAGTAACTTTCCAAACACCAACCTCACACTCATCTCTCACATCACCAAAACATCAACTGCCTTCTTCCTTTCCATACTTTCCCTCTATAACTTGTTTCCAAGAAATATCCCCTTTAGAAGCGAACCTCCAACTCCACTTACCAAGAAGAGCCTAATTAAGGGATGACAGGCTGCTAATTCCCAAACCCCTCTTCCTCTTATCCATGCAAATAGTAGCCCATTTAACTAAATGAGGCTTATTCTCTAAAGCCCCTCCTCCCTATAAAAGTCTCTTTGCATCTTCTCTAGTCTCAACCTTACCTTTCTAAGGTAGCAAATAAGGACATGTACTAGATAGGCATACTAGATAAAGTGTTTCAAATCAACGTGAGTCTTCCCCCATAAAAATATACTACCTCATCCACATTAAGGGCCTTCTACGAAAAGTCTCCTCTACCCCATCCCAAATTGAACTAGATTTGAATGGAGCACCCAAAGGCAAACCTAAATAAGTAAACGTAAGCTCTCCCACCTTGCAACCCAACTTCACCACATCCGGTAACCCCCCCTCCATTTGGAATTAACTTACTTTTGTACAAGTTTATTTTCAGCCATAAGGTTGCTTCAAACCACATAAGAAGTCAACTCAAATGAACCATTTGATCTTGAGGATCCTAGCAAAAAATTGGAGTATCGTTTGTAAACAAAAGGTGGGAAGCCTCCAAACCCTCACCACCCTTCCTTGCCTTTAAACCTAACCAAAAACCAACCTCCCTGGCCCTTTCCAAGAGGCAACTCACCACTTCCATAGCTAACACAAATAAATACAACAAGAAAGCATCCCCTTGTTTCAAACCTTAGAGCTCTGAAAAAAATCAAAGGGAGTTCCGTTAACAAGTGTTGAGAATCTTACTATAGATATCCACTATTTAACATGAGCCTAGTTAACATGAGCATATGCCATTTAAACAATCACCTTCTTCTCCAAGTTGTTCTTTTTTGTGGCTCTCAACTTCCTTTGGCTCTCACCTTCAAGCCAAGGATCTCCGTAATGTAGAACAATGCTAAGATAGTTTTCTACGATCAAATAAGTGGGCTTGGAACTTAAGGAAATGAACAAATAAAAATTATGGCACTAGAGAAAAGTAAAATAAAATATAGGAAAATAAAGATAAAAAAAGAAAATATAGAAACTTTAGAATCTCATTAAGGTCGTCTAAGAATCTCACCAAGAAGAAAACCAATGGCGTCTCAATTTCAAAATATGCAAAACTTAATATTGTTTCACTATCAATCCTTAATCCCACGTCAATTATCGGTAGTAGAAACTAGAATTTGAATAAAACTATGAAAAAGTTAACCTTATCCATGTAGTAACTTATTAGGACTTTTATCCCTATCGTAAGACTATTAAATCTTCTCAAAAAAAAAAAGTTAAAAAATCATAACTCTCTCTTTAGAATTAGAAATTTACTATGTAGAAACTTCTTATAATAAAGTTATAGTAAAAAATACTTCTAGATTCTAAAGGCTCAAAATAGATACTTTTTAAAAAGAGATTAATTTAGAAAATAGAAAATGTTAAGATTTCTATTAACTAAAACTTTCTAAATTCTAAATAAAATTCAAATACCAAATATTAATTAATTATGACACCCAAAAAATAAAAAGTTACTTAATTACCCTTAATAGAGTAATTTAGGATTTCTTTCTTCTTATATTCCTTTCTCGGTTAGATCTTTGATATTCATCCTCATCAGTCTTTTAACTTGTCAAATACTCACACTCTCTTTCTATAATTTAAGACATTTGACAATGTTGTTTACATCCATCTCTCCCATAATCTCCTCTCCTCCTTACTAGGTAGCATATACAAGCATATTTAAGTTAGTAAGTTTAAAACAAATGAGGATTAAAGTAGAGAACCATTAAATCCAATGACCAGATCTACTTAGTTCTTTGTCAGTTTAAACTCCTCAATGACTCTTCCAGCCCATAAACATCCACTTAGTCCACATAACAATAAAACGCATGATCCCCAACCACAACAACCCCTTAATTTCAATGATTCGAACCTGACTTTGTCAACTGTCATTTGCAGTATCAACACATAAACAACCATTTACAAAAATATATTTGAGATTCCCCATTATAACATAAATAACAACAGCAAAGAATTGTGATAATGAAGAAAAAAGAAAGTAATAGAGATCTGCTGCTTCCATTTGCTATTTCTATCCGCTAAGGTTCATTGATCTTATGTGTTACAATATTTAAATCCCATTTGCTTATTGGGAACTTACAATTGCAGTAAAAGCACATAAAGGGGAGCAACTGAATGATTTAATGCCTTGTTTCTGCTTGAATATCAACTTCTAGCCTGGACCTTAACAGTTCATACTTTTCATTTTATTGATGAACTGAGTGGAAGATGACTATTGGTGCTCAGTGAGTAGCATTGAGATTCACACTATGCATCATCATCTACATGAAAAGGTGTGCATTCTATTTGTTTCTAATAAGCACCCTTTTTCTGTGTTTGCAATCGAACCTTGAACCTCCTCATTCTCGCTCCAGGCCTTTGCTACCTAAACCTCCTCTTTTTAGTGCGCAAGCCAAAACTTTCAGGTCTTCAAAAGTACTTCTACTCTGCTCCTGCCACAAACTTAGAGTTCCCTTGTACACCTAGCACATACTGGAATTGCACCCATTTATGTGCTTCTATAGAATTCTCTTACAGTGAGATAAAACTCACAAAATAAACAAAGTGATAACTTTTGAGAATGCTATTTTTACTTTCTTTTCCATTTTTAGAAATTAAAAATGAAAAAGTGGGAAATTATTTCCTTGATACCTAGCTCAAGCAGCAAAGTGTAAAGGCGAGGAGGTAGGCGGTTCCAAGTTCAATTGCCAGCAAGGAACAAGAAAGAAAAGAAAATTGTCTATATAAAATAAAAGGTGGGAAACTAATTTCGTGTCCCTATATAAATTCGGCAGCTTTCAGAGAAGATAACACAATGTTATGTGTCTCTAGTTTCACTTTATGTGTTCCCTTTTGTCATGTTCACTAAATCTGTTCCCCATTGCATTTTCATCAAATGTGTTACCTGTGTCATTTTCACATTTTCCTGACCTAAAAACAGGGAACTTTCTGAAAACAACACCACACAAACCCAAGACATGGAACAAAAAATGGAAATAGCTTCTGAAAAAATTTATACTATATACTATAATTATGCTATACACATTATTATAGCAAACAAGGGCTTTTTAGGTTCTATTTTAATCAAAGCTACAAGAACAGGATGATCTCTTGGCCATCAAGAACAAATCAAATCCCATGGTTCTATTTTGCAATCTTTCTTATTTGCTTTTATGGAT
Source organism: Vitis rotundifolia (assembly GCA_030254885.1). Lineage (NCBI taxonomy): Eukaryota > Viridiplantae > Streptophyta > Magnoliopsida > Vitales > Vitaceae > Vitis > Vitis rotundifolia. The sequence continues at coordinate 15,616,257 of CM058155.1, read as the reverse complement.
GAAAGGTTGAAATGATTGTACAAAAAATTCTTTGACAACCACACATGAAGGGATATTAATCCTATTTAGAAATCCAATGGATCCAGTCTTATTGATACAAGATGAAGATAACAAGAAAGAAATAAAAACTGATTTTCTCCTACTTCCTTTTATCACTTCAGCTCTGCTTAGATTGACAAAATCATGGAAGTATGAGGGAAAGAGGGGGGAAAGGGAGAGAAGAAATAAGTTTCAACCCATTAAAGTTCTTTGTCATCCTTCTCCAATTTTACTACTCTTCTATACGGACAATCAAATGCATGAGTTTTCTAATAAGCTTCGTTATAGTTCAATTTTCCTCATATTTTCCATAACAAACCAAACAAGATAACATAAAACTCCTATTTTCCCTTGCCTGATGCCAGCCCAGATCCATAAGGAGAACCTCAAGCGATAATATTCCAATCAAATTATTTGCCAATCTGTTGCTTTAATCAACCTCTCGATCTTTATTGTTTGTAAAATTGTTTTCGACCAATAAAATCAAACAAGTTACAAGGGTCACTTAGTTTTCATTTTTAAAAACTGTTTTCCAATTTACATACCTAAACATGTTTTTCAGCTAAAAACCCTATAAAATCTTTTCCTTTTCTTATTCCTAAATCTTACTTTCTGAAAACTGTTTCCAAACAACAGAACCCAACATGTCAGCATCACAGCACTGAAAAAACATCACTGGCATTCCAATAATTCAAATGCTTCGCATTCACTCTTCTTCCACTGACCTTAGATCCATATCGAAAGGAACGATTGCCGTTGCTGACCGAAGACGAAGAGAAGAGCAACCAAACGGTGCAGATCAAGAGAGCCGCGACTGCCACTGAAACTCTCCCCAAGACAGCCTTCAATCCTCCTCCACTCTGATGCTTGGGCTGCCTATGGTGCCCGTATCTGCAACAACAACAACAACAACACGAGCAGCAACAAGTAAGATCTAGGCAGGTGTCTGTGTGTTTGGTTGTGTGGAAAATGAAAGAAAATGAAAGGAAAAGTATGGGTAGGTGTTTACCTTCTCATGATGTTGTCTTCGTTTTCTGCAACTTTGATCGTCTCAGAGGGAATGTAAGAAAGTTTAGAAATAAAATTTATAGAATAAAATTGATGGGCTGGGGGAATGGGGAGTGACGTAGATCCATTAGATTGGTTTACGCACGTGACTTGTATCAACATTTATTAATATTCAATTATATTTATGCAACTCGGTTCGACCTTACTCTTATTATTTGTTTATCATTGTCTCCTTTATTTGTAATCAATCATCTAAATTTCACTAACGCTTACAAATATTGATTTGGTAGTTTAAATTTTTCTTTGAATTAGAAAGCAATAAAAATAATAAAATGGGATAAAAAATTAATTATTATGAAATTGTCTTTTTGCCATATTCTTCAATTGGGAATAACAACGTCAAAGTTTGGGATTGGTCCACTCATTCCAATCTCGTCCTGTTATTTGAATTTATTTCATCATTTTTCAAAGTAAATAAATAAATGGGATGGTGTGGATAGGACTTGTTTCGTCTTGAATTTTCCATTTTTGTAATTTTTTTCAAGAATTTTTTTTATATTAAAAATAATAATAATTTATGAATAAATAAATATTATACATTTTTATCATTTGTTTTTTTAAAAAAAAAAAATGTGTTAAAAAAGAAAATAAATAAATTGAAGTAGTTTTTCGTTTGATTATATATATAAATACAATGAGATAAGAAAATATTTAAACTCGTTTTGGGTATTTAAAAAAAGTAAAAAATCTCCAAACCCATATCTAAATTATTTATCATTTATCTAAAAAAAAAAAATTATCTTACTCTCATTAGTGTCTTCCACTTCACTTTCTTTTTTCGCTATCTTTACTTTCTTTTTGACCCACCATCTACTTGTCTTTCACCTAAAATATGGTTGCCTCAAGTGAAATGGCATGCAACTCAATAGTCCACTCTCTAAGCATTTGAGACATGACATTTCCCACTTTAAATTCTCGATAATTACTTATGCTTAACACATTATGACATTAGCTCTATTTTATCGCATGTGTGAGTTTAACTTAACCAAATATGAATTTGCAGTCAACCATGAATGTTGGGGAACATGCAATATAATCCAAGCTCTTTGCAAATGCAACTAAGTGAATTGGGTTATTTCATTTACCTAAATCTCATTCTAATTGATTGTTTGGGTGAAAAGCAAGTGGTCATGTTAGCAGGTAACATTTATAATGATGGCGAGGTAGCCCTTTTATGTCAACTTAAATTGTTTTTCACATTGTTTGAAGGGCGAAATGATGGATTTTTTTATTAAAATATAATATTTAAAAATATATATACTTTTTAAAAGAATGCATATTGAAAACTATTGATAGAAATATGACACATTTTGCCACATGGATGCCACGTAAGTACCATAAGGATTTAGAAAACCCCTTTTCCCCATTTCAAAAAACCCCTTCTTCATCCCTTCGTTATCTTCTTCATTTTTCTCATTTTCTGAAACTCTATTCCTTTTTCTTCACCCTAATCTTCCTCACTCGATTCACCTGATTTCCATGATTGTGGGCTGTTGAGGAGGAGTTGTCAAGTTACCGTCTCTTTTTCCTTATTCAATCAGGTTATCTACTCATCTCACTCTTTATTCTCTGGGTATTGTTACTGTAGACCATTGATTTTCTCTTCACTTTTTCTTTTTATCACCTTTTTTTTTTTCTAATAACTTTATTTGTTAAGTGATTTCTTTCTCCCATTTTCTAAAAATCCTAAACTCTTTTCTACACTTTCATATTCTAACTCCATTCCGCGCAAAAGTTGTTGGAGAACCACAAGACTATTGCTTTTGGCCTTCATAAATCACAAAACTTTTCACCATTTTCAACTATCAGCAAGGTAAACTTGAAAATTATCTTTTTGAATTTTTCCTCATTTTTTTGTAATTGGTTCTATATTTATTTTAGAAAATTTTTAGATTTAATGTTTCTTGTTATGTGGGTGGAGGGTCCCAAATATGTGCAAATGAGGGTAGGATGACACAAACAATCTCATCTATTGTTTGGTAAAGACTCAATGAAGGCTAATTCTTTGTCTCCAAAATGTTGCTTTCCAACTTTATTTCATTTTCCACTAAAATAAATCAAATTAAGGTAAAGCATGCAATAAAACTATGATAATTAATAAATAAATAATTTTTTGCCATTACATATTTCATATTTTTGCAAATATGGTTAATAAATTATGTTGAAAATGTTTATTCATTTTCATGTTGATGGTAGTAGGTAAAGCCTATCTAAAGCTTCTCATGGCTTATGATATGTCAAGATATATTTCTTGTTGAGGTTATGCTTGTGTCATTTGAAATGCAATTTTCCTTGGGTTTGAAAGTAATTATTTTTCTACCTAGATTTTATTAGCTTTCTAAATTGTTGCAAACATCATTGTAAAACCATGATTATGAGTTATGACTGTGTTGCCAATGTTGAATACTAATTAAAAATAACTCCCACGAAAAGAACTAATTGAACCATATTGAAATCAAATAAATATTGAATTGATGGTAAAAATTAAAAATCTGGTTCTGGTATTGTTTTTTTTTAGGTTAGACAACAATTTATTCCATTGAGGTTATTAATGTAATACTAACGTTTTTCCTTAATTCTTAAGATTTATTTCAATATGGTATTGCAATGGTTCTTAGATGAATATCTAAAAGTGAATAATATTTAGGATTGAATCATGTTCTAGCCTCAAAAGTTCCTATTGATTGTGTATCATTTGATTGATATTGTTATTGGGAATTATTGTGGGGTTACTGTGTATTGGATTATTGGTGACACCAACATGGAATTCTTGTGTTGATCTTAAAACTTTAGGATAAAAAATGGGGGATAGTTCAATCATGGTGTTGTGTGATATTAATAATAATATGATCAATACACCTAACGAGGTGTGCTACAATTCTCACCTATCAAAGGTTGTGTTAGTTAAAAGCAACACAACATTCAATGACTTAGTTGCATGTTTATGTAAGGCATCGTGCAAAGGCTCATCTCAAGTAAAGTTGAAGTTGGTTTATCATTATTCAATTAATCTTGGAGATCGCAATTTCAACTTTGTAGCACTACCCATAAATGACGATGATGATGTGAGTTTAATGTTCAATGTAGCAACAAAGTTCCTTTCACCTCCTACTGTTGAGTTGTATGTAGAAATGCTATCAGTATAGATAGAGAATGTTGAATGCACCATTGAATTGTCAATTGATGTACCACCTGTCCCATCACAAAAGATGGTGGATGTTGATGATGCGCTTGAAATGAGTGAAGATGATGATGATCCTCTAATGAATATAGATTCCAACGCGGTGCATGATATGGTCATGAGTGAAAGGTATGTTTATAAGGCCCCTGGAAACCATGATGTTGAAGATAGATGTTGAGAAATTGGAGCATCTGGGAAATGAGTCTACACACTTTGATCATGAATATGCCATCCCTTCCTTGATGTTCAGTGAGTTGAATTAGGATGTGATAAATGTCATGCCTTAGGAGAACTTAAAGTCGTGTAGTGGAATGTGGAAAGACCATAATATATTGTACAAAGGCTTACAATTGAGAATAAGAAAGACTTACAGTATATTGTTAAAGGATATTACATATACAACAATCAGGATTTGGTTGTAGTTAAATCAAAGTCGCATTTATGGTTGATAAGATGCAAGAGGTGGGATGAAGGTTGTAAATGGAGACTTTATGCTTGTCAATGTAAAACTCACCACTTGTTTGAGATAACACAGTACACAAGTTCTCACACTTGTGTATATCCTAAACTCTCATAAGACCACTCTCAATTGAGGTTCACCTTAATTTCTAGAGATATCCAAAATATTGTAAGGAATGATCCATCTACGTTAGTACCAACATTGCATCAAATAATAAAAGATAAATATGGATATGAAGTTCACTATAGAAGAGTTTGGGAAGCAAAAAGATAAGCAATTATGGTAGTGTTTAGTGATTGGGATACATCTTACTACTTTTTACCCAAGTGGATGAATGTTCTTCAAGCAACTAATCCTTGTACAAAAGTTGTTTGGAAAACAACTCCCTTAGGAAACTGTAATGACAATGTAAGATTTAAAAGATGGTTTTGGGCATTTAGAGCTCCTATACAAGGATTCAAGCATTGTAGGTCAATCATTCAAATCGATGACCAATAGAAATCTTTTCCCTCTTACCTGTGCACTTGTTGAGAAGGAAACAACAAATAGTTGGTCTTGGTTCATTTTTGCATTGAGATTCATGTTACTCAAAAAGATGAGATATGTTTAATTTTTTATTGTTATGTAGGAATCATGACAACAATATAGAATGTTAAAGTTGGATGGACTCCATCTCATGCTCATCATAGATATTGTCTAAAACATATGACAAGCAATTTCAATAAGAAGTATAGAAACAAAGTCTTGAAAGACTTAGTGTACAGGGTTGGATCCCAACATCAACCTCACAAGTTTCAATTATGCATGGAGAAACTATAGAAGTTGAATGACAAGTGTGCATTTCTTTGATAAAGTAGATAAAATGATGAACACATGCATATGATGAGGAATTTCGGTATGGTTGTATGACAACAAATATTGTAAAGAGCATTAATGGGGTGTTTAAAGGAGCTTGTATGTTACCTATTATTGCATTGGTGCAACTAACTTTCTATAAGTGTGTTGTCTACATTAAAAGGTGTAGAGCAAAAACACAATCTAAACTCAAAAAATGTGAAATGTAAACTTCATATGTGAAGAATAAAATCTACTTTGGGAGGCTAAGGCAAGTGGACATAGTGTTACAATATTTCATTAAGCAAATGAGGTCTTTGATGTAACCACTGATGTTCATTGGGATAAGGGCAATAAGAAGCAAATCATGAAGCTTAAGGAAGGTACTTGTACTTGTAACAAATGGCAATCATTTGGATTGCCTTGTTCCTATGTCCTAGCTATTTGTGTGTGTGCAAAGTTAGACAGTTGGCAATTTGTGGATTCTTATTATAAGATAGAAAAATATGTAGCTTGTTATGCCCCAAAACTTAGTCCAATACCACAGGAAGACTATAAACCTAAGCTAGATTTTTCAATTTTGTATCCCAATCCAACAATGTTACAAGAACAAGGGTGTCCTAGATCATCATGCATACAAAATGAGATGGATTGGAGAGAACCTAGTGTAAAGGTTAGGTGTAGTGCATGCAAGTAAGAAAGTCATAATCAACGCAAGTGTCCTAACAAACTTGTGAAATATGTAATGATGTATGAACTTTTGGTGAGGCATGAACTTTTGGTAATGAATGAACTTTTACCAATGTAACACTTACTTATGTATGAACTTTTCATAATGTATAAACTTTAATTGACGTATGAACTTTTGGTAATATATGAACTCTTACTTAATGATGTATGAACTCTTCATATGTATGAACTTTTAAAATATAAAAAAACATATAATAAGAAACCTTGTTTTGTAAGTCTCATGGATCCCCAATCTTATGACTCATTAGTGTTATCTTCACAACATGTACATTGATTGCGCATTTTATAGGATACAGAGGTAGCCAGGACACAAATTCTTCATTGTAGACAACACGAGGCTATATTCCATCGTACAATGTCATTAGATCGACAAATTATTCCATATTTGTAGCAAATGGGCTTTTATGGTATAGCACGACTTGGATTTGTTACATTGGATTGGCACTTGGTCACTGTCTTAATTGAAAGATAGAGCCTTGAGACGTATACATTCCATATGCCACATGGAGAGATGACAATTACTTTATAATATGTCGTCATTATTCTTAGATTACCAATTGATAGACTTCCTCTTATTGGTTTGAAGTCACAATAGTGGCCTGAGTTATGCGAGTCCTTGTTAGGACACACACTTGAAAGGGATGACATGGATGGATCACAACTTAATATGACATGGTTAGCAATGAAATTTCCCACTCTACCCTTTAAAGCTGATGATATTACTATCTAGTATTATGCCAAAGCATATGTCTTACAGCTTATTGGAGGATGTTTATTTGTAGACAAGTTTGGTTACTTTGTGCATCTCATGTTTCTTCCATTTTTATCAGATTTTAGGGTTCTTGGTAGGTATAGTTGGGATAGTGCTTGCTTAGCTTGGCTTTATAGAGAGAAGTGTCGAGCATCCCAAGTTCAAACACATGATATAATTGGCCCACTTATATTATTACAACATGGGCATGGGAGAGATTTCCATGTATTGCCCCTTAGAGATTGGAGGTATTTCCACATGATATAATTGGTGATGATAGCTTTCCATTCCCACCACCTCCATTGGGTGCACGATATATACAACAATTGATATTTTTTTGTAAAAAAATCATTAAGAACTTCACTTACATTTGATCTCAACTAACATGTTACTACTTAATCTTAGGTGAAGAGATGTTTTCTCTGTCATAGAGGTATCCACGCTTGTCCTTAGCCAGTATAGATTTACCTTTGAGATATAGAGGCCAAGTCACATTATATGGCAGCCTTACACGTCTGATATCATGTCTATGTTGCTAGACTACTGTACCAATGGTGATGACATTTAGCGTACTATGCCACCACTTATTTGTTTCCATATTGTTGAGTGACATAGGCCAGACCGAGTTTTATACTAATTTAGTATGAGCCAACATATATCGAAGTCATGTGATACTAGCATTAAACTACATAACATTAACTTACGAGGTCGACATGATCTTTATTGGAGGGTTGAGCTTAAAAAGTATATAGAGAGATGGAACCACTATCATGATCATGTAATTAGTAATGAGTTAGTATTTGGAGATATTTCATATTATGACCCTTATATGGAGTGGTATCGTTCAATCACACATCAATTTATCACTAAACAGAGATCCTTCCATGATATCATGGTAATTTTAAGAATATCACTTTTTTATTCTCTTTTTTGGTTTCTCTTCAATTTTAATTAACATCTTTTACTTTGGACATGCAGGCGAACAACTTGGAACGAATAAATGAGTTGTCAAGGTCAAATATCCTACCAACAACAAATGAAGATATACATTCATTATCTTACAATACCTTGCAAGTAGTGGATGAAATGAGTCTATTACATATTAGTCCCGCTACCACGGTCTCATAGTTATCTTCATGAATAGATAGAAGAAGAGAAAGGTATATAGGACATGTTATGAAGCAACATCAACACTCTTAGACTCCTATAGCACCTATTATCCAGGAACACATTCCTATACAGGATCGACCATCCACATAAGGGCAAACACTTGTTTGGCCTTATAGCACCCCAATTGCAACATATCATCAATAATCGACATCAATCATGATATCTTCCTCATATATTCCACTTCTAATAGAACCTTATAAAGGTCAACATCGAGTACAATGTTGAGAATGAGGAGGTGCACGCCTAAAGCATGATGGATTAATTCCTTATGTTATTGATTTTCCTTTTGATGATGTCATAGTAAACCCCATAGATGTTGTAGAGGATACCAATGTCGCTTCTGATGTTCTAAGTGCTTTTGATGTCGTAAATGCTTCTAATGTTCCTGTTGCTTTAGCTATTCCGGTTGCTTTTGATAATCCCATTGCTTTTGATGTTCAAGCTGTTTGTGATGTTCTGGTTGCTTCTAATAATCCGATTGCTTATAATGTTCCTTTAAATGTCCACATTACCTCTAATGTCGATGCTTCTAATGTGACTTACTAGAGAAGTTTAAGACGTAAGAGGAATGCCCCTCCATGTGCTACTTGATCCTTCTATATGACGTTTTTAAGTCCACATTACCTCTACATGTGTTGTTTTTTTTATATTTGGAATGACAAATTCTTTTATGTTTAAGGACACTTGACATTGTCATTGAACAATTGATGACTGTATTGTAATTAAGATATGGTACATGGTAGATATTGTTAGGTGTAGTTACATAACAGTCCTATGTTATATATATATATATATTTATAGCTCAACAAAACAAAAGAAAACTTGATAAAACCTTGAGCTATAAATATATATATATATATATTTATAGCTCAAGGTTTTATCAAGTTTTTTTTTGTTTAACTGTTGATAGAAAGTGGACTATTTACAGCGTTGACTAGAAGCTGTGGTTTTTTTTTTTTTTTTTTTTTCTTTATCCATTTTTTTCTTATTGCAGTACTTTGAATGACTTGTTTCACTTTCTGCTTTTCAACTTTGGTATGAGACCTGTTAATGGTTCCTGTGATATCATTTCCATCTGTTTTCATCTTGACAAAGCATAGAAGGAGGATGAAGAAATTAATGTAGACATCAGGAGATTGGAAGACAAGCACCGCTAACAAGTACTTTTGTATAAATTCATATATATGTGTTTTTTTATAAATTCCTAGTAAATCTAGACCATGTACATGAACAAATTTGATCATGTTGTACGTATAATGACATAAATTCCTAGCTTGCAATGAAGTAAAACTTGTCTTAAGGAGCTCATGGAGTAATTTGTAAATCTAATTAATGAATACTTAAAATACTTGATGTATATATATTTTTTTTAAAAAGTGCAAATTGAGTTGTTAGTGGTATATGCAAACCAGTTGCTTTAAAAGTAGCAATCTGGTTGTCATGCCTTGCTTAGAAATGACAAGGTATTTTGTAGAATCTCGTCAATTGATTTTTTTTTTTAATTATGCTTTAACAATTTTCAAACAAATCATGTATAAATTGTTTGCTTATTTTTGTATTAGGTGGAAGATATCTCCAGGATATATAGGCTCTATCATAAAATACCTCAAGGCTTGGAACTTGTTTTTAGCATATTTATACAAGTCAATAGGTTTATTCTTTAAAAAGAGCATCTACTATATGATCATTTCGACTTGCTAAAACTTTTGAGAATTTCCATGGTGTAGTGTGTTACTGATGAAGGTCTTGCCTTAGTCAGTCAAACTATAGATGTTGCAAACAACCAAGTTCAGCATCTTGATCCATCTTTTTTCAACCTAGTAAATTTTGCATGCACATATGTCAAAATATTTATGTCATCTTTTTAATTTGAATTCTATAAGCACATATTATTTTTGTGTGGATGTTAGTGAATACATTTTTCTTTTGATATTTAATGTTAAGTTGAAGATCATACACAAGTATTCAAGGATTTTAATTTTATTCTCGATGTGATGTAAGGAAAATTTTCAACTAATTTAAATCAAATTAAGGAGTACTGGGTTGAAATTGAGAACATAATTTTAATATTTTTCCTAGGTCAATTAACTTATGCTTAACTTTGGATAGCTACTTCCTCAATTCATACCTCTTATTATTTCTTTTACTTTAACCATGTTTAGCATCTATTGATTTAAATACTAACTCCTTAATTATTATAGGTGTTAGGAGGTTTTTTTGTTTTTGGGCAATTCTTCTGGAAAATGTCTTAAGCGCAATATACTAAATTTTGAGTTTCATCCATAGGAAGTTTGTAGTCCATTTTTTATTGCTCAACACTCATTGATGTTTTGGCTTATGTGTGGCTCATGCATCTCACTAATGCTAATTAGGTTTTTAGCCTATCTAATTAGCACTGATTTTTAGGCACATCAAAGATTTCCATACAAACATGAGTTACATAATTTTCAATTGCTTTCATTTCTTATTATTGTGATGAATTAGGAAAACATAATGTAAAAGCATGTGTCATAAATCTATTAGTTTCAAAATATGACTTGTTTTTAGCTTGTTTATATCAGATAGGCAAGTTGTTCCTCAAGTTTACTCTATTCCATTCTAAACCAGTGTTGGTTTCAAACATCCATCACCGATTTGGTTGGTCAGGTTCAGGTTTTATCAACAACATGAGAAACTTATGAAAGTGAGGTTTGGATGGTGGAATTTTCTAGTTTATTGATTTGTCAAGAATTTGGGATTTCTGTAGATGCTAAGTAGGAAAAGTTAACAATGGCCATACTTGGGGAATGCAACTAGATGACTTGACCTGTTTAAACATGTGAAATTTTGCCTTTCTAAAAATCAATTGCAACTTGTTACATAAAATTTTGAAGTCTGTCAATAATTCATTTCCCAAATAATTGGTTTAGAAGTATTGGGAATTTGTTGTAAAGCTTCAAAAAGTACATGACCTTCAAAAAGGATTACAATGAATTGCTCCTATATCTCCTAAGAAGGCTTGTCAAGGATGCACTGCACTTTGAAGAAATTGCATATGGGTCAAGGTTAGGACTTACCCATATTGATGTAAAAGTGGAGGAGTTGCAAAGCAAGGAAATGAAATTAGAACTCTTCTTCATTATCATCATCATATAATTCAACTGAATAGTTGTACGACCATCTTAACTTTTGGAATTGGTTTCATTTTTAGTAGGCATTGGATTATGAAATCTTTGATCTTAAACCATTCTTTTCAAGCACTCAGTTCTCCAAAGCCCACTTTGAGTTGGATGCAGAGCAGGGTGTGATTAGGCTTCGCCTTGTAAGATGATGGCAAAATGTAACTAAATTAATACTCGGGCAATGGAGTTTGCAAAGCAAGCAAAGTTAATGGTCCCAAATTATTATGATTATTCGGAGGAAGTAGAGTGGAATTCAACATCAACCCAAATCTCATCAATTCTTTAATGTATTAAAATTAAGCAGGATTTCTATTTGACATACAAATTACAATGATTTGAATAGGAATGGGATTAGTACTAAATGATGGGTATTGAAGTGAATTTTAGCAACTGAACATTTCCCATTTGGTTTTATTAAGTTATATAAGTAAGAATAGAAAAATCTTTGATAAATGACAAGAATGAATATTAAATTGGGTTGTTGTTTGTTACTTATTTTATCTGAAATATAATGCAACTGAGCTTCCCAAGCAAGGCAATTATCCCATAAAAGGGCTAGAGGGTATGTTTCAGATTGCTTTAAAATGATGGTTACTTATGGTGGAGGAAAATGGAATTTAATATTCCATCTTAGATTGTTACACTAAACATTTTACCAAAATGTGATGGTTTACTAGTAATGACATTTTGATGGATCCTACCTAGTTTATTGGTAATAATTAATGGAAAAATTTTAGGATAAGTTTTGTTATTGATTTAAAATTTATAGATATGTCCAATGGCTGAGACTGTGTGCATATTTATGAAAATTTATTTATCAATTTAACTGTGACACTTGCTGACTTGAGTCAAAGATCTCAACTACTTAATAGATCTTAGTTCCAATTTTACACTGAACTTGTGTTTTCAACAAACGAGTTCTAAATTTTTACACTGAACTCGTCTTTTCAACAGACAAGTTTTGAATTTTATACTGAACTAATCTATTGAAAAAACCAGTTTCAATTTTACATTGAACTTGTCTTCTTAATATACGAGTTTTGAATTTTACATTGAACTCATCTTTTCAACAGATGAGGTCTACATGGAATCTCACTTAGGGCAATTGTTGTAGTTTTAGAAATATTTTAGGGACAATGACATTTTAATTAATATTTTTAAAAAATCATGTACTTTTGTAGAAACCCCACGAAATGATGGGTGGTAGGGGCTTGTCACATTGTTGCAGAGTCTGAATATGACAATCCCTTTAATAACCATAGTTTTGGAAAGAAGTGCAACCATGACCATTTTATATCTTAAAATTTTAAAATCCCAAGCAACAAAGAGAAGAACAATGAAGCAAAGAAAATGATGTTATAGAAGGAAAGAGGAGAGGAAGGGGAAAATGGTGAATGTAAAGGCTTAAGGGTTTTAGGTGGGATGGAATAAGGTTAAACGTTAAGGATAGGAAAATTTAAAAAAAAAATGGGGAAGAGGTGTGAACATGGACCCCTATTCATTGTCCCAAACCAACCACCTTCTCCACTCCATTGTATTATTATTATCACTATCATCATATAGTTTTTATATTTATATATTTTTAAAACATAAATATTTATATTAAATATTTTAGTTTATATATAATTTTATTTTTAACAACTAAAAGCTAAATGTAAAATTCTAAAACTAAAAAAGTTGATGAGAATTCTCCATTAAATATGAGGAATTTATTTGCCTAATAAGGATTCTCGTCCCCATCTCACCTAGTTTAAACTAGGGATGGGGCAAGGATGGAGAATTAATTTACAAACAAAGACGAGGATGGGGAAGCCTTCCTCAACCCTATCCCATCCCATTTATATCTAGGCAAAAAAACCATTTTACATGTATTTCTATTAAAAAAATATTAATTAAATTAACTAATAATTTAGAAATAAGTGAAGCAAAAACAGAAGTCCCTTAAATCTATTATCCGGTTTCCTTCCATTCATTTTCATCTTTTCCTCGTACTTTATCATACTCTCATCAATGTTTCAAGATTTATACAAAACTAAAAAGTTACAATTAAAATAACATCATCTTTTTTTCTTTTTTCTTTTTTTACTATTAGAAAATTGTTGGGAATCTCAAATTACTCTGTTCTCATACTCTAGATCTCATAGGGTGCATACATCTATCCTTAAGGATCTCTAGATCTAACACAATAGGAAAAAAAAAAAAAAAACACTTCAAAACCATTTTAGAATAAAGAACTACATATTTGAAACTTACACATGTAATTTGAATGTTCCTAGATCAATTTCACTCAATGAAGATGAAACCTAAAGAATCGAAGTTCTTGTAGACTCAAAATCTTCCACTCGATGACTCGAACTATAATCTTGACACTCTAAAGTGTAGGCTTTAAAAGTGAGGAATTTAAGCTCTTTCTTTCTAGAGGTAGAAGACGATTCTCTCTTAAAAGGTGATGGAAACCCTAACCCCTAGAGGAGTATTTATAGGGTTCTCCTACTAGGTTTAAGTGACTTGAGCCCACTAAGGAAGGCTTGGGTCACTTAATCTAGCCCAAAACAAGTCCTAATTGATTAATTAACCACACAAGGTTATCTAATTAATCAATTAGCCTAATCTAGATAACTTGTTCACTATCCCCTATGTAACCTTATGTAATTACCAAAATGCCCTTATACACAAGAGTGAACCAAAAAGCCAATCTAACCTTCATAAACCATGTCATCATAATATATGAGCTCAGAGTAGGGACCATTATGACTCATAGGAGTACTAACTCTCTTAAAATCCAATTCTAAAGTTGATTCAACATTGCACTAAAGAGAATCAATTATACTCTAGTATCCTATGTAAATAACAATGAAATGAAGCTCGGGTCAGTGACCTATTATCCATTGTATGTAGACTTCCCATGAATGGGTGTCCATAATCTAACAAGGTTGTGTTATCACCTATCAAGATTACCTCTCCAATATTTGAGTTACAAATCTCACTTATTATGTGATCAATTAACATACTCTAACTTCAAGAAGCATATGTCAAATTTCCATTAAAGGAAATGTTATGACCATGGTCTTTTAGATCACATGTCCTTTGGATCATCCATGGGGATACACTGTCTCAATCCATGAGATATCATGGTACCTCTATTAAGAGTACCTATTGTCACTAGCCTTCATCAACAGTGACTTAATCGATAGGAATATATGACCATTTTAGGGTCTTACCCATAGGTCAAAGCCTCTGTTGACTTTGGCGCAGATTTAATACCTTTTTAAGGTTGAGATTCCACGTAGTATAGTAGTTTGGTGAATTATGACAATTGATAGTCTTACGTCATGATTCACCGTAGGTCCTATCTAGTGCGCATCACATGCATTAATACACTCACTATAAGAAAACCATTTTAACAGTCAAAACAAGTCATCCCTCCAATTAGAACATAATACGTTATAGTCTTGGATAAATTACCCAAATTCATGAACCAGCTGTGGACAACTCATCAATCTATAAGGAACTCATGACTTGGATTTTATGTGCAACTCCTAATGCACCTAAGTTGGGTACAATGCAAATGATGTGAGGTGCGTATGCTCAAATAACCAATTAATGCAAAAGGGATAATGAGAAACCAAAAAATATAAATAGATAAATTTATAAATGAATCTTTATATGTTACATTGTGTCATCATTTCCAGGACTCAATCCTAATAGGTATATGCATGTTAATCACACCAGATTAATTCCTAATTTACCTTAGCCTCTATAAGCCAAAAAATAAACAAATATGGAATTTAATTGTTAATCAAGGGAAAAACTCTTCAATCATAGTGTACCCTTCAATCATGAATGCCAACTTAGTTTCTGAATAATTCAAACAACTATATACCCTTCAATCCAAACATCACTTTCTTGGTTGAGCTTAATTGTTGATTTGGGGGTTTTAATTGGGAAAGACAATTATCATCTCCAAAAGGTAATGTTATGAGAGCTTTTCATTTAAGAAAAATTCTTGAATGCTTTGTAATGGTTTGTGAGCTTTTATTCATCACATTGTAGTATTACATAGTCGTATTATTTTCATAAAAAAAAAAAAATTCAAAACTTTTAAGGTAAGAAATAAATAAAGGTACAACATACACGAATGCCCTACAATTATAATACAACTTCACCACTAGTATAATAGATTACAACAACACCTTCTATATTGTACTTTTGAAATTTTGGCTCCAATTAGATGTTCTCAACACCTACTAGTATGGTATATGTCATTAATGAACCTTAGAGGGCAAATTAAGTTTCAACTTGATTTAATTTAAGCACTTGTTTTTATAAAAGTAGTTTCTTAAATGAAGTGCATTCATGAGGTGACCTTTTCCCACACATTTATGATGTATGGATCGAAAATTGGATTTGAAAATTACATCTCTAATATTGTTAATCCTTTTAATTAAACCTATTCAATTAGATCATCACTTTTTTAACCAATTATTTTATAAGTAGATTACAAACACTCTAAACTTGTTCTCCAATAGTACAACGACTTAGTATGTTTATAGTTGTGTGAATGGAATTTCAATAAGGATACTAACAATAGATATAAGAAATAAATAAGGGTAGGATACAAATGTCATGCACTTACAATACAATTATACTAGTAGTACAGTAGATTACAACTCACCTTATGTATTGAAGTTTTAAAGTTTTGAATGAAATTTGATGTTCTCAACTCTTTGTCCATAAGCCTAGCATGGTGTATGTCATAAATAGACATTATAGGACAAATTAAGTTCGAACTTAATTTAATTTGCATACTTGTTTTCATAAAAGTAATTTCTTAAATCAGTTGCATTCATAAGGTCACCTACTTATAGACATTTATGATGTATGGATTAAAAATTAGATTTCGAAATTGAATTTCCAATATTATTAATCCTTTCAATTAAAATCATTTAACTAAGTCACTACCCTTTTAACCAATTCTATTGCATGTAAATAGAGAATAAACATCTTATACATATTCTCCAATAGTACATTGACTTGGTATGTTTATAGCAGTGTGAATGGAATTCCAATAGGGATTACTAATAGTGACTATACGAAATAATAAGGGTATGACACAAATGTCCTACACTTACAACACAATCACACTAGAAGTACAACAAATTATAACAATATTTTATGTATTTTACTTTTGAAGTTTTTCAATGGGATTAAATCAAGTTCCAACTTATTTTAAATTTCATTCCTAATTTTTATAAATTATGTATGATTGACAAGAAAACCATTGGAGATTCTGACCATACGTATTTACTTTGTAAATTATTCAAGATTTGCTTAATTACTATTTGTAGGATTGATTGTGGGATATTCATTATTAAGTTTATACAATTATGAAGTAATAATGGACTTTGTCGTTCCATTACAAGTATATTATATCATTCATACTATAATACGAAAACCATGTTAATTTCAATGAAAAAAAAATGATTTTTTTAATATTCTATTATTTATTCTCATTTCCAGGACAAGATGACAAGTATAGGGAAAATGTGCTTGCACAATTGATAGTGTCTCAACAAAATTAAGTTACGGAAATGATCTACTGATCGATGGATGACAATGTAGCTAGTTCATGATCAATGTGGGTGGATAAATTTTATTCCAATATGATGAACAATTTGATGTGAACTTGAAAAACATTGAGCTGTTTTTTTAAAACTATAGTAGTTTTTGTTATATTTTGTATTATTGGTACTTGGACCATGGGCTTCATATTTTTTAGGTTTAATCTTCAATCTAAGATTTACTTTTATATTAAGAATGTTATTTGCCAAAATATCTTTGTTATGTGCAAGGAAAATTAGAAAATTGTGGGTTACTTATTGTTTCATTAAACTACTTGTGGACCCCGTATTTTGCGTGATGCATTCCCACTCGATAGCGTAACTAGCTTTTTATTTGGTGAATTTTTTATTTTTTATTTAGAAATGACTTGAAGTCGCCACTTATTTTTGTTTTATTTTTAAAGGGAAAACAAAATAAGAAATAAAACCCTAAGTGTGACTTCTTATTGGGAAAAGACGTACAAAGACGGGTTTGGGGGTCAAGTTACCTATTGGGAAGATACGATATTAAGCCATAGCACCCTTCTAAGCCCCTAAATAAACAGGTCTCTATTAAATAGTTAGGGCAAGTATGGCAATTGAATAATTAATTGTCAATATCAAACAAAGATCAAAGAAAACAATATGGCCAAAGTAAGTAATGGAAAGTGGGAAAACAAATGAGAGAAGATACATAGGATGCGTACTTGAGTAGCAAATCAGTAATATGCTTTCATGGGAACAAGGTTATGAATGAGTACAGAATAGTCGCATGCATGTCATAGAGTAGAGCAAGTCAATCAAGCATAACAATCAATCAATCAATGAGAAAATCTCATATGTTGGGCCCCACCAAAGCCCGATTTATTTTTTTGCATGAATTAATTTCATAAATTCCATGATTTGGAATTATGGAATTTTAATCATATTTATTAAGAAAAAAGAAATTTGCGATATATATAAAATAAAATAAAAACGCATGCTGGAAGGAAAATATGCTGGCAAACTAATTTAGAAAGTGACATTTTTATTAACCTGAGGGGATTACTAGAAGGAACAAAAAGTTAAGAAATGAAAATTATTTGAAAACTAGAATTTTGAAAATCAAATTTTGGAAGCAAAGATGAAGATTGAAATAAGGGATGAGACATGCACTTTAAGAATGGCCCACCAAAGGTGGCCATGCATGGAGAGCTTTTATGCATGGGAACGGAGGACATGTCAAAATTCTTCCAATTGGGGTTCAAGATGCCTTTTAAGGTCAGGATGTTGTTGGGTATCTAGAATTCAATGGTTGATTTAAGCCAAGACATTATCAACATTTCATAATAGGGGTTCTTTTGACACTATGTTGAGTCTACCTGTTTCAATTTTTGCACCTTGAGGGTTATCCTGATTTTCAATCAACTTCCTAATATCAACAGTTTGCATCTGCCACAACTAAATCCATACATTGAAGGGTATCATTTATTCTGAAAATTTGAAGTGCTCCTGCTCAAAACTCATGACTACTGGCTTTGCCACTTGTGAAGATTCCTATGCCACTATTGACTTGTCTTTCACCATTTACTTGCATTATTCTCTATGTCATTAGTGAGTTACTAACGCCTAAAAGTGAAGTAATGAATCTCCACTTTGAAGGAGGGGTTGGGTTTTCCATGAACTGCACCAATTTGCTGTTTATTTACACCTAGCGGCACATAAGTCACCCATGTAGGACTTTATTCTAAAGGCTCATTTGGAGTGTTAAAATAGACCCTGTATTTGATTCCATTATGATAGCAATGCCCTTACTAAGTAGTGCTCATTCTAGAATCTAGTTGGAAGATGAGCTGGTCTTATTTCCGCTTGATGGCTCAAAGCTTTCTTTCTAGAAGTTGTTCATTGTTCCAAAGCGTGAAAATAACATGCAAGTTGTCATCTTCAGCAACTCTTCTTGACCACCACATTGCTAATTTTTTCTTTGATGCCCATCTTGCCTTCGAACATTGCTGAAGTAGTCAAGCACCTACATGGCGAGGATTAGTAGCACACATCATGTTCTTTGCATCCCACATCTGTTGAGTGAGCTCTGAGGCGATAAAGGTGTGGTAATTGGTGTGACCCACGAGATATGAGTGGTGCAAACCCGACCACAAAGAAGTGTAGGCGAGGGAGCAGGATGATGCTAACGGCAAACTTTCGGAGATCTAAGTTGAGTTAACCAGGAAGGCGAAGACAACAAGTTACCCCATTCATGGTGGTGGGATTCGTATGTTGTAGATGAACTAGATGGTCCCAATCCAACTTGGTCATTTTAAGACCTTTCTGAGTATAGTCCCAAGTGACTTACTTCATGGTGGTTTGTTTCAACTCTAACAATAATAGTAAAGCGAATATATTGGTGGTTTTGGTGAATGGTGAAAGAGTAGTAGTGTCAGATAATGGAGCTTTTGCGGGCAGCCCATGTGTGGTGCAATCAACAAGGCCAAAATTCTCACTCTTAACAATCAACATATTCCTTTGCTATGAAATTTTTCATAAGTTGCAAATTAGAGAGCAAATAGAGCTTCCCAACAAATTTATCTGCCCATATGCCTCCAAGAATCTAAGTTAGCAGATTTTTTAGAAAAAGGAAAACTGAATTGGACCAACAATTGCATTGTTCTAGTTGAACTCCTATGGCATTGAAAAAAATCACAATGCTCTAGCGTGTTGGACAGCTTGCAAGAGAACCATTTCTAGATTTACTTTGAGTTACAACTAGTATTTTAGCAGTCGTTGTCTTTGCTTTCAAAGGTGGCCATGCTCCCATGTGTTCAAGTATTTTTTGTGTCGGCTCTAGTTGCCTTTTATGGCTAGATTTTCAGCTCCCAAACATAAAGACTAAGCAACGGTGTCGAGTTTAGCCCTTCAAATAACAAGAAGTCTTGATTTGCAGCAGCTTGCTAGAGTGTTGGCCTTTAGACATGCATGGACATATCTACTAGCCAAACTATAGCTACAAGTATGTCAGGGTTGTCTTGGGAAAGGTGGCCATGCATGGCCAAGATTGCATACACATAAGAAAGTGGAAAAAAATGAGCTAAAGGCGAGTGTGGTGGTGGATAAGCTGAAGATGGTTTGAGTGGTGGAACAAAGGTGGAGGGTACACGGGTTTAAGAAAATTAACCCACCAAAAAGGTGGCCATGCATTATAATGCAAACGTGGGGGCTCGGGGTGGAACAAATGGGGTCATATTGGGTAGAGTCGGAAGGCCAAGGTTTCCATGAGGTGGAGTTTGGAAGGTTTGGTGAATGATTGGTTTGAGATTTGGGTTTGTTAAGTATGAAAGATTGAGAGATGGGTATAGTGATATGGGGTAAACTAGTAGATATGCAAGTTAGAGAAATGGTGGGTTTGCTCATAGGAATTCACGCATGGAATTACTTGGCTTAGGATTTGGATTTGATGGAAAGGGGCTTATTATGAAGGATTTTGTAAAGGACCAGAGTGACCATGCAACAAATAAAGGGTGGTCGTGTTAATGAGGAGCTGCAACTATGGAATTCTAGCTATCATCTCCATGCAAAGAAGTCATAATGGGGTCAAATCCTCAAGGATACAATTCAACTAGCATGTCAAAGGCTCTTGACCATAAGGGAACACAACTAAACAAACCTCCAACTCTCTTAATTTCTCATTTTTCCACGCAACCCCCTTTCAATGAAGTACAAGCCAAAGACACGCCTCTACCAACTGTGTCGCATTCCTATTACTCTCATCCTTGGGGCCTTCAATTTCTTTACTCTGTAATGACCCATGTTCAAACCCAAATAGCAAAATGATCTTAGTGACCAAGTTTCGGTTCCCTCAAAACTGCGTCAAATTTGAGAAACAATCACCAGCATTCCAAGGAAATGCAAAAGAAATTGCACCTATCCTCATAAACATCCCTGAAATTCTCGGGTATTATCTCACCCAATCCCATAAACACCCTTGATTCACCAACACTGAGAACATCTTACTGCTCCAAATTTACTATGCCCGGCTCTTCATGGATAGACATCAGAAATAGGAAAAAAAAAAAAAACAACAAGAAGAAAATAGAGCGCAAATGAAGGAAGCAAATCGAACCAACCATGACCACGTTTCACATTTTAATCAACGGGCTAATAACTGATAGATGAAACCAGATACAGAAAACACGATTCTCATATGTCACACAATAAAACTGAACCATATTTAGGATATATCTCAAAGAAAAACAAAACACAGCAAATGAATATAGCAATATCTACTCCATCAACAACTCAACAAGCAATAAGCAATGTGTGGACATATGATATTCACATCCATATCAGCAAACAATACTTAAAATCAGCAAGCAAAGAGGAAGAAAATGGTGGAATGCACAATGACCATACCCAAAAGTCTCATCTCCAACAAGGTATTTTTGGTTGCAGCTTGTTACTCTTTCTTCTTATTTTCACGCACTACCCCTCCAACTCTGTTTCAACTTTCTTCATATCTCTTTTTGACTAAACTCAACTCACCATGGCTCAATATCTAAAAAAAAAGATGACTCTCTCTCTCTCAATGTCTTTTTCTCAGTTTTTTTTTCTTCTTTTCCTCTTTCTTTCAGCTTTCTCTCATTTCTTTCTTTTCAACCCCCCCTTCCTTTGCTCTTTGCAAACTCATTTTTCTTTCCTCCAAGCCTTCACCAATTCCACTGCTCCCCATTCAAAGATGTCTCCATCCTAACCACCACTATGTCGAAGTAACAACATCCTTTACTACGCGCCTCATGCAGCTTACTCCCCTGAAGATATCGTCCTCCACTAACCAACATGCTGCCATTTGCTAACATCTTCTCTAAATGCAGCACGTGCTCCCCAAAACTCCACCATTTAGCAAAAGAAAATGGGAACAAAAAAAGGGTCCTCCAAATAGGGGTCTACACTACTGTATATATCATATTCTAGAAACTTTGATTTATAAAAGTTCATTTTGTTCTATTTGTTTGCCATATCAATTCATTTTATTTCCAAAATGAGATTTTTTTTATTTTTTATTTTATTTTTATTTTTTTATAAAAAGGTTGGTACTTGATTTCTGAGCATTAAAGTGAAGGTTGTCCAGCTAAAGCTTCTATGCGATGGTTAAATTGAAAAGACCATACAATTTCGATTGTATATGTGAAAGTATTTCAATTTTCCAAAAGAATAACTTGACTAGGATGTTAAGGATATATTCCAATTGCAAATGCATACTATTTTTCATTTTGACATGACATATCAACTTTTCCCTTTTACTTTTAATTGACTCATATTTGTTGAACCACTATTGTCATTTAACTACTTCATATATAATAAAAAATGCTAATAGAATCAAGAATTTCGACTTGATTTAGTCATAAGACCACTATGTTTGAACATATTGTAATGTATTATAATATTAGTGCTTTTATATCGTAATGTTAATAAATTTATGTCATAAATGTAATATGAGTACCAAAAAAGTAACTTAATATATTGCCATTAAAAATACAACACGAATCTATATTATGAAAATAATGTTCAAAAGTACAAACAACTTCAAATATGAATACATCCAACTATAAAAGCATAAAACATTACATATATATAGTCCAAAACATAATAGACAATAAGCCTCCAATTAATTAATTTTGAAACATACAACCAAAAGTAAAAGAAATAATCCAACTAAAATTGCTCTCTACATTAACTCTATTTTTGTTAAAATATTTTGGTCATCTTTATTCATTGCATACATTCTTCTTTCAACAACCTTTTGTGGTTCTTGGTAGGTGTTGTTATCACCAAATTCTTCGAGAGACACCCATTTAAAGAAATGACAGTCGTCTATAGTATTAGCATGTTGACAACAAAATTATAACTTATTTAGGTTATCTTTTGATTTAGAAATTCTAATAGTCACCCTATGCATTGGTGTACATTTACACATACAATTATGGTATAGTAGATATTCAATTGCTGAAGTGTGGATGGATCAAATTAAAGGGTGTAATAAAATGCGTACTTGGATTAATATCCAACCGTTCACATGCCTTTGAAACAAAATCATTATATGACGTTCCTCATTCAATGTATATGCCTTTTTGTTGTTCACTCTTGTATTGTATTTGTTTATCCTCCTAGGTACAATTTCTCCTCCTTCATAAAGGTAGTTATAAATAGAATTTCTTAAGTCCATTTATCAATGGAAAAGTAAGCCTTATTTCAATGACAATCAAATCATTTTATTTCACAATATTACAACCAAGATAAATGTTATAATAAATAGAAAACCAATTAATAAAAATCATAATTAATTTTAAAATATCTTGTATCATAAAGAACAATATTTGTAGTTCATAAGACATGCTAGAGATATAGCAAACTAACCCACAACTACCCAGTTTTGTAAGAAATTTTAAATTTTCAAAATTATATGTTATCGTAATGTTATTGTATTTCTATTGTAAGTATAGTGTATTTGTATTGTACCCATGTATTTTTTTTATAAAAAAATTAATTTTGTAGATGTTTATTTATGCATCATTGAATTACCATTAACAACTCGATGTATTGAAATTACTAACTAATTTTTATAAAAAACATAAAATCATTGTGAATTCATATTACTACTTCATTTGGCTTCCAAGGTTGTTGTATAACATTGAGCATACTAGGAATACAACATAATAGTGCACAAATGTTAGTTGAGTAAAAATCAATTCAATATTTTGTGAATTGGGTATGTTATAATGTATCGTAATATTATTGTGTTTATATTGTAACTATAGTAGATTTGTATTGTACTTGTATTTTATAATAAAGGTAATGATTTTACAAAACCTTCAAACTAGTTGGCATCCAACACATTATACAAATATATTACTCGTACAAAAGGTAAAAAATTCATGACAAAAACATAATGGTCCTAATCCTTTAACAAATTCATAATAAAAGACAAAGTTGTCATAGACAAAGGTTATGTTTGGTTCTCGGAAAGTACTAAGGAAATAAAAAAAATGCAAAAGAAAATGATTTTCTCATGTTTGGTTTCACTATAATTTTTTTTAAAAGAAAATTAAATATAATTAAAATTAATTAGAAATTTATACATTTTAAAATTATTTAATTTTTTATATAATGGAGGAAATTAAGTGAAATGAGTTTGAAGAAACATGTAAAAATAATTTATTAATTTTGAATCTATTTTTTATTTTCCTTCATTTTTTATTTTCTTCCACTTTTCATCTCTATTTTCTTTCCCTCACATTTTCCCTCAAAAATTTCAGGAACCAAACATGGCCAAAGTAATTTCAATTTTCAATGACAATCTAAACTACTTCACTATAATACAAACAAAGTGGTCTCAAACAAGCATGAAATAAGTGAGATTTTTTTTTCTATGCCATTTTAAACTGGTTCTAACAACAAAGTCAGAGTGAAAACATTTTTAATGAGAATCAATGAGAATCATATCAAACACTTAGGAAAAAAAAAAAAGCCTCCAACCATTACACTCAAAATGACCAAAATCATATCAAACAATTAGAAAAAATATTTGACAACATTTTATATAAAAAAATATATGGACATTTTTTTGTATAAAATACTCTAACCATTATACTCAAAATGATCAAAATCATATCAAACAATTAGAAAAAAAATATTTGACAACATTTTATATAAAAAAAAATATGGACATTTTTTTTTTCTTAAACCTTCTTTAATCTATCAGATCTAATATATTAGATCTATATTGTTAAAATCATGAACATCTCATTCTTTAATACAAGTTTTAAATTATTCCTTTTTTTTTAACAAAAAAAATTATGTACTGAAAAAGTAAATAAAGCATGTAAGATCTATTCTTCACTTCACAGACAGGGGTATTTTCATGTTTTTTTGAGTATTTTAAAAAATTATTTCTTCTTACCCTTGATAGATTCCTTATTGGATTAAAAAAAAAAAAAAAAAAAAAAAACTTTTTGCAAAAATTGAAGTTCACGAACTTAAGCTTGGGCTATAGTAATTTTCCTTTTTTTCTTTGCTTGATATACATGGACAATAACTTTTTAAGGGTTTTGACTTCAAAGAGGTTGCTTTTTTTGTTTTTTTTTTTCTTTGGTTGTTAAGGGTAGTTTTGGCAATTTAAAAAAGTTTGGCATTTGGAGAAATTTTCAAAACTTCTCCTGTAACGCCCAAATTTTTTTTAGGGGTAATTTAGGAAAATATTAATAGTATTAAATTAATTAATTAATTAATTTAATAAAATGGAAGAGGGGTGAAAAGGTAATTTTACGAATAAAATACCTTAGGTATAAATTAGGAATTTTGTTATTCTTGTTCTTTTCTGAATTCCAAAGAACATAAGATTGGAGTCGGATTTCAGGATTTGAAGAATAGATCTCTATAAGTAAGATTCTAACCCTTATATTAATATTTTAGATTCATTAGTTGATTTCAAGTATATTAGATATTTTTTGGAAAACCCAAATCTATTAGGGTTAGTTTTTTTTTTTTTTTTTTTTTTTTTTAATTCGTTTTAATATCAAAATAGTGAAAATTTAAGATTTTGATTTATTGTTGGAAATTGGAAAATCTTAAGTTTTTAGATGAAAAAAAAAAAAAAAAAGGATTCTTTGGAAGATTTCGATTTAGGCTAGGGTTAATTTATTTAAAAAAAATGAGAGGAAATAAATATATTGTTATTTGTGGCTTAAGGGATTAGAAATATTAAAAAAAAAAAAAAAAAAAAAGGAGGAAGGAATGCGTGTGCACACTAGAGGAAAAAAAATGGAGAATGCGTGCACACCGGAGGAAGTTGGAGAATGGTAAAAAAAAAAAATTATATATATATAGTAATATAAATAATAAGAGAAGATGTGTACGGATGGATGGTGTTTGGTAGTTAATATATATATATTATTAGGTTGGAAATAGTGGAGAATTGTTGGGGATAAAATTTATGTTTGATAAATAAATAAATAAAAAGTGAGAGAATAGAAGTTTTAAATAAAAGGAAGTAAAGTTTTTGGTACTATAATTATACTAATGATGAGTGTAAGTTAATAAATAACATAGAAATTGATTAGTGAAATAAATTATAGTTTAATTAAATTAAGTTGTGTCCCAAGAAATAAATTTTAAAATAAATTAAGTTTTATATGAATTAGAAATTTATTAATTTTTTTTTTTAAAATATGAATAGATTCAATTATCTTTCATAATTAAAAACATTAATTTGAATACCTAAAATTTTAGGATTGTCAAACCTATAATTTTAGATAAATAGTAATGCTTATTTCTCTTATATTTTGTTAGGTGAAGAGTAGATTTTCAAGATTATTTTTCTCCAAAGTTTTTTTGAGGACTTCTTTTGAGGTAAGGAAAATTAATGCAATGGTTTTTCTTTTAGAAACAAATTTTTATATACATCATGTGGAAACATTTTGAGTTATTATTCGTTTTATGCATGGATCAAATATGTTTTGCATGAAAAATATGTTGGAACCTTATATTTTGTTTACAACAGAAAAATGTGAAGATATTATGTTTTGCAAATTTGAATAATTGATATAAGTGTTCTCTGGTGTGTTTGGCCCTTGTCAACAGGATATAATAGTTGATCTTTACATTTCTTAGTGGGAAATGTAATTGATTTGGACCCCAGCCTCTAGGGGTTTGGTTAGAGGTTACTAGTATTAGTAGTGTTTGGTTCCATCCACCTTAAAGGAACAATTTGAGACTAGCCACCTATTTGAAAAGTCCCACCTAACTGGGCACTATCTGATGTTTGATGACCAGAGTAAATAAATGATTTGAATGTTTTGATTAAATTTGATATGAAAATGTTTGAATCAGAATTGAAAGTGTATAGTTAAAATTTTTGAATGTATTGGCAAAACTGACTCAAAGGTTTATGAAAATAATTAGTTATAATATCTCCTATTTTGCAAGTGACTTTGAAATGTTTGATCCATGGGCTGCATTAATGTTCCTTATTGGGCTTTGAACTCATTCCTATTTGTTGATAATTTTTCAGGTACCCTTAGCTCGGGTGAGGAGTGATGGCTAGGTCGGGGAATGGTCATCATTAGGATTTTGCTTAGGATGTTATTTTTGGACATTGTTAGTCTATAAGTTTATATTCATTTGGATTTATTTGGTTTTTTTTTTTTGAAGCTATTTAGATTTGAACTTACAAATTTGTTATGATAGTTTAAAGATGAGATTTGGAGATTTTGATTTATTTGAGTTTGCAATCTATTTGGATAATGGATTTTGGTTGATGGATGCTTAGTTTTAAAGTTAAGTTTAAAGATTTTAGAATTTTGGTCCGCTACTCTAAACAAGTATTTGGTAATTAGTTACTTCTAGTTACAATATGATTGTATGGGTTAGGTTACACTTTAAGCCTTCGGGTTTGAGGTGTGAAATGACCGTCATGCCCTTGGAGTGGGTCTTAGGGCGTGATATCTCCTCACCCTTCTTAGGACCTATTACATTGAGTGACCCTTTCGGGTCATTTTCATGCCCAACCTATCCCATACGATACTTTTTCTTAGAACATACAAGGATTGTAGCCACTCTATGTGGGTTTTCCATAGATAAAAGAGACAATATAATTAATGTAAAATGGTATAAGTGGACGACAATTTCCAACAGGTAAGTCTGTACAACAAGATTCAATGCCATTGAAAAAAAGCATTTTTAGAAAACAAAATTTGTACTAATATCAAAGCTTTCGAGTCTAGGACAAGAATATAGTTGAGGCTATAAAAGATCAATTCTATGATTCAAATATAGATGACATGATAGATGATATTTAATATAATATCACAATATTTACAATTTGATTAATTTGACAACCGAATGATAATTTTTCTTTTGAAATAATCTAACTTTAGCTAGAAAACCTTCATAATAAGAAATATCAAACCAAAATCATGGACAATTACTATCAGAATTAGATTGAAACATATAATTCATGTCACAAAAATAACATCCAAACAAGCAAAAGCCACTTCACATCTAATCTAAAAATCAAAGGCTTGCTTTCAAATCATCATAAGTTAGATTTCTCTAACAATGCAAATAAAAATGTATAAAATGCATAAATCAAACACAAAAAAAGGAAGAATGAAAACTCATATACTCAAAAAGAGGAAAATCTTAAAACTAGAAGAAATCTTTATGAAAAAGCCAAAGAAATGGGAGAAGGAAAGAAATGTGCATGATATGAGAGGAAAACCCTAACCAAATAGACACGTCTCTTCTTCATCCAATCTTTTACATTTTGAATACCAATAACCTCTCCTTTCTATATCATGACTTTTTATTGTGAGTTTCTTTTTGTCTTTTATTTTTTTTTTATTGTCTTTTACTGTTATAAAACAATAGAGAACAACTTGAGCTTGCTGTCTAAAAATTATTATTTTTAATCTTATTTTTAAAATTGTAACTTAAAAACTACCATCAAACATGTAAAATTTTTTAAAAATTATTAATTTTATTTTTAAAAACTAAAAACTATACTTGAGTTGCCTCTTGACGCTATATTTTGTTTAAGTATAAGGTCAATTTGACCCAAAATTCTAGAAACTAAAGGCTTATTTGATAATTATTTTTTAAAACAATCTTTTGTCATTCAAAACATATAATTTAGGAAATATGTTTTACAACTAAAAAATATTTTCTATTTTTTATTCTTAATAATAGAAAATATGTTATTTTTAAAAAACATCTTTTAATTGTTTCATATCGTTTTCTTTTATTTTCTAATGATTGTTTTAATAAATAATTTTACTAACATGTAAAACGATTAAAAATAAAATACTAAACATAAAAATTATTTTTAAAACATATTTAAAAATAAGTTAAAAACATTTTAGATTTTAAAATAAATTTTTATTTTATAAAATATCATATAATAATTTAAAATTTTCTTTAAAATTATTTTAAAAAACAGGGAACAAATAAAGACTTATTCACTACTAACAATTGAATATCTAAACACCAAGTTATTATTTTTATTTATTTATTAATTTATTAATTTTCCAAAAATCGTATTTGGAAAAAAACATGAAAAACGTGACTCGAATTTATTCTATCTGAATTCTTTTTCTTTCCTATTTATGATTTGATTATTTTCAAAAAAAAATATTTTAAAATTTTGAAGTTTATTTTCAGGGCCCATTCCCTGGTTGGGCGAGGAGGGGAAGTGGTTCATCTGCATCATCATCACCATCACCATCACAGTTGGGCCACCTACAGTTTCCCCAGCAGGCGTCATAGCGTCTAGGTTTCCACCATCCAGATCCATGGTGGCATAGGAGGAGAACTGCGTCCTGAAGTGGTTCCTTTTCATCACCACCTCCACTTTTCCGCAGCAGCCATCCTGATCCATGGTAACCCCTGATGTCCTATTCATTCTTCTTTGCTTGATCAGAAATTACGGAAATAAAATTTCTCTTGTCTGTTTGGTTCTTGTGTTTCCGGAAGTTACAACACTCACCTCAATTCCCCTACTCACATGTACTAGCGTCATTTTGTTTTCCGGATCTATATTCTGTTTCAGAATTTAAAGTTTCAAAGCTTCGTTCTTTTTTTTCCTGCAATTTTTATCCTTAATGTCATTTAGGGTTCTTAATTTGTCATTTTGCGGGATCTTTCAAGCTATGAAAACCTTTGAATTCATCATGGTTTATTTAGATAAGTTCTTTTATGATGTAGGAAAAGAAATGAAAGCTCCTAAACATGTGATTGATTGACAAATGTATCATACAAAATTTTTGTCATTAATAAGGTCATTTTTAGTTTTGATTGATCAACCAAACGTTGGATTTAGGATTTGTTTAGTTTTCTCAGCAATCA
Organism: Vitis rotundifolia; assembly: GCA_030254885.1. Taxonomy (NCBI): domain Eukaryota; kingdom Viridiplantae; phylum Streptophyta; class Magnoliopsida; order Vitales; family Vitaceae; genus Vitis; species Vitis rotundifolia. Next base: position 15,586,373 of record CM058155.1, on the reverse strand, counting down.
AACCGAGGGTTAGGAACTTTGGTGTTTACTTTTGGTTGGTTTGTTTGTTCAATTCATTTGGCAGCAAATGCTATGGGGTACTGAATAAATTTGAATATGTAAAAGTTTCAATTGTGGTTGCAAAATTTTATGTTCAATTTTGTTGTAGTTTTGGGTTTGGCTGCTCAGTGCGTAGAGTTCTATTTCTGACCCCTTACCAGTAAGTTACTCAGTTTTTTAATATTTTCAGGCAAACACATCTCGATTGTATTTCACTTGCATACGGAACACTCTTGAAGCTGCCATGTGCCTGCAGGTATGCTGTATCTGTAATTTTATCAGACATCAGATTTTGATTGCATATCTTGAATTGAATATAGTGGTTGATTAGGAGTAAAGGGGCTTGACATAATCCGTTTTTCAATTCATGGCGTTTGTGTGTGTGTGTGTTTTTTTTCAAAAAAATAAAAAATTTGAATGTGTGCATGATTGGCTAATAATTTAAAAAAGTGAATAAATTTTTATTAGTACAAGTTGGTAGTAGATTTTTGTCTGTCCATTCAGTTGCTTGTTAACTTATGAAATTCTGCATGAGTACCACCGTTTCATGGTTTATTTGGGTTGTTGGTCAAAATTTTGAGATTTTATCTTTCTATCTATCTATTTCTATATTGGTTTGTGCTTATCTATAATGTTTGGAGGTTGGTCCTGTTTGGGTTTTTTTCCATTCCATAAGCTTTGAAGTATTCTATAATGAATATAGAATGCCATTCTTGTTCCTTTTCACAACCATGCTAACCCTTAAAAATCTACTGCGATGCTTTTGGTACCAACACATAAGATTAAGATTGCAACAAAATGTTTTGACAAGGTGTTGCCGGGTGGATCTTCTTTATGTCCAACTAGTTAGTTTTCTTATTTGTGGTTGCCGATGATTGTCAATATGATCAAGCTTGCCGTTTTCCCTCGCTTCATGAGAATTTCCCCTTGAATTATTGTTCTAGGCCTTGGATTTTTTTTCTTCACTCAACCATTCTACTTAAGCATGATTATGATGTCTAACTGTTTTCTAACTTGCCAAGATAATCATCATGTTTCCATGTGTGGGTTGCAGAACTTCCCTTGTCAAGAAGTTGAAAGGCATAACAAACCAGAGGTTGAACTAAAGTATGTTCATTGGTTCTAGAAGGATCTTTTTTCCTTTTATGCTCGTGTTCCTTTCTTCTTTTGCTCATTATAGAATTTTGCTTTCCTTTTTAACTCTTGAATATGTCATAGAAAGAGAAAGCGAATATGCTCTCACATCGGAAGAGAATTTTTTTTTAAAATGCATATAGTATCTATTTTTTGCATTGCTTAAAATTTTTCTTGGGTGGAAGTGTCCTATATTCCTTATACAATCTGGTAGATAGAAAACTAGTTGAAAACATCATCTTTGTTTGATTTTCTTTTTATTTATTTTCCATCTCTGTTTTCTCTTAGATTTAGACATTACCATATTTTCAGTTTGCATAATTTAAGCTTGTAGCTTTTAAATGTATGACCTGCTATGAACTGTAGCGGTTGACTGGTTTTGGCTTTCAACAAGGGTTCTGTGTGATAGTGCAATGATAATTAAATCCTGGTGATGGTACAATGAAAATTAAGTGACTCTGTTGGAATCTTAGTCCATGAGTACTGGATAGATTCCATTTCTATATCATTTACATATAATACCAGCCCCAGAACAATCATCATCACAAAATTTTGATCACACGTTAAAAGCTTGAATCTTTAGCCAGAAGTGGTAAAGTCACAGATTTTTTTGTCTGAGGAAACTTTATTCCTTAAAGTTGTATGTATCACCATATTAAAATGCTAAAATTGTTTTTACTTTACAAACCCTAGTATATGCTTTTTTTTTTTTTTGGGTTTTTTTTTTTTTTTGATTAGAAACAAAGATATAATATACATTGATAAAAAGCACAAGAGAAGGGTGAGGGGTCCTCTCCACAAAATACAAGAATCTGATCAGAATATGACTGAAGCTCCTCCACTATAAAAGGAAACCTGTGCAAAAATTAGTTCAATTATGGCCATTTATCAAAACCAAACACAATTCCTTTCATTGTTGTCCAACCCTTTTGAATTACGAACCAAACGCCAATTAAATTGAATTTTTTAGGTAAATTTTTTGTCTCCATAGGGACTTGAAACTGGAACCATCGTCACAAATCCTTTGACCCCTTTACCACTTGAGCTGGCCTCAAGGGCAAACCTTAGTATATATTTATATTTATATCATAGATATATGGTGAGCTAATGATCACATTTAAGTTGTACATATTGTCAAGAAATATGATGGAGCTTATGCTATTTTATCATTGGATATTTAAGGTAATATGGAATGAGGAAGAAGTGGAAAAATCTAGTAACTTCAGATTGGGAATTTGGGAAATGTCGTCTTCTCTAAATTTATTAAGCCTATCCAAGTCACTGACAGTTACATAAATAATTCTAGTCTGTTTTTCAAGTGATGATGGCATTTCCTCATAACCTTACTGTGTAACCAAGATTGACCCTGTGCAATATAGTTGTGCTATCAAATTTTAAAATTCTAGTTTTCCTTGAAAAGTTTAAAGTCTTATATACATATACCTTGACAGGATTTTTTTCTTTTTGATAGGTAAGAAAAGATCTAATATAAAAAGAGGCGCCAAAAAAGCGACTCAAGGTATACAATACTTATACACCCACTGCCAAAATGGCCAAAAAAGAAGAAAAACACCCAGCTGGCCCAACAAACAACCTTAGTTAGAACCCAACCAATCAATAAAACTAACTATAGTTAGAGGGCAATCAACTATAAACAACTTGGCCTCTGACCAAAGAGAAAGAACAAAAGAGTTTTTGAGTCTTTGGATTGACAACACATCATCCTTGAAGGCCAATCTATTTCTCGCCTTCCAAACCATCCAAAAAATGTAAAGAGGAGGTGCTCTTCACACCTTCTTGCGCTTTTTGCCCACAAAAGAACCATGCCAACTAAGGAGAGTCTCTCTAACTGATGAAAGCAGCACCCATGACACCCCAAACAAATTAAAGAGCAAATCCCATAAGACCCTTGTTTTTGTACAATGTAGAAGAAGATGGTCTATGGTCTCCTCTTTCTCAAGGCACATAAAACATCTATTTGCCAAGGCTCATCCTCTTTTTTGAATAAGATCCAGGGTTAAGGCTTTGCCCCACACGCAAAAAAGCTAATCTTGGGCTGCACCCACGCATTCCAAATGCAGCTAAAAGGAAACAAAGAAGGGCAGTCCGCTTCTAGAGCAAGGTAGAGGGACGTGACCGAGAACTTTCCACTCTTTGTTTCGGTCCAAAACACCGTATCATCCACATTTCCATGCACTCTCTTCCCATGAAGCCGCTCCAAGAATCTTTCTGTCTCCTCCACCTCCCAATCATTGAAGGCTCTTGAAAAATAGGGATTCCAACTGGTACATTTTCGTCATCAGGGCAATCTGTTTTAATCAGATGATCCGACAAAAATAAGCTACTTCAACAACTCCTTCTTTGACCTCCTAAGGGATTGTCAGATTCTAAGATATTGATTCTCCCTTTATTCTTTGGAGATGTATGCACAGATGATTCCCTTTTCCTTTTTGTGTGTGTGTGATATATTTCTTTTCATTATAATCTCTAATCTTTCTATGTAATATATGTTCTCCAATGTTTTCACATAATATCTGTTTTAGCGATCATCTTCTCCTTTTCTCAAACCAAGAGTTCTATAAATATCTTTGTCAGTTTTACTTGATTCACCAATCTTATATCATCTTTACCTTCAGCTATACCCATTGTGTGTGTGCATGCATGAGCACACATTTGTCAAGTATAGTGATACTACCTTACTGCATTTGCTTGGATACACTGGTAAATTTGCAACTATTAGTATCAGAATTTATTGTAATAACTTTAAGTGAAAGCACAAAGGTATTTTGTGGACGCTTGATAAAAATTGCAACTGTTAGGCACCACGCTGAACTTGCATAAGTTCTCATTTCATTTATTTTCCTGTCCCATACATGTTTATCATCAGAATCATCCTATATTGGACATTGTAGCCATGTTTTCTTTTATGCACCATATTTGTTTCATGACCTATTAGTGTACTTTGTTTATTTACTCCAGCATCACTTCCATTTACATGAAATGTTCCACTGGGATAATCTTCATACTTTATCGTCTTTGTATTTTTCAGGACAAGTCCAGAAGTTCTGCTAAATCCAGTAAGAACCACCATCTTCTTTATATCAGATCTAACAGAAAATTTTTGCATTTTTCTTTGTAGTTTTGTAATAACATCAATGCAATTCCTAGTGTATCTAAGCTTCTGCAGATTTGTTTGTTTCCATTCACCAATTGAATACTGAAAAGCGTTCTTATTGACTGTTAAGACTAGTGCTGAGGCCTGATGAAATAATTGGAAACAATGAGCTTTTTTTCTTGCATTGATTCACTTTACTCTGGTCTCTTTTCTTTCCAAACCAAACAAGTACTACCCCAGATCATTTCTAGGCCTCTCAATGAGTTACTTGGTCTATGCTACACGATAACAAAGCCATCATTAAACTCATAGAAATTGAGCAATTCATATATATTAAGCTTAGGACTGTTATGGAGATCATCAGTCAACTCCACCATGTTAGCATTAGAATCACACTTTCCAACTTCACAGGGCCAAGCTTCCTAGGTTTCAGTTTGTCAATAAGTTCATGGGGAAAATTGGAAATTACTTTTTCAATAAGAATAATGCTTTAACTTTTGTCATTAATTTCATCCTTCCTGAAAATGCCACCAATTTGATCTCATCATTCATAATACCATTTTCATCAATTGTCAAAGAATTTTCCAATCTGCATCTCTGCCGCTATTACATTTCATGTTGTTTCTTAATCACGCTGGGTTAACTTTCTGGTTGTTGCTTTGTATTTTATATTGATGTTAAGGTTTGCAGGAAGTTGATTACCACACACAAAAAGACACATATAGACGGAAACATTTTCCATTTGTAAGGGATTTAATATAAAAATCTACAAAGTTGTATCAGCTATCCAAGTTTTGGCATACTCATAAGCATTGGCTGTGAATCTTTTCTTCTTATTCCTTCCCAAACATGATCTTCACTTCGTTTACCATGGTTTCTATATCATTTTTCTGGAAACAATGGGTTCAAACTTCTGATTGTATCAGCCACTTTCCTCTGGGAGTTTTACATGCCATATTACATGCAATTTCATAAATGGTCTGATTGATATCATTTCCTTGCTTTAGCTTTTTGCTGTTTTTTTTTTTTTTTTTTTTTTTGTTCTCTTTTTCTGAAAGCATGTATTTTAGCTGAAAATGGCTGTCGCAATCAGAAGTTTGAACCCATTGTTTCCAGAATAGTGATATAGAAACCATGGTAAATGAAGTGAAGATCATGTTTGGGAAGGAATAAGAAGAAAATATTCTGTTCATGGTTCTATCCATCTCCCTCTTTCACTTGCTATTTGAATTTTATGGTTGATTACACTTATTCTTTTGAAAATTGATAGCAATGGATTCTTGAACCTATAAATGTTGTACATTGTTTTGTGTTCTTTTACATCTAAACTATGGATGTCACTTGCATTTCAAGGATTGTATTTTTATTTTTGAAATTATCATTTCAGGTTTTGATTTGTCGGAATGAAGCTGAAAAATGCTTGATAGAAACATCTATCAATTCACTGCGAATAAGCCTCAAGGTAAAACCTGATAACTATGTTTGGATGCTTCTTATGTCTCTTGTTGCTTGTAGATCAAATATATAACTTCAAGAACATCAGAGTGTAAATGTTTCCATCTAGTATTGACTGCATATCAAACTATCTGTGTAGGTTATCACTTATTTATATTTGCGTACAATTCTATGAAGCTTAATTGGTGTGATGCTTTTAGTTTTTGGTAATTCACTTGGTTTTATTGAATAAGAATATGTAATTGTGGGGTGTTTTTATTTTTGGTTCATCCGAGTCTATAATTTTTTTTTTCTCTTCTAGGTCAAATTTGCAGCATGCAGATCATATATGTAATATCTTGAGCACACAAAACATGTGAATTTCATAAGCAATGCATCACTTTGAAAACCTATCAGAAAAAAACTTGGTTGGCACCCCCTCAAACTCATAAAAGATCTGCTATTATGCATTTGAAATTTAATTTCAAGGTACATTACAAACAAACAAGTCACCAAAAGCTGTCAAGATCCACAATCACCCTCTCTCCAAAAGCTGTCACACTCATAGGCAAATCTGCACAACCACTTTCCTAATAATGCCTTGGTAAGTTGATCAAAGGCTCCTCATGCCCAAACCCCCTATGGACTTTCCACAACAAACAATCAGTCACTGTAAAAGATGAATTTTCCTTTTAGGAAGACCTCCACCACATAAAAAATCTCTTTGAATTCTTTCTAGCCTAATCCTATCCTTATGAGGTGTTACAAAAGCCCATAAGAAATAGATTGGTAGGCCTAGATAGAGTGGTTTTCAACAAAATGAGCACTTCTCCCTTGGAGAGATATTGGCATTTCTAGGAGGTTAGCCTTTTCCGAAATCTTTCTTCAATTGGTGTTTTAAAAGTTTAAGAGTGATCTTGAAGTGTTTTTCTCAAAGGAAGCAAAGTGTAATGAGACATCAGCCTCAAAGGGGGAAAAACAAACAAAAAAAGGATAAAATTTTAATAAAATCACATAAAAATAGAGCAATTAGAAAACCATAGAATTTATAATGAGAATTTCCTTTGTTTGTTGTAATAATTTCTAATTTAGTTCCCCTATCTTTCAAAATCCAAAGTCATGGTTCTATCAAATTAGTCTTCATTCTTCAACATCACTGTTATCACTGGTGGGAGCATCTAAGGAATCATCACATTATTGCTCTATTATTCTCTTTAGCATCCTCTCTAGCAATATTAATACTTGCCCATTCTTATTCTTCATCCAACAATTGTAGTGGTAGAAGTTCAGGCTTCAAGCAAAGCATTGGTAGTAAGGGGCAGCATAGCAACCCCAAACCAGCTAATTAAGCCACTCCAGCAGCAAATTAGCTCTCCTCCAAAATCAAAAACCTAACACCTGATAGCCAAGAACTCTTCTTTTTTCCTCTAAATCTCTTTTTCTTTCTTTCTTTTTGTTCCTTTTTTTGAAGGGTTAACAGAATCCAATTAAGCCCTACTTTTTAAAAATTAACCCAAGAGTCAAGCCTAGGTCCCAAAACTTATAAAATAGAATACCAAAAGCCCAAAAACATTAAAATCCATTGGATATTGAGGCCCAAGAAAGCCCATATTCATAAAAAGCCATAAATATCTAAGGCTTAAGCCTCAACAGCTTCAAGGCTTGAGCCTTAAGTTTGTGCGCCTCAGGATTGTGCACCTCAGCAAGATGAGGCTTAAGCCTCAAGTACATTGTATTGAGGCTTAAGAAGGTACTTGAGGTTAACACCTAAGCCTTCAAAGTATTTAAAAACATTGTCTTCAATTGACTCCCACACCAAAGGGGCTTGGATTGAGCGCCCACCAGCATTCCCAAGTACCATCAATGGAGGTTAACTCTCCTGCAATCTAACTCATAAGCTAGATCCTCCAAAAATTCCTGTGGGCAGCATCTCACTTTTCTCCATATCCTCCACAATTTTCAAGTTGTTGACTTATACAATCTTAATATGGAGTTAGAGTTTGGTTGATCATCTTCTAACTGATGTGAAGGAGGGAGTATTTATTATCGTACAAAGCATCATGATAATGTAAGGCCCTTCTCTTTTTCTTCTATCATGGAAGTTTGATCCGCCAAAAATGTAAGCTGCCAATTGATTTCTTCTTTATTATGCAGCTTTGATCTACCAAAACTGTATACTGCCAATTAAAGGAAGGGATGGATGGGGCATTTTTATCACATCCTGTATCATTACCACATAAAACCCTTCAATTCTTCTAGCGTGCAGGTTGATCTACCAAAACTGTACTTGCTCATTTGGTCCATCAAAACTCTAAATTTGATGGCAAATCCCTTCCTGACTTGTACAGTCTTAATATGGGTTTTAAAGATTGGGTGTTTGGAGCAAAACTGCTGTTGCTACCTCTTCTGTGCTAGCTTGATCTATCAAAGCAATGTTTGATCTACCAAAACTCTGAAATTGATGACATTTCCCTTCCTGACATAGGAATCAAAGATTGGGTATTCTAAGCAAGATACTGTTAACCTCTTCCAATTGATTTCAAGGAGGGAGGAAGAGTATTTATCTGGGGCATTTTTTGAGTTCAGTCATTGTCACATATAGTCCTTAAATTGTATACTTATTTTTAAAAGAATTCTCTTCCTCGCATGTACAATCCCAATATGGGCATCAAAGAATAGGAAGGAGGGAGTAAGTATTTTCCTGAGCCTTTTTTGGACTCAAATCATTATTACGTAAATCCCTTAATGGATTTCTCATAAATCTCTTTTTCAAGCACAAAATGTTATTTGAAGTCATGTATGCATCCTATGAGCATAACATTCTAATGCAAGCTTCCAACAATTTATGCTGCAAGGGCTGAAAGTGGAGGCTTTATCCCTTGTATTTCCCCTGAAGGCAAAGCTCAAGGCACAAAGCTTAGACACCTTCTAGAATAACTTTCTATTACACTAGATAATTAATGCTGAATGTCAAATATGGGTTTGTATGCGTTTACCACTGAAACCATTTCACCCTACCTTGGCTGAAACTTGTTTCAGAATTGGCTTCTTAGCTTGCAATTGAATTGGAACTTGGCTCAAAAACAGCATTTTGGCAGATAATAGATCATTTGTGGTCATTTTCTTTTCCTTATCATTAGGATTGCATACCATCTTTCGTATTAAAGAATTCATAGTAATATAAAATCATTATTCTATTGAATTGCCATGCGGCTGTCTCCTTATATGTATATCTTTTTTGGTTGTATAGGTAAAGCAGGCTGATGAACTAGAAAATATATTAACTAAGAAATTTCTTAGATTTTTGTCAATGAGGGCAGAAGCATTTCAAGTATTGAGGAGAAAACCAGTGCAGGTATGTATGGTCTCATCTCCATGAGTTGGCATAGAACATGCACTTTAAATTCCTGATTCTCAGAGTGATTGGTGGTAATTTGCCTTTAGAAGGACCTTTTTACCAAAACATTCTGAGGAAACAAAGATGTATGTGCTGGAAGTTTTGGGTTATTACAATGCTGGCATGGGCCAATAATGAGTATAATGTATTTTTGATTCGGATAGCTTTGTTGTGCATGATTTGGTCAGAAGTGAGTCTGGACACCTCACTCCACAAGAAATGGTTGTCCAATCCTTTCTCTTGATACTAATCATGCTCAACCTTGGCCAAGTGAAACTGGGGAAAAGAACCCCAAAATCTCTTTAGTGATTAAAGCTTGGTCTTCTAGAACATCACTTGACTTGAACACCTGAACCTGGGATGAATTTCTTTTTGCATCTTGTGTTAGCTATCATGTGCAAGAGTTTGATTTGTTACCCATTCTTTATTCTGGTGTTTTTTTTATTTGTTTGATATTATTGATTAATGTTCTTGTACATCAATATCTGGATTATAATGTAGGTCATATCACTTGAATTCTATTTTTGATAAGTCATAGCTCTTGAATTCTTTCTTTTCTGCTTAGAACAGTTTCCTGTTTGCAAATTTTTGCTTAGTTTCATTTGTTTCTCTGGTGGTTCACTTTGCAGGGTTATGACATTAGCTTTCTTATAACAAACTATCACTGTGAGGATATGCAAAAACACAAGCTTATTGATTTTATCGTGCAATTTATGGAGGCAAGTTCTCTAATGAATTTTTTTTTTACCATTTTCTTTTCCTAACTTATATTTATTAGGTGGCTCTGGTATGTCTTCCTTTTGTAATTTGATTTCTATTTGATGTGCGCATAATTACAGATCTAGCAACTTGTAAATTGTTTTTTGATGAGTATATACTTAATTTTTACTAAGTAGACAGCCATATTTTATCACTTTTAAAAATAAGAAAAGAAACTAAAATTTCAAAATTTCTTTAGCTAATTTGATTCAATATACTTCCTTCATTTTAACCGTGTTTTCTTTTTCAGGTCTCAATTTCATTCTAGATTCTTTTTTACCAGAGCTATTCCCATTATTCTTGCATAATCATGGGATAGTTGATTTCCTCCCTCTCTCTTTTCACTATCTTTTCCCAATTAATCCCTGAAATCTAAACTGTCTTTTTACATGTAATGATCCCTGACTTCTAAAATTTGTCACTATGATGCCCATGTAGACTGCCCAGATGATGGTGCAGTCTGCCAATATTTAGTTAACTTTAATACAAATTGATTCTAAAGTCCTTGTAATCCTCTTGAATTTAATTTGAGATCTAGGGTTCGGAGTACATTGCTATAGTCTTCAGTTTCTGGTCCTTTGGATTTGGATAATAAATAAATAAAAGGTTGAAATTCAAAGCAAAGGGCTTTATCTTTCACATTGTCCATATGGGGTTCTCAGTAGCAGAGGAAGTCGATCTTGTAGATGGCCAAATTTGAATGGAAAGGGAAGCAGGCTGAGAACTAAGATGGGGTTGGTTGGCAGGTGTGGCAGAAGCCCCTCAAGGGTCTTACAAATGGGGAATTCTTGGACAATTCTAAGAAGGTGGTGTGAGACTCTTTAGTCCCAATCCTTGTCATTCTGAATAGGGGTTTTCAGAATGAGAGCTGAGTGAATTACGAGCTCATAGATTAACAAGATAACATTAAATGGATGGCTAGCTGACCTTTCTATTGGAAATTGCAATGATACAATGTGTTCCATGAAAGCCAGTGGCCCCAGCTCCCTCTAAATCAGTGACATGAACTCAGGCAGTTTCTGACTATTATCACCTTGATGGCACCCAATTCTAGCTGCCATATTGGGGTCTTCAAACAATCTTGTGAACTTGGTGGTAGGCTGGCTTAGCTCACCTACAAGCACAAGTTCATGTTGGGTTCTGGCTCCGAACTCAAGTAAGCATGGATCAACTGGGTATATAGATAGAACTATGCATCATCAAGGAAAGAGTAGTAGATGAGTTTTACCCTAGGTGTGATAGAAATATCTTTAGGCAACTCCCCTTCTGATTGTTAAAGGTACCCCCTTGATCGAGTTAGAAGAGGCCTAGTGAGAATGTGTTAGCATGAAATTAAATGTTTAACCGCCTTCCACACTCCCAACTTCTGTTGCAATCTCAGGTTTCGTGCTCATACACTATTCTGGATGCTGAGGATGCCCCTCAAAAAGTTTTGCCTAGCAATGACAATGAACCAGATTTTTGGGTAACCTGGCCTAGCCTGTCCCAAATATGAAGGGTTCAATCAGGGTGTGGATGGGATTAGGGTGGTTTTCTAAAAACCAGGCCAGGTTCAGGCAGGGTATGGTTCTTTATGCCCCATCTTATATACAAAAATATATATGTCTTCACTGATCCATTAATATAAATATCCACTCACAAATAACAGATTTTCCTGAATCCCTCATTCCATCCTTTGCTTCACTAATCCTACTTCAAATCACCATGTCACTGGTAGAGGCTACTAGTTATCACCTCCGCCACAGGTCTGCAGCTGCTAGAAGTCATCATTGTGGCTGATCTGCCACTTGGTTGAGATGAATTTTATTTCTTTGTATGTGTCTCTCTTTCTTCTTCCTTTTTTGAAACCCAACTGAGAGATTTTTTTCATTTCTTTTCGTCAATTTTCTCCACAAATGAACAAAGAATTATTGGCGTAGATTTGTCCATTATGGTCTCAACTTCATCAAATGGACCATTAATGAAAAAATAAAATTTGAATTTTGAAGAAACTAAAGTTTGGATTCAAAATTTTATTTTTGCTTATCCTCAGTTTTCTTGTCAAAAGATTCAGGTATTTTCCACCCTTTCCTCTTCTTAATTCATTGAATTTGATTTGAGTGTAAAAACATTCTTTTGATGGTTTGATAGGGCTCTGCAGGAAGCTTTGGACTGTTTTTTTTTTTTTTGATAGGAAACGACAAAGGAATATATTAATATAAAAAAGAAGTACAAGAGAAGGATGAGGAATCCTCCCACCAAAGAAAACTAAACTACAAGAAACCGAAAACAAGAAAATACAATGTAATAATGAACAACTACAAGAAAAAAGAAGCTTTGGACTGTTTAAATCCTGCAAATTTGTTATGATTTGTATGCCGACAAATTTTCACTATCACAGCCATGCACTGCACTTCACATCTTACCAGCCATCGTATGCCTCCTTCCATTTTTAATATATATATTTTTTTCACTTCCCTAGTCATGCACTCCATTCCTTCTTCTCTTTCCCCCCCCTTTTTTTTCTCCAATCCAATGCCTACAGTGATCACACGCACACACTCCTTTCCTTCTTCTTTTTTGTTTGTTTGTGTTTTTTTTTTTTTTTTTCTGTTTTTCCTGCCATCTACCATCATCACACACAAAACCACACAATCATTTTTTTTTTCTTTTATTTATTTTCTTTTCCTACAATCATCACACAATGTTTTTTTTTTCTTCCTCACAGTGGTTCCAGTCCACTTTGAAACTTTCATCACTTCAACCATGATATATATATATATATATAATGGTTGGAATTCCCTATCTCCAAGAAAAATCCAATCTATGTCCATATATTTCAAATGATTTAATTTAAAAATATTTTAGGCCTAATCTAAATTTGGATTTTTAAAAGAACATTTAAGTTGCTCAAACCCATTTAATGAATCTAAAATACTAATCGAAGGGTTAGAATATTACTTGCAAAACTGATCTTCAAACTCTAGGCTCTCAAATCTTTAGCTATATATTCTCTTATCTCTTTGGTCTTTATGCAGAATGATGTCTATATAGAGAAGTAAAGAAAACTTATTATTTACACCTAGGGTTTTTTATTATTAAGAAAAGACCTTTCTACCCTTTTAATGTTATTAATTAATTTCTTTATTTTTAAAATGACCATTTTACCCCTAAAATCAAGTTTGGGCATTACATCCTCCCATCCTTAACAAAAGTTCAGTTTTCCAAACTTGACATACCAAAAGCTCAAAATAGATGTGAATGCTTCTCTCACCTCTTCCTCTAATTCCCACGTAGTCTCTTGAATACTTATGATTGATCCACTAGACCTTTACCAACTTGATAATAGTATGACATAGTACCGTGTACATTATATCTACCATATGAATGGATACTTCTTCATAAGTCAAATCCTTTGAAAGTTGAATAGGCTCTAACTCTATAACATGAGAGGGATTAAAAACATATTTCCTCAAAGCTAATACGTGGAATACATTATGAGTCTTAGACAAGCTTGGGGGTAGGACCACTTTATATGCCAAAGTGCCTACTCTTTCTAATATTTCATACAATCCCACAAACTAAGGACTAAGCTTTTCCTTCCTCCCAAACCTCATTATAGATTTCATAGGCAAAACTATTAAGAAAACTTGATCTTCAATCACAAATTCTATCTCATCCTGTGATTATCAACATAACTCTTTTGTCTACTTTGAGTTGGTTTAAATTTTTCTTTAACTAAAGCAAATTTTTCAATAGTTAACTACACAAGTTTAGTACCAGAAAATTTCCTCTCTCTAAGGGGTCATCCCAATACTAGTTTGAAAGCTATTATTGTAGGCAAAATCTACCAAAGGTAAGTAATCATCCCAATTACCTTTCAAGTCCAAAACACATGCTCTCAACAAATCTTCTAAAACCTGAATTACTCTCTTTGACCGGCCATCGATCCAAGGATGGAAAGTAGTACTAAAACTTCATATTGAGAGTTTTTTTAAAAAAAAAACTATGCCAAAATTTGAAAGTAAAAGGACGATTGCTATTGGATACCATAGAAACGGGTACCTCATGCATTCTCACAATCTCCTAGACATAAAGAGAAACCAGTCGGTCCATGGAGAAATTGGCTTTCATAGGTAGAAAATGAGCAAACTTTGTTACTTGATCAACAATTACCCAAATAGCATCATTATCCTCTAAGGTTTTGGGCAGCCTTTTCACAAAACGCATGGTAATATGTTCCTACTTCCATTCAGGAATAGAATGTGGTTGCACAAACTGTGTTGGTTGTTCATGCTTAGCTTTCGCCTATTGGCACACCAAACACTAAGCCACAAAATGTGCAATATCTTGTTTCATGCTTGACCACTAATAATTATGTCTCAAATCTTTGTACATCTTCGTCTTTCCAAGGTGGATCGTAAGCCTAGAACAATGAGCTTCCTCTAAAAGCTCCCTCATTAAGTCTTTGTCATTTGGGACACGGAGTTTTGTCCCAAATCTCAAGGCCTTGTCTCCATAAGTTGCACTAATTGAGGATCATTCTTTTGTAGGGTCTTAATTCTCCCTCTCCCAACTAAGTCTAGTTGTACTATGAAATTTGCCACATAAGCTCCTTAGTTCAAAACTCTGATATAGACCTATAAGCACCTCAAATCTTAATAATCGCTTCTAACCAACACTTATAGTTGCTAAGAAACCAATTGATTTCTTGCTCAAGGCATCAACCACAACACTCCGCTTCCTTGGATGATATTGAATAATGCAGTCCTTAAGTAATTCTATCAATTTCCTCTGTCTCATGTTTAATTCCTTCTGGGAAAACAAGCACTTCAAACTCTCATGATCCATGAATATCTCACAAGTTTCACCGAAATGGAAATGTCTCCAAATCTTAGGAGCAAAAACCACTACAACTACCTCTAAATCATGATGTGGTGGTTTCGCTCATAAGATTTTAACTTTCTAAAAGCATAAGTCACAACTTTCCCATGCTGCATAAAAACTCAACCCTAACCTTGGTGGGAGACATCATTATACACTACAAATCCTCCTAAACCTAAAGGAATAGTCAAAACAAGATTTGCCACAAATTTGCTTTTCAACTATTGGAAGCTACGCTCATAGTTATCAAACCACTCAAACTTAAGCCCCTTCTGTGTCAATTTGGTCAAAGGTAGGGTGATATTAGAAAACCCCTCAATAAATCGCTTGTAGTAACCGACAAGTCCCAAAAAATTTTGAATCTTAATCATGGTACAAAGTCTCCTCCAATTGGCTACAACATCTACTTTTTAAGCTCAATTGAGATGCCATCCTTGGTTACCACATGCCAAAGGAAAGAGACGTTGCATAACCAAAATTCACACTTTCTTAGTTTAACATACAACCTATCTCTTATAGTTTGCAATACAATGCTCAAATGATACTCTTGTACCTCTCCACTCTAAGTAATACCAAACTATCATCTATAAAAATCACCTTAAACTAATCCAAATAGGGTTTGAATCCCTTATTCATTAAGTCTATAAATATAGTAAGTGCATTAGTCAAACCAAAAGGTATCACCAAAAACTCGTAATGCTCATATCTAGTTTGAAAAGTAATATTGGTACATCCTCATCTTTGATCCTCAACTAATGATATCCAATTGTGATATCCCACATTAGATAAGGGAAAAAGTTTTTGATACTATATATGTATGAACTTTTAATCTTGTAGATTCGTTTTAAAGTCGTATTGGTCTTTCGGACCCAAAGCAGACAATATTTATATAGTTGGGAATGAGTTATTATAAATGGTATCAAAGTCTATACCTGATCCCAATGTGAAACTTTATCTGCTTGTTTGGTCCCATAATCCTATGGGATACAATAAGAATGTTGTGTTTACATTGGGGAGATAGTGATTATGATATCTCACATTGGACAGGGGAAAAAGTTTCTGATGCTCTATATGTATGAACTCTTTTAAACTTTTAGACACATTTTAAAACTATGATGACACTTTGGGCCTAGCACTAACAATATTTACATGGTCGAGAGTGGGTTGTTACAAGTTTGGTCATGGTTCACATTAGTAGGGTTTATGTCAGATTTTCCTTCATTGTTTGCCTTCCTAAGAGGATGATCAAAACAACCAGCATTTTTGGTTGGGGAATGTTTGCTTTCTATTTTTGTTTTCAAAAGATTGTGGGTCTCACTCGAAACAGTCTGTTGGGAGAATCACGTGTCTATTTTATAAGCAATAGAGCACCATAAAGGGCAGCAAACCCTAGTACTCAGAAAGTAACAAACAATCACCCCACAATGAAATGGACATTAAGAACCAACTTATGTCAACCCTAATCTATCAATAAAATCAATAAAATGAACAAACAAATAGACCACCATCCCCAAGAGAATCCTTGGACTAGAGTAACAAAGGCTTGAGAAACTGGTCCTTTAAAACTTATACCTGTAGCTCCTCCATGACCCCCCCCCTCAACAATTCTCCTTTTTGTTACCTTCCAAATGCACCTAAGGCCAAGGGGATGTGTCCCTCACTTTTCTCCTCAACTCCATTAAGCTACCATGCTATCTACTTAGACTCATTTACTGAGCTCAGGAGCAACCAGACCACAATGACAGTGGAAAACAGGGCCCACAGGAACGTAAGATAATTAGCCACATGCTTGCTCTCTGACCAGTACTATTTCTCTATTTGCTAGTATTTTTAGTACTGCTAATCTTTTAATTAGAATTGGAGAATGATAGGCAATCTGGGCATGGGTTCTTAAGCACCATTCCTTAAAACATGCACATCTTTCATTCTTCAAATACCAACATGCGCAGAAAACTTAATCCCTAGATTTTCCTTTCCCATTTTGACTTAGACTTTCACCATTTGATGTGATGAAATCTGATGTGATTTACCGTTCAGATGTCAAAGGTGAGATCCAAGTATTGTTGGGTGATCCTTTTTGCAGAGCATGCAATACAAAATAGGGTTCTTTGAGTATCAAACTAGAATGTTTCCTGTTGGTTATTTGTTAACAGTTTCTTTTTGTTCTGATACTGTTGGTATCTTTGTGATTTCTCAAACTGCATCTTCCCATATTGCAGGATATTGATAAAGAGATAAGCGAATTGAAATTGTCGGTGAACACACGTGGGAGGCTTGTAGCTACAGAGTTTCTAAAGCAATTCATCTGAAGCTTGTTGCTGCATATATTGTGCAACCATGTTCTTAAAAGTTATATAGTGGGATGCCATAAGGATTGTCTCTCCAGTGGTTCAGTGTTTGTTGTCTCTGAAATTTATTCTCTTTTTCCCTTCATTTATTTGATGTATATCTTCTCGTCGGAATTCTTTTCTTTTCATCTTTTGTAAGATTCTACAAGGAATGTCGCAATGGTTGAGCTATGACTAGCACCAAGTTGAGACTGTGATGGTTCTGATTTAATTTTGGGCAAATGTAAACAGAAGGGGTCCCACTAGGGAATATATGATAACTACAATTCCACAAAATTCCCAAACAAAGATGTTTAAGACTCATCAAACAAAAATGGGCAATTGGGCATCTCAGCTGCAGCTCTATCCATTCTGTTGAGCATGTCCTCGTCAATCCAACTCCTCACTATTTATCAGCCACCACATCATTCTGCACCAGAAACATCTCATTTTTTGTTAATTAGAATTTGTACATAGAGTGAAAGCTATTCAGCTATGAACTAAAACTATCAAGCATACCTGCATAAATTAGGTGCAAGACACTATTCAACATCTGCCGAGGCACCATCATTCTTCACAATCTGCCATCACAAAATTCCTTCAGAATGCCAAATTGATGACAATGGGAATAGCTTTACATAAGACGGGGTTTAACACTCCCCAAAGGAACTCAGTCTGCCAGTAGAATTGAAACATAAACATAAAATAAATAATCCCACCAAAAGCATTAACCTATTATTCTCCAAATAATACCTGTGATATATACTCTTTAATTTTCTTGCTAATGGCTTCATCTAAAGCTCTTTCAGCAAGCTCGTAAAACAAAGTATTGCCCTCAGGACCATTCACTTTGTCCTTCTGCAAATACCTACAGATCAGTTCAATTATGGGCTTAGCAAACTAAGGTCTATCAAGTGAATAATCTCGGAACTCATAATAAATATAAAATCCACCTTATCAAATTGGTCTAACCTTTGCTGGACAAGTGCTTCCAATGCCTGCTTAATGTTTCCAAGGACAGGATGGTTTTCTTCATTTTCATACAATCCCATCCGCCTCATATGATGCCAAAGACCATCTGCAATGCTTTCACCACAACGGTAGTAGGTTCTGTCATGTTGGTAAAGAACTAGAAGCAGGGTAGTATAATAACGAAATTTTGACCTTCAAAATTCATGTGGGATTCTCAAGTTGAAAAATAAATCCTAGCCATCTGCTCAATTTTTATACACGTTCTTAATGAATTTATAGAAAAGCGGAACACCCACTGAGCTGATGGCCCAGATTTCCAAACAGATTCAGGTTCCAACCACATACACATCCAGGCTGAACTGAGTAAGGATGGTTCCAACCCAAATTATTGCTATCTATCTTGGCATTCATATTACATATAAATACCATCCAAAAGATCAGCATTCCAGAACAATTCAATTAGAAAGCATGCTATGATCTTATTTACCTATCAAATAAAATAAAATAAAAAAATCAATTAGAAAGCATACCTTCTGCAATTTTCCCTCCAGCAAGATATACAATACTAACAATGACGAAGGTAAATCCAGTCAGATGTGCTGTATTTACATCCTCAACATATTTCCAATACACATCAGCAGGTAGCTGACTTATGATCACATAAGATTTTACATCAGCAAAACCTGGAACAAATGCATCATGAGAGTATAATTAGAGCCAAAACAGAAGAAGCAAGCACAAAAAGGGGCAGGCACCAGTCCAGCATTACCAATGGTGGAACCTAATATATCCACACACACAACCTGATCCTTTTGGTTGCTCATTAAAATGTATGGGATAAATATATCTGTAAAATCATGCAAAGAAAAAATGATAGGTTTATCATTCGACAATGCATATTTTCATCAGGAAAATAGATAGGCATTAAGATCAGGATTTTTTCTTCAGAAGAACAAATTGAGAGGGCTTTGGAAATGAAGGGATGCAGGTACACCTGCCACTGAAGCCAAATTTTCATAGTTCTACATACTTAGACATTGATTTTCCTAACAGCGCCACTTCAAAGATCTTTTTAAAATAGTTTACTAGATGCAGAACTTCCGAACATAGTGTATTTTCTTTTACTTTTTAAATGCACCTACATACTCATGAATACAAACTGCTACCAGGGTAAATCTAGTTTAAATGGTGAAACAGAAGATGAAAGAGTGCTATGTGGAGACGGCAATTAAATTTGTTATCAACAATTGAGGTAGAGAGGCTGGCTGTGAGGTGGTAACATTGACATTGACCAGCGACGTTGTAAAGCTGATGTGGGTAGAACAGATTTACTAAGGTGGCACTGGCCTTGGGATGAAAGTGAATACACCAGTAGTGGAAGTCGCAGTTCAGGGGAACCACAACAGCACTGGCAACAACTTAATGCAGCAATGAAATGAATCATGATCTTGATGTTGGTGGACTTTTATGGACATATCATACAAATTATATACTCATATGTCAGTGATCTGGTACAATTTGATTGTTCTAAATTCAACATGTCAAAGATCTGCCCCGAATAGATAATTATACATAAATTCATTTATATTTCACTAGATTTATCCTGAAAACTGACTAAATATATGATGCATGCGCAACTAGCCTATGTGTAACATTGCTAAAGAACCTGTTATATGAGCTCAGGCCCATTATTTGGCACAAGGGAACCAACCATTCCTAGATTGCTTTCCATGCCAAACCATGCATCAGAACTAGTAATTCATGGATCTCAATTCACAAGAAGCTATCCATTCTTTTTTGAAGGTTAGAACTTGCAGTATTTAGATTTCACCTATTCAATAGTATAAGCAAATGAGATTGGATATTCCTTAACAATAGGTTTTAAATTTAACCCCATTTATTGAAACCCATTGAATATAGGAGCAACTTCAAACTTCAAGCATGCATTAACAATGTGAATCAAATCAACTTACATCCGATCCACAAAACTATGTTGAAGCTACAAAATTGTTACCATAAAAAATTAAGTGGGAGGAAAAGCTTCTAACTCTGTTGTGCAGTGCGACCCTGATTGGTGGATGAAGGTCGAGATCGTTGAAGCTCCTTCATTTCATAGCCGAAAATGGTGGATAGCTTCTCTCTGGCTGCATTGATTACAAGAGCAGGCAGAGCACGCTGGCGATAATTCTTAGTAATGAGTTGAGTAAGTTCATCCCTCTTGATTGGGCACCCTGAATTTTGGTGGGTTTTAAATAGGACATAGCGAATTACTTCTGCCACAAGCTTGTCCTTTTCCTGGATGCACCAAAAAAAAAAAAGGGGATCATTCAGCTCATCAATATAAAGAGATTGAACTCACTAAGAGGAACTGAGACAGCATTTTGCACCTCTTGGGAAATATCAAATTGAGATAAATCTTCCCCTGTATTTGCCATCCTGAAAGTGAATAAAACATATCATAGTCAGTTGCTTCATTTTATCTCCTTGAGATCATCTCCAAAAGCTAACATAAAACATGCTGGGAAAACTTCTCATTTCCTCCAATCACAAGGCATGAAATAAAGAAACTTCATTTTCTCTTCTTTTCATGCATTTCTAGGAAACCAAACAGAAAAAGGAAAAAAAAAATCACTTTCTCAACCAACAGAAGTAGAAAACCTGAAGCTTAAAACTAACAAAACAAAACTTCATTGGTCTTTTTCCTTTTCTCAATTTTCAGAACAAGAAAACAAAAATCCCTTAATTGTCTTAGCAACCAAAATAACGCTAGGCATGAAATAAAGAGACTAGATTTTCTTTTCATTTCCAGCCTTTTCTAGACAACCAAACAGAAAATACACACATGATTAGCAACCAAAACAACCGAAAACATTGAAACTAAAAGTAGTTAAAAAATGAAAAAAGAAAAAATAGAACAGCTTCATTTAATCCTCGTTTCCTCCGGTTTATCAGCAACCAACAGAAAATTCTTCACTTCTCAGCAACCAAAACAAACATAAAACATAAAATGGGGAAGAAAGAAAAGAAAAACTTCGATTCCTCTTACTTTCCCCCACTTTCAGAACAACCATACACAAAACCCCCTACCTTGCTCAACAAACCAGAAAAAAGAAAAGAAGAAAAAGACACCATTTTTGCCCACTTTCTCGGGAAACAAACAGAAACCCGGAAATTTTCAGCAGTCAAAACGTACCCTAAGAAGAAAATCCCTATGGATTTTGCAGGCGATTTCTCCAAGGGAGTTGGCGTAGGGCTTGGGTTTCTGCGCGAGCGCGCCAATTATTGAAAATCTCGTATTACTCTCATTTTATTGCTCTAATAATAATTATTTTTATATTTTTATTTTCTTTTATTTTAAATAATTAGGTTATGTTGGTTCCAAAAATACTAGAAAAAAATGTTTTAAAAAATATAAAATAAAATAAAATATAATTTTATTAAAATTAATTTGAAATTTATATATTTTAAAATTATTTAATCTTGTTATAATATGATAAATAAGTAAAATGAGTTTAAAAATATATATAAAAATAATTTATTAAATTTAAATTTATTTTTTATTTTTTTACATTTTCTCTCAAATTTTTTAAGAACCAAATATAACCTTAAAAAGCTTACTTGTGAAAACAATAGTATGTGAAAAACTTGCCAAAATTGGATATTAATAAAACATTTTCAATACCATATTAGTGATATTTAAAATCAAACTTTACTATATTTATTTTCTTTTATTTATTTATTTTTGTTGTAAAAATTATAAAGTGAGAGAAGAAGAAAGCAAGAAAGAGATAATAGAATGCACGGGAAACTCTATTGAATTTCATTAGGAGTCTTTCCCCTTTATAGGGAGTTACAAAAGATATTTATGGAAGATCATTCACAAGTTACCATAGTGGTACAGAATCTCATATTTAATAACACTGCCCCTTGGATGATCATAAAAATATGTCTCATTAAAACCTTACTAGAAAAACCCTAGTGAAGAAAAAAGAGTACAATATTCTTTTGGATTACTATAACTGCCTCGTTAAAAACCTTGCCAGTAAAACCCAATGAGACAAAACCTGGACGAAGGAAAAAAGAGTACAGTATATTCATATTATCATTCTCCCCCTCATGTAAACATGATTATGATTTCTTCAACATCTCAAATGGTAGATCTCTTCATTTTCGCATTCTAAAGTCATACCTTAACTTTTCAATGTGATCGAAGGTAACACCTTTGTGAATAGATCTGCTAGATTATTGCATGACCGAAACTATTGAACATCGATCTCACCTTTCTTTTGGAGTTCATGTGTATAGAAGAATTTAGGGGAGATATGTTTAGTTCTGTCACCTTTTATGAATCCTCCTTTAATTTGTGCAATACAAGCAGCATTATCTTCATGTAACTTGGCTGCATTGCCTCTGATGGAAGGTAGTCCATATGTTTCTTGAATATGTTGGATCATTAACCTTAGCCATACACATTCACTACTTGCTTCATGAATTGCTAGTATTTCTGAATGATTTGATGATGTGGCCACCATTGTTCGTTTGACAGATCTCCATAAAATAGTAGTAACATTGTAATTAAACACATACCTTTATATGGATTTGAAAGATATCCTGCATATCCAAGCAATTGTTGCTTTGATTCCCTTGAGTAAAATAAACTCATTTTTTGTTAAACCTTCATGGAAATGATGACAAAGAAAAATCAGTATTTTTGCAAATGACAAAGAAAAATCAGTGTTTTTGCGCAATCCTGCAGGGATGCTTGATTTCCTTCTTTGATCATAGCTCCAAGATTCATTGACAATTTTGTTTTGAATAACTTCTGGTTATACAAGATAATTAGAAATTGTATGCATAGCTTCTGGCTATGAAACAATTGTTTGGTATAACATCTAGTTATACCATATAATTAAAAATAAATAATTATGGGTCATATACATAACTTCTGGTTATGTATCTGTAATTCTGTAATTTTTCCCCATAACTTCTGGTTATAAGAATTGCACATATTTTTCATAACTTCAAGTCATGAATTTACCCCATAATTTATAATTACTCTTATAACTTCTTGTTATAGAGATCGTACATATTTTTCATAACTTTTGGTTATGAATTTGTAATTTATCCCATAACTTAGGGATTGTAATATTTATGTATTCGAATAAAATAAATGAAAAAAAAAATCAATGGGTAATAAAATAGAAAATAATGATATAAGTTTATCACATACCTTTTGTAAGAAAGAAAAGAGAAGAGTCTTTCTATTTATCTTGTAGAGACTATTCGTGCTGATAACGTGTTGTAAAAATTATAAAGTGAGAGAAGAAGAAAGCAAGAAAGAGATAATAGAATGCACGAGAAACTCTATTGAATTTCATTAGGGGTCTCTCCCTTTTATAGGGAGTTGCAAAATATACTTATGAAAGATCATCCACAAGTTACCATAGTGGTACAGAATATCATATTTTATAACAATTTTTGTATTTTAACAAATTTTTAACTTAATATTTTTCAATAACTAATTTCAATGATTTCTTTTTGATAAATTATTCAATGAATATAGCGGAAAAGTTCGGACTCCAGCCTTTCTTGAAACTTAGTTTTTTGAAATCCATCACGTGTAGATACAACTGGAGCTTTGAGGCCTGCAAAAGAAGGTAATAAAATTTTCTCATGTCAGATGGTTTTGGTGGTTTTGGAAGAGAATATTTATTCTTTTTCTTTGCTAAGGCTCCACGTTGCTTTCAAAGCTATATTTGGGAGACAAAGCTTACTATTCATGACTTTTGACTTGATTGATTTTTATTTTTATTTTTACTTTACATTCTTTACACCTTCAGGCTTCACATTCTTGCCACAATTTTTTTTTTTTTACTTTACTTTGGATAATTACAAAGAGACCATTGTACAAATAGACAGTTGTACAAAATTCTTGAAATCTTTTATCTGGATTGACCCATAGGTCCTCCGTAAAGGATTGTCTCAAGGTCTACGTATGAGTCATTTGACAAAGCTGTGTCTTCAGTTTCTTCATTTTCTTGATGATCGCCAAACTGTTTGAGGGTTTGAAAGAGTTCTTGGCGATACTGCTCTAAATCAATAGCAACTGCTAATGAAGCTCGACATTTGCTTTTTAAAGTGAGGAATTCTTCTTGAGTCGATTCTTGAGAAGAACTTGATGAATCTTTTGAATTTGAAGATCCGGGTCTTGTTGAAATTAATTGCAAAATCTTCTGTTGACATACGAAATCATGATTGAATTTATCCCACCATTTGATGCTGGATTCTCTAGAAAGAGATAATGGAAAAGGATGAGGTTGCTCTTGCTTCTTGATAATATTCCATGAGAGAATCCATGGAATTCTTAATCTCAAATAGAATGTCAGGAGTCTCGGCTGAGTGATAGACTGGGATGAGGTCTTTTTCTTGTAAAATTCGAATTTTTCTTGAATTTCATGAAGAAATATTGAGTATAGTAGACCAAAGAAAGTCCACCATTTTTGAAACAAGGTAGGAAATTGGGTATTACAGTTTCTTGAAAATTAGATGAACCAGGAATGTTGATAACTCTGCAAGTAAAACATATTGTACCAGACATTCATATAATCTATGTAATTGTAGCTTATGGGATGGTAAGGTTGACTAAATGTCTTCCTGGTAAAGGGTTTTTTATTCCAATTAGCAATAGTCATGACTTTGAGAATTTGACATTTGGAAAAAGTAATCTTCTAAGGATTGTTCTTATCAATATTATGAGTAATTTCAACAGAATTGGTGTCCACCAAGATGAACTCAC
The DNA here is from genome assembly GCA_030254885.1 of Vitis rotundifolia. Classification (NCBI taxonomy): domain Eukaryota; kingdom Viridiplantae; phylum Streptophyta; class Magnoliopsida; order Vitales; family Vitaceae; genus Vitis; species Vitis rotundifolia. Next base: position 15,561,537 of record CM058155.1, on the reverse strand, counting down.
AAAAATGACGAGTTTTCAAAGGATCATTGGAATTGAAGGTTCCTCCTTGAGGAAAGGCATAAGGAAGAATTTTAGGGATTTCTTCATAATTGTACTCTGGCTCAATGAAAGCAATTTCTAAGGTTTTTGGTTTTTTAACATATTGACTAAAAGAAGGAGACTGAGAAGGTAGTGTTGAAATAATTTTAGGGCTAGATTGACTCTAAACAGGAATATTTTTTTATTTAGAGGCTTGAATAAAACTTTTTGAAGGTTGAAGAGGAGGAAAATCAGGACTCAGAACTTGAAAAGAGTTTGTCGTTTGTAATGGAAAAGTAGGACGAATATTTTGAAAATTTGAAATCATGGCATAAGAAGCTTTTGTTTTCTTAGATGATGAAAGAAGTTGAGGCCTAACGGGAGTGCCCATTAGGATGGAGGAGGATCCTTACCCTGCAAAAACTCCCAAGTAAGGAAGTTAGGAAGGGAATTCAACTCTCCTTTGATAAATTCAATTTTCAAAATCAAAATTTGAAAGTAAAGCTTGCCATCTTGCAAAAATTTGTTTTGAAATTAAATTTTTAACATTTTTTTGTAAAATATCTTTTGCAGCTTTACAATCAATTTTTAAAAGAAATTTTTTATTTATCAAATCACTTTGAAACTTTGAAATACATAAAACTATAGATAAAACTTCTTTTTTGATAGTTGAATAATTTATCTGAGCGCTCAACCAGATCCTTGAATGATATCTAACTATATGCACTTTATTGTTATATTCTTGCTTTAATATGCCTCTGTATCCTAAATTAGATGCATTTGTTTCTATAAGGAGCAATGCATTTGGATGAGGGATATTAATACATGGTAAATATTTGACTCTTTATTTAATTTCTTTGACTAAGTTAGTATGATTCTCAGTCCATGTAGGTGCATTTTTTCTAAGTCTTTTGTATAAAGGTTCACAAATGATTCTCAAATCTTTGAAATAATCAGAAATATAATTTAAACATCCTAAAAATCTTTGCGATTGTTTTTTATCTTTTATTTCATCAAGAAATTTATCAGCAAATTCTATTAACCTTTGAATAGGTTTGGTTTTTCCTTGAAAATTTTCATGTCCTAAAAATCTAATTTTTGTTTGAAATGATTTCATCTTTGGAGCAAAACAAGCCATTCCATTTGCTTTGATGACATTGAAAAACTTCTTTAAATGAACAAAATGTTTTTCTAATGAATCCAAAAATGCTAAGACATTATCAATGTAAACAATTATGAACTGAAAATAAGGGTTAAAAATATCATTCATAATATTTTGAAATTCAGAAGGGGCATTTTTTAGACCAAAAGGCATGCATTCCATTCATAATAACCAAAAGGGACAGTAAAAGTAGTTTTGTATCTATCTTCTTCTTTAATTTGAACCTGCCAAAATCCTGATTTCATATCAAATTTTGAATAAATTATAGCACTATGAAGTCTTTTGAGTAAATCTTGCTTATCCATTGTAATACTTTATTTAAAGGTTTATAATTAATTACTAATCTAGGCGCACCTCTTTCTATCTCACTAGCATTTTGAACATAAAAAGCGGCACAACTTCAAGAAGATTTTGAAGGTCTAATTAATTTCTTCTTTATTAATGAATCAATTTCTTGTTTACAATATTCTAAAAATTTTTCATTCATTTGAATTGGTCTACCTTTAGTAGGGATTTTAGACTCATCAAAATTTTGAATATAAGGTAAACTTATTTCATGTTTCTTTCTGGACCAAAAAGCATTTGGAAGATAAGAACAAATTTATTTTTGAAAAAGATCTTGAATCTCTTTTATTTTCGTTTGAACTTTATCTTCTAGAAATTGTTCTTCTACCTTTTTATATTGAATTTCTTTTGATATAAAATTTATATGAGCTTGTTTTTTTTGAATTAAATTTATTGAATCACTTTGAACTTGATGTATTTCCTTTTTAGTTAATGGATATATAAAAGGGAAAAATATGGTATTTCCTAATATTGTAGTTTTGACACCTTTATCATTTACTTGAAAAGGGTAAAGTAATGTAATAAAAGGAGTTCCTAAAATTAAAGGTTCAATCATATTTTGTACTAATATAAATTGAGTTCTAAAATAATAATTATCTTGACATATATGAAAATTTTGAAGTTTAAACTCTATTTCTAATTTTCCTTTATTTGTAGCAAAAAGTTCTTGTCCAGTTTGTTCATAATATTTAACAGGAATTAATCCTTCTTGAATACAATTCATATAAGCTCTTGAGTCTATTAATGCTATTATTTCCATTTCAAAGTCTTCTACTATGAGTTTTATATTTGTATACCATCTTTGAAAATCTATCTTTGATATTGTATTTATAAATGATTCTATAGGAGTTTGTTTATTAGATATTTTTATTCCTGGATCTTGATTATCAGATGTTTCAGCAAAATCTTGTTTATATTGTATTACATTTCTAATTTGTTCGTTTTCTTGTTTTATCAACTCGTTTTTTAATTTCATTTGTTCATTTTCTAATTTTAATTGATTTATTTGCTTTTTTATTTCTTGTATTTCTTCTTCCAAATCTTTAATAGTTATAGGCCTTTGAGTCTTTTTGAATCTATTATAAATTTCATCAATTGAATATTGTGTAGGTTTAATTTGAATTTTCAGTGAGAATTAAATTTTTTAAAATTTTTTAATAAGTTATTTGTGTTTCCTCATCTTGTATTTTGTCTACAACGTCAAAAAATATTTGCTTATCTACTTTTGAAGATATTACATTGATTGTTCTGAGTTTTATTTTTTCTTTCTTTTCTATTTTTTGTATTTCATTAATTTCACTTGTTGTAATCAAGAAGAGTCAAGTGAAACAAAAGTTAATAATCAAGAAGAGTCAAGTAAAATTAATCAAATTTTGTTTTCTTCTGCCCCAGGCATAGTTGTGAAATTCGAGCCTAGGCTCGAGGCGGCACGACGCCACCCTCCGGCGCCTCGCTTGAAGGCAGGCGACACCCCTTCATGAAGGTATCGCTTAAGCGCAACGCGGTCGCCTGACTTGCCTCCGTCCAGGTACGCCCTCTGACCCCTTCTTCTTCTCCTTCTCTTTCTTCTTCTTCTTCTTCTTCCTCCGTCGAGTTGCAGAGGGCTGGGGCTGAGCTCTAATGTTTTTTTTTTTTTTTTTTGTGGGTCCAAAACGATGTCATTTTGGCCCTTTTAAATTTTAAAAGGAAAAGGTCAAAACGACGTCGTTTTGGAGCCTGTTCTTTTAAAAAATAGGAACCAAAACAACATCGTTTTGGACCCTATTTTCCTTATAAAAAAAAAAGGGCAAAACGACGTCGTTTTGGCCCTATTTTCCTTTCCAACCCCCTTTTCTGGTGTTTTTCAACCCGAAATCACTCCCATTCGGGCCCTAGCCTCAGTCGTGCAGTGGAGAAGTGAAGAAGAAAAAGAAAAAGATGAAAAATAGGGGAAAAATAGGAGAAAAATAGGGAAAAAATAGAGGAAAAATAGGATAGGACAAATAAATAATTGTTAAATTTGATTATATTATATAAAAATATATGTGTAAATTAGGGTGCGCCTCACTTCACTAAAGCCCGCGCCTTAGGTGCGCCTTGCGCCTTAGGCTCTAGGACTACTTTGCACCTTGGTGCGCCTTGAGCCTTTTAAAACTATGGCCTCGGGAGAGGTGGAGGAAACATCAAGAGAAACTATATATTATATATATGAAAAAAAAGTAAAATTAATTTAAAAATATTATATATATATATATATATATATATATATATATATATATATATATATTTAATGAATATATCATTAAAAACTAATAATAATAATAACAACAACTATAATAATAATAATAATAATATAATTAAAAGTAATAAAAATTTAATACCATTTTAAAAAAATTGAGATACTAATAAATAAAGTTTTAATCATCACATCTAAAAATCAATTAATCTCAAATGCTGAAAAACTAAACCTTTTATAGTATGGCCAACTTGCGATATCTTTTTTAATGGAAAATTATCAAATAGGTTGCCTTTATTTTTTAAACCATTATATCCATTGTTATTATCTCATTTAAAACCAAAGGTAAAGTAAAAAATAACATTGATGCCCGAATTCATTGTCTTTTCGAAAAAAAAAATTATTTAATTTTCTTTTGTTGCATAAATGGAAGATATTCATTATTGCACAAGATTTTTTTTTTTCATACTAAAACTCTGTGAAAACGTATCTATCTAGGCTTTGAAATGTCAAAAAAAAAAACAAAACAAAAAAACAAAACAAAACAAAAAAGAAAAAAAACCTCATTTGCTTTATGATTGTTCAAGTATAACATATGCCATTTCGGGTTTGCAATTTTTTCTAGCTATGATGTTTATCATGTTTGACCTTTTAAACAAAAAAAATGTGACATTTGTGTGGTTTTGTTGTTGTTTGTAGTGTTTTTTTTTTTGTAATGTTATGGTGGTGGTGTTGCATCTTTCATTTATGAAATTGGAAATGCAGTTGTCTTGGGTTTTGTTAAAAAAAAAAATCTTATTTTTTTAAATTATATATATAAAAAAAACCTTATTTTTTTAAATGATTAAAAAATTATAGAAAAAAACTTAATAAAATGTAATAATTGAGTAATATTATAATTTTCTTTCATTTATGATTTTTTTTTCCTTTTTATCTACTTTGTTTTTATGTTTTATAAATTAATTTCTTATTACACTAGTATGATGTGTCAGATGTCAACTAATGATACAATTATAAATATGTTTTTTAATTTATGAATTTTTTACCCTTGTATGAGTACTACATTGGTATGATATGTTGGATGTCAATTAGTTATATATACGTTTTTGTAACACTATTACTTTTGTTATAAAATATAGGCATGATACAAATGCATTATAATTATAATACAAGTATATTAATGTTATCGTATATTTTGACATATCAAATTTACAAAATATTGGACTTTTTTATTTTATGAAACTAACATTTGTGGGTTATCATATTATATTCTTAGCATCCTTAATTTTATAAACCAACTTTAGAAATCAAATGAAGTAGCAAAATGAATTCACAATGATTATAGGTTTTTTTATTTTTTATTTTTTTATTTTATAAAAAATCAATTAATAATTTCAATGCATCAAGTTGGTGATCATAATTTCAATGTATCAATTAATAATTTCAATTAAGTAGGGTTGCTTGACTTGTTGCCCTCACAACCAATACAACATTCTTCTCATGGTTACTTCTTTTGGTCATCTAACCACTTATTGAAGGTATATTCTTTTAAATTATGCATAATCAAATCATTGGTGAGCAAATTTGGGAAATGGGAAATCTTAGCTCTTCTCACACCTTGGAGTGAAAAGACTACCTACACATGTTAAAACTAGTAGAGAATTGGAAATGTAAATTTGCAAGTTGAAATTGGAAGACTAAAATTAAAGGGCTGAAAGTTCATTAAACATAAAAACTAGGAAATATTACAAAAGAAAATAAAAAAGAAATGCAAGATTACAACTAAAATTAAATTACTCCTACTCCTAAGAATGACTTATGGGGAAAACTAGATTAATCTGTTCACTGGTCCTGAATCTCATAAGATGCATGCAGTCTCATCCTAGGCTCTCTAAATCTAATATAGTCGAATAATTTAGCAATAGAAACCATAATATTTTTTAGATTTAGAGTTTAAAGTTATATACCTAAGATCTAAATGTTCCCAAACCAATTCCTTGCAATGATGAGCATAATCAAATATTGCGTTAATCGTTGGAAATCTCACAAAAACATTGATCTTCTACTTGATGACACCTTAAATTAAGGCATTGAAATGGTGGAAATCTCTGGGGTGGTGGCTAAAAATCTAGGCTAAGGTTCTCTCCCTAGACTTAAGAGAGAAGTAGCTAAAAATCTAAATCCCTAACCCCTAATAAGATATTTATAGGTTCTCCACTAGGCTTAAGTGACTTGAACCCACCTTGGGCTTTGATCACCTAATCTAATCCAAAAAGGGTTCTAATTAATTAATTAATCTAGTAAAGTTTCAATTAATCAACTAGTCTAATATAGAGATACCATTCATTAACTCTTGTGCAACCTTGCACATTTATTAAAACGTTCTTATGCACATAAGGGAATCAAAGGAATTATTACAACACCATAGATTTCATGATTACAAACTACTGGTCTCCATCAACAATGACCCAATCTATATGATCACTTTAGGATATTAGTCGTACGTCAAAGCTACTGTAAACTTAGGCACAAGTTTAATATTTTCTTAAGGTTGAGAAATAGTATAGTATAGTAGCTTGGTGAAGTCATGACTACTCAATAACCTTACATCATGATTCAACATAAGTCTTGTCCAATGTGTAATCATACACACTACTACACTCGCCATGAGAACCCCATCCCGATAATCAAGACCAATCATCCTTCTAATTAGGAGGTAATATACTACAACTTCAAATGGATTGTTTATGTTTATGAATTGATTATAAACAAATCATCTATTTGTAAAGAACCCATGATTTAGATCTTTCATGCAACTCTTAATACACCCAAGTCATGTACAATGCAAAAAATGTTAAGCAAGAATATTCATAAAGTATAATGCATGAAATAAGGATAAATAAAAGTGAAACCAGAATATCATTAAATAAACAATAAATTCCAAATCTATTACATCATGTCATGCCTTTAAGGGCTCTATTCTAACACAACTATCTAATTGATTCTCTCTCCATCATCTCCTTCTACTTGTATATTCATAATCCCTCTTAAATAGGCAAAAATCCCCTCCATCCAAATGTTCTAATGACACCTTGTCTATAATTGCCTCACACCCATGTTGAAGACCTAATGGTGTTGGTGCAGCCATAAGTGCACTTTGTCTTTAATGAGGGAAGTGCTCATTAAGGTCCTATGGAGGAGCGTTATGTGGGAAGTTTGTTGGTTGAGGTATAGAAAGTGTGCTTCCTAGTTCAGCACACTTTAGGTTGCACAAATGTAGAAGTGCCTAAGTAGGATGCATAATCTTCTTTACCACACTTGAAATGTGTGCTTGAGAGGCAAACACTTAGTCATCAAAGTGCACCAAAAGAACACACTCATAGGGCACAACTCAAATTATGTGACACAACTGCACAATGTAAATGACGTTTCTAAGGGTGCAATGTAAGTAGTCACTCAAAGGTGTGTTAAGAAAGTATGCTTTTCTAAGTATGCTATTCAAATTAGTGCCCTTAGGATGCACAATTTACCTTGCGCTTTCAAAGTGCACAGAATAGGATTGTGCTCAAGCAAGTGCACTATGGAGATTCTATGTAGTTAGGAAGTGCACAATCTCTATTTCTACTTTAATTAGGCTTTCTTTCTTTGTGATTTCCTAGGAAGGATTTGATGGTTAAAAATGTCTTAAAATCTACAAAATTCTCATAAAATGCGTCAAAAATATTTCTCTAAGATTCTAGTGACAATAAGATGTATTGGGTTTAGTATGAGTGCCTCAAACATGAAAAAATAAGCTCTTTAGAGCTATCCAAGTGTTAAGTTTGAGTTATAATCAACTTTTGAATGGAGAAGGCTCTAATATTTTTTTATCCGATGATTTCTGTTTTAAGGTTTGGAGTTTACTAAAAAAAAAAAAGAACACGAACTTAGAGAGAGGAAGAAAGCTAGGTATAAAAAAAAAAATGGAAGGGATGGGGGCTAGAGATGAGAGGGAAATGATATTTTTGAAGGAAATAAAGAAGGATAAAAATATCTAAAATAGGCCATTTCTCTAAAAAAGAAATGATTTAACGAAGTCATATTTCCAATTTCAAGAATATTTGAATCCTTTTAACCAAATATTCCTTTATTATTTAAATGGTTTTGGTCCGATAAAACCAACATTAATTAATGAATGTGCTACATGGTGACCTTCATCAATAATTAATTTCTCACTAAGTATGTATTGGTGTCTTTTATGAAGTGAAAATAAGAAATTTTGAGAAAATTTAAATGATTTCAAAATAAAGTTGAAAGTAAAGTTAGTGGAAAATAAGGTGATTTGTATGGATGATGGGATGGAGTACACCTTATTGGATATTTTGGTAATTATGGTTTTACATATTAACACATTGTACATTAAGATATCTTATTTTTTGGCCTAATTAAATGTCATCAATTAAGTTAATGATGAGCCTTTAAAGCATCTCTCTCTCTATATATAGACTGTATGGGCTTTGCGATGTGTAGAGACCAATTTTATTTTATTTTTTAATGATGAATCAATAAATAAAATAAAATAATAAGGGATATAAATAGGGTTATGATCCCCAGTCTAAACGAGGAGATAGAAAAAATTGTTTATTATTCATATCTTATTAGTGAGTGATTTGAGGCTACAATATTCTTATACTCATTTCAAATGTGGAAGACAAAACCCAAGTACATAATCTCAATGGATTCAAATATGTCTTCCGATATTATTATTCTATAGATTTAGCATGAGATTTTTGCATATTTATTGTCTAGATAATCAGTTTCTATAATCATTCTGTATGATTTGTGAATCTCCAACAAATGGTATTAGAGAGGATCCTCGACCCTAGTGTGGGGGTTTGTTTGGTTCCATAAAGGATGTTTATTTGTTTAACACTGTAATCTCATGGAATACAACGAGGACATTATGTCTGCATGAGGGGAGGGGAGGTGAGGGGAGGGGAGGGGGGGGGGGAGAGGTGTTTGTGACATCCCACATTGGACAAGGGGGAAGTTCCTGACATTATATAAGTACAGATTCTTCTTAACCTTGTAGACACGTTTTAAAGCCGCGAGGGCCCCTTTGGGTCCAAAACGAGTAATATCTACATAGTTGGGAGTTGACCATTACACACCTTAATTAGGTCTAAAAAATGAATTAGTTAACTTGCCAAACATTGCAATAATAAAATGAGATTAATTTAACTGATATAAAATGAAAAAGAAAAAGTCCAATCAAATTTTGTATAAAATTTTCATTCAATTACATCTTCACATAATTTTCTCAAATAGATACAAACTACAACCAATGGGAAGCCTTCCCAAGCTTGTATTCCCTCCTCAAGGGAAACTTCACTTGATACCTCTTGAAAAATAAATTAAGTTCAAAATAAAACGAGACAAAAAAGAAGCAGCAAATGATGCAAATGAAGATTGGAAGCCATGAGGATTGAGGTAGCACAGCGTATAAACCTGTCATGAAGGCCATCACCATTGCCCCCATTGCCAACATGGTGAGGACGAAGCCAGGGATTATTTGTTTGTTCAGAAACACCTTCTTCTCATGCCATGACATAAAAAGGAAAATGAATATAGCAGACACTGAGAGCACCATGGCTATGGTATCCATCACCACAAATGCTTTGAAAGCTGCTTTCTTTGCTAGAGTTGCCGTGCCTCCATCGACATTGTAGCCACCGGGCAAGGTGAAACCCGCTGCAAAGGTTACGGTTGCTATGAGTGCTGCCACTATCAGATGGTTTGCACCTCTTCTCTGAATGGCTTCTGAGATGTCAGAAGATCCGTTCTCAACACTATTGCCTTTGCCTTTGCCTTCACTACTACCATCATCTTCCTTTATATCCTTCCGCCACGTCGAAGGTCCAACATTCGCTTCTTTAACTCGGCATAATCTTTGTAGGACAGTATCCTGCAAATCAGTGATATATAAATGTATAAACAACTTTTACAAAAAAAAAAAAAAAAAAAAAAAAAAAAAAAAAAAAGGGAAAAGAATAAAAAAGAGTACATTTAGGCCTGTGGCCTTAACCAAGGAACAAGCATTCATGAAGCCAAATATAGTGCATGTGCTATAGTTTGAGCCTCTTAACACCTTATTATAGATCAACAATAATGAAAGGACACAAACTTTATGAAGATGGAAGTTGAATTGGGTTAATTTACAAACATTCTTACTTAAATCATTCTAGCTAGTTTTACTTTTTTCCAACTTTTCATCATCCCAACCCATTATCTTTGAAGTGGATTGATTCCATTGTTGTTATATTTAATTTGACTAAAATGATAAACAAATAGACTAAGGAAGTGATAATAGAAAGCCAGTTTACGTACCCTTCTTTCACAAATGTCCTTGGCCCTTGCAAGTATGTCCATAGCTGTGAAGTTTTGATTGTTGAAAGCCATCTTATCCACTCCACGGTTCCATATGAACATTGGGTCATCAATTTGGTAAGACGAGATCAGGTGGAAAGGAGTGTCTCCTTCACCATTTTTCTCATTCACAACTCCTCTAACTCCTAACCAACTATTATGTAAGAGATTACCCGTAGCATACCATCGTCTCTTCAACATGGCAAAGTGAAAAACATTATTACCCTTATCATCGACCTGCTCGCAACCATCTGGAGCATGTGATGCCAACAACTCTACTATTTTCATATGGCCACGGTTAGCTGCAATGTGAAGGGCTGTTTTGTTGCCGTCTTTGATTCCAAGGTAAGGTACTGACTTATCTGATTTCTGTAGCAATTCGCTCACCATTGTTGGACTACAACCTACGAATGCAGCACAGTGAAGTGGAGACCACCCAATTTCATCCACTTCTTTGGTTAGTGCTGGCTTCCATTCCAGTATCGTCTTTGTCGTCACTGATCAAATAAATAAATGAACGTTAGAGATAAGTATAAGTTAATTTCAGAAGAGTAAGAAAATAATGATAAGTTTCTTTGTTTTGCTATCTTTGATCCCAAGCACACTACCTTTGTCCTTGCAAATTACAGCAGCATGCAAAGCAGTTCTACCCATGAGGCCATGGTAAGCTGGTGAAGTAGAGGTATTTTCTATGATTATTTGCACCAAATCAGAAAATCCTCTCTCTGCAGCCATGTAAAGAGGAGTCCCACCAGAGATGTTTTCACCGTACATAAACTCAGGGTCTGCCTTAATCAAGAACTTCACCACATCAGAATGATGATACCGCACAGCCTCGTGCAAGGCTGTGTCTTTCCCCTTGTTGCTCATCCTCACCAACGCTTTATCTGCTCCAACCCCACTTTCGATATCCATAGGAAGTGCTTTTGCAGCCTCTAAAAGAGCTTTCACGACCTCCAAATGCCCTTCCCTTGCTGCAAGGTGAAGCGGAGTATCCCCTTTCAGATTAGGCCGTTGCACTAAAGATGAAGATGAAGGTAATGTAAGGATCCAATTCACACATTCTGGTTGATCGAACTGGGCTGCGATATGGAGCACTGAATTATGCTTTGGGCTTAATTGGATCTGAAGATCATCTTTTGACAATTGCTTGAGGACATGGACATTTCCCTTCGCTGCCGCCTTGTACACACTTGAATCCATGGCTATGATCTCAGATTGAGCTGCAGCCTGGTTCCATATCTGGGTCTGGGTAGCATGATCTTGATCTGCAACGTGGTTGGAAGTGGACAGATCCATTTGTGTTTTAGCAGTGTGCAGTATTGTCCTCTACTCGATCCAATTTCTTTGTCAAAACCTCTATCTCGTTTGTGCATATTTGTACTATGAGTCGAAGCTTTACCGAAATTTTGCAAACTTAAACTTCTAAGAAAATTGTTCAAATAAAATGGTACCATCACTCCAGATAACATATAACAATGACAACTTTTAAATTCATCAGTTGTTTAATGGAGACGGCATGTGGTAGTAAATTCAAAATTTAATTCCATTTTCTTTGAAATTCATATACACGGGCAGTGTGAATAGCTGAAGTTGTTTCTTTGGTTCACACTTCTCTTTCGAAAAGATAAAAATATTATTAACATTAAAGTTTACAATAAATTCATGGAATTGATGTTTGCCCTATGAGATCTTGGGTAGAAATTGCGTTCACATCAAAGACATAATTTGATGACTTTTATAGAAACTAGTATTATTATTTTACATAATTTGATGACTTTTGTAGAAACATTTGAAATTCCAAAGGCTTTTAATCTAAGAAAACACCAAAAACTTGTATCACATAAGGTTAGGAATGTATAATATTCACACTTCTCTTTCGAAAAGATAAAAATATTATTAACATTAAAGTTTATAATAAATTCATGGAATTGATGTTTGCCCTATGAGATCTTGGGTAGAAATTGCACTCACATCAAAGACATAATTTGATGACTTTTGTAGAAACCAGTATTATTATTTTACATAATTTGATGACTTTTGTAGAAACATTTGAAGTTCCATAGGCTTTTAATCTAAAAAAACACCAAAAACTTGTATCACATAAGGTTAGGAATGTATGATAAAAAATTTAAGAAATATTTTGGAAGTATCAAACGAAGCTTCGGGCAATGCATCAAATGTAATGTAACTTTGTTTTCTTATATTGTTATAAAACTTTATTACAATACGTTTTTTTCAGACTTCTTGAAATTTATTGACCAATATATATATATAAACACATATAGGCCCATTGGAATGTTATTTTTTCCACACTAACAAGTCGTAGTAAAATCATTAGTTCAACAGCATGTGGTGGTTGGTTCAAAATTTGATTCCATTTTCTTTGAAATTCACATACACGGTGTGAATAACTCAACTTGTTTCTTTGGATTCACACTTCTCTTTCGAAAAGATAAAAATGTTATTAATATTAAAGTGTATAATAAATTCATGGAATTGATGTTTGCCCTATGAGATCTTGGGTAGAAATTGCATTCACGTCAAAGACACAATTTGATGACTTTTATATATATATAGAAACTAGTATTATTATTTTACATAATTTGATGACTTTTATAAAATAAAGGTTCTATTTGATAACTGTTTTCAAGAGCAATTTTCTATTTTTTAGAACAAAAAAAATTAGATAACAAGTTTGACAAAAAAAAAATTGTTTACTATTTTATATTCTCAAGAACAAAAAATATGATGTTTTCAGATAATATTTTTTAATTGTTTTCGGTACAAATTTTCCTTTGATTGTTAATTTTTCCATAATTACAAATTGTAAATTTATTAGTTGTTTAAACTTTTAGAAAAAATGGTGAAACAAAGGGGTACTATTAGACCAAATAATATATAAGTCTTCCTTGGAATGTTAATTTTTCCACATTGACAAGTCATAGTAAAGTCATTAGTTGTTTAACGGAGACAACATGTGGTGGTTGATTCAAATTTTGATTCTATTTTCTTTGAAATTCAGTGCTGTGAAGAGCTCAACTTGTTTCTCTGTCTCAAGAATGAAAAATATAATATTTTCAGAATACATCTTTTAATTGTTTTCACTTATTTTCTAGAGTTGTTTTAAAAAACTAATTATATAAACATGTATAATAATTAAAAATAAAGTTTTAAACATAAAAATTATTTTTAGATATATTTAAAATTATTAAAAATAAATTAAAAATGTTTTACGTTCCCAAATAAACTTTTATTTTAAAAAACATTAAAAAAAACAGTTTTAAAAAATTGTTCGCTCAAAAACATTTTTTTTAGAATTATTTTTAAAAATAATTACCAAATAAGCCTAATATTGTTTTAAGTATTTTTCTTTTCAAAGATAAGTGTTGAGCCAACAAATTAGCAAAGGTTAGTTCTGCCCACTGTGTATCATTCAAAAATTGCATTCACATGATTAAAAAAAAAAAAATGATTCAATGAATTTATATTTGATACATATATAAACTTTGATGTTGAGGTATGAACCTAAAACATCTGTTTGGCAATGGTTTTTGTTCTTAAAATATATATATATATATATTTGAGACTCAAAAGCACTTTTAGTAATTTTTTGATAAAAAGCAATTCATGAGAACTAGTTCTCAAAATACGGTAAAAACATATTTTAATTATTTTAATTTATTTTCTAAAGATTATTTTAAAAAGTAAGTATAGAATTATCGAAAATAAAACACTTCATAAAAAGTTGTTCTTAAAAAATATAAAAAAATAGGCCTAGGACATTTGAAGTTCCAAAAAACTTATATTTTAGAAAACATCAAAAACTTTATTTATAAAAATATTCTCAAAAACTATTTTTAAAAAATTATTACCAAAAATTATTTTAAAAAAAACTATGGACCCGTTTGACCATGTTTTTTGAAACTTGTTCCTCAAAACTGTTTTTAAATTAAAGAATAAAAACATTTTTAAAAACAAGTTTAAAAAACACATAACTAAATGGGTCCATTTTTCCTTTTGTTTTTAAAAATTGGTGAAAGCATCCCCTACTCATTTCCTGAAAATTATTCTCTATTTCGCTTTGTTTTTTAAAAAATATTTTCAAAGAACAAATGTCAAACAGTATTAAAAAAATTTTTAAACAGTTTATATTTTTTAAAAATAGAATTACATCACACAGCCAAACAAACTCTATTTTTTTAGTTTAGAGTGAGCCAAGAATACATACAGATGGACAAATAACTCAAAGTCCTACCTAACAGAACTAATTTTTCAAACTTCTCAAAATTTATTGACTAAACTTGATGAAAAGTAAAAATTATTTATTTGGTTTTTGTGTTAAAAAGATTTTGTTTGTTTGAAGCGAAACAAACCATAATATGCTGCATTTACTTTTCCTTTAAAATCAATACTAACACTTTTCTTTTCTTTTCTCACTCTTTTTCTTGACCATGATAATAATATTTTTTTCAACTATGAATAAAAATATTCTAATTATCACATATTTATATTCAATTACCATAATTTTAGGTTGTATTACACTATTTGTGTTTACTCATCTCTATAAACAGAATAGGTTTTTTGGATCATCATTTCCTTATCGAAAAATATTTATGAAATATTGGAGATAACCACTTAGTTGCTAGTTGTTAGAAATATCTGTAGTTTCCTAGTATTTAGTGTCATTGCAACGGTTAGTTGTTAGAATATAATCTTTGTTTCAATCTGTTTCGATATTCTAATATTTTGATATCTCTGTTTTAATATTATAATATGGTGTCAAAGCTTTGAAGCCCAGTAATGGCAGAAATCTTTTCTATGAACGTTGTCACTTCATTTGAAGTAACAAAGCTACCTTGAATTGTTATTCAAATAGCCAATCCTCTCAGTCAACTTGTTACTGTGAAATTGGATGATGCAAACTATCTCTTTCTCGAAAACATCAAGTTCTTGTACGATCAAAGGTTATAGACTAGCAAATTTTATTTTAGAATCAGGTCCCTTTTTAGAATTTTTTTAAGGAAGGTGAAACCAAAGTTATCAATCCTACATATGCCATTTTCGAAAGATAAGATAATCTTCTCATTTCTTGGCTATTAGCCTCAATGAGCCCTAAAATGCTGCCTCAACCCATTGGATGTGACACTGCTAGAGAAGTTTGGAAAATAGTAGAACAAATTTTTGCTTCTCAATTAATGGCAAAGGTAATGCAATACAAATTTAAGTTGTAGAATCAAAAGAAAGGTAGTTTATCAATAAGAGGTTACATTATTAAAATGGAAACCTATTCAAACATATTAGCATCATCCAAACATGATATTTCCAAGGACGATCAAATTTTGATAATTTTAACCGGCCTTGGTTTATAATACAATTTTGTAGTTGTTGTGATTACTTTCTATGAAGATTCATATTCCTTGAAAGTTGTTTCATCCTTATTACTTGCTCAAGAGTATAGGATCAAACAAAATTCAACCTCTTTCACAAACACTTAGTCATCTGTAAATCTATCCACACATGGTGGTCAAGGAAACAATCAATGCTTCCAAAGAGGTCAAGAAGGAAACAAATAATTTTAAAGCAATTGTGGCTGCAACTGAAATCATGGCAATAGTTGTGGTAGATGATAGGGGAATTTGAAACCACAATGCCAACTATGTATAAAGTCTCAACATATTATACACAAATACTACCATCGTCTCAACATCTCATTTACTGGACTGAATAATAATCATGTTTCTGAATCATCCTCAATGACAATAATGGTGGCTACTCCTAAGACTGTAAATGATGACAACTAGTATCCTGATTCAAACGCAACAAATCACATTACAAATGACCTAAATAATTTGAACTTTGGAATAAGTATCATGGTAAGAACAAGTTACATGTAAGGAATAGAGTAGGTCTACATATTAAATATATCGATCATTCTATAGTTTCTCCTTCAACATCTTCTCCTAATCAATTTCATCTTAAAAAATTCTTACATGTTCCCTCAATCACCAAAAACCTCCTTAGTGTCTCATAATTCGCTAAAAATAATCATGTTTTCTTAGAATTTTACCTCTTATTTTGTGTTGTGAATGATGAAGTGATGGGATCAACACTTCTCAAAGGAAATTTGCATGGTATAAATTCAATCTTACAATTCATCATAGTGGTGCTAAAGTTTCTTCTTCCTTTTCAAGTCAACTTGATGTCATTCATCTTCAACCTTCTGAAATTGATTATTCAATAAAGTCTAGGATCTTAAGCTTAGATCTAAATTCAATTTCCCCTAAATTTAATAACTCTATGATTGACTTGTGGCACAAAAGACTTGGACATCCTACTCAAAAAGTAATACAAACAAGTGTTAACTTTTTACAATATACTACATTATTTCAATGAAATTCCTTTAATTTGTTCAACTTGCCAAATGGGAAAAAGTCATAAACTCTCTTTTCTTAAATCTTGCACCAAATGCAGTACACATCTTCAATTACTTGTTACTAATGTAAGGAGTTTAGCCCTATTCTTTCTTTGAATGTTTTCAATATTATGTGTCATTTATTGATGTTTACTCTCGATACACATAGATATGTTTTCTTAGGTGCAAATATGATGTATACCAATCTTTCCTTCATTTTTAGACTTGAGTTGATGAACTACAACTACATCAGAAAATCAAAATCTTACACACCAACATAGGAGATGAGTTTAGAGCTCTCACCCTTTTCCTTAACTCTTATGGTATCATTCATGGGCATTCTTGTCCCCGTACCTTTGAGCAAAATGGTCTAGTTGAACATAAACATCGTCACATAGTTGAATTGGGACTTACACTATTGCTCAAGCCTCCTTACCTTTAAAATTTTAGTCTAAATCTTTTGTCATTGTTGTATTTCTTATTAATAGATTGTCTAACACAATTTTGAGGTAAAAATCATTGTTTGAAGTATTGTTTCACATTCAACCTTACTATAACTTCTTAAAGGTGTTTGGTTGTACTTGTTATCCTCACTTAAGAGCTTACAATAATCATAAATTACAATACCATTCTTTCTCTTGCACATTTATCAGTTATAGTAATATCCACAAAGATTATCGATGCTTAGCTCATAATGGAAGAATTTACATCTCAAGACATGTTGCATTTGATGAATTTACATTTCTTTTTGCTTCAAAACCAACTAACCAAACTTTTCCTCATCTACCATTGACAACACAATGCATCTTCTCCCATCTCCTATACTCCAACCTCTAGTTTCATCCAGTCACCTACCTATCCACTATCCTATTGAATCTCCCATTGCAACACCTATTGTTTTCCTTTCACATGTACCAATTTCATCTAATCACCAACCTACTCACCATCCTATTGAATCTCCTGCAACACCTATTGCTTCCCCTTCATTTGTACTAGTTTCATCTAGTCACCAACCTATCAACCATCCTATTGAACCTCCTACTACAATGCTTGTTGCTTCCCCTTCACCTGTACTAACTTCAAAACCTGATTCTTCATTAAACCCCAAACATGTTCTGTCTAAGCCTATTCTAGTTTGTACTAATGTTCCACTACCCTACTAACTTACATCCTATGGTTACTCATTTTAAAAGATATGGATCATTAAACCCTACACATGTTGTGTTTGATCCTATTCAAGTTTGTAGTAATGTTCCACTACCTACTAACTTACATCCTATGGTTACTCATTCTAAAAGACATGGATGAAAATGTTTGGGCCAATTCTCAACCCATTGTGCCCACTCTACGTTTAGCCTAGCGTAGTTTGATGTGGTTGGTACGAGAGCTACTCTCAGATTAAATACCCATTTTAGGTGTTATTATATTCTGATATGTAAATTGCATTTCAACTTTTAAAGTGTCACCCAACCAACTTTTAGATTGATGGTTAATGGACCCATGTTTAAATATATATTATATTATAAACATTATATATTGCATTCTTAAATATAAATATCTTAACACTTAAAATATTTATATTATAAATATCTCATATATATATATATATTATAAATTAATAAATTGATTAGAATCCAATTATTATAAATTAATAAATAAAATTTTCAACATTTTAATAAAAAATATTGATATATCTAACATAATTTCTTCTATATTATTGAATACATCCAAATTAGATAGATGTATATAAAATATGCTTTAAACATTATTGCTTAACATTACAAATTATATTATACATATATTAACTTCTTCAACAAAGCAACCCTAATATGCCTATCATTATTTCTTATATCATTTTTTATACTTTTCCCAATATTTTCATAAGTTTTCATCAATTTTTATATCATTGATATTTTGTATCAAAATTTTTATCGATATTTCCCGATGTACGTTGATGTATTCATAAAATCAAATGATCAATATATCCAAAAAAACTGATATTTTTATCCTTGCTAAAAGAGGAATTTTTAAGTTGAAAATTTATACTACAACTAATCTATCTACAAGCGAAACCATTTTTATTGATGAGACCTTAAGTTGTAATCATTGGAAGATTACTACGTTAGATGAATAAGATGACTTGCTTTAGAATAAAACTTAGTCCCTTATGGATTTACCTCCTAATAGGAAAGTTATTGGCTACAAGTGGGTCTTCAAAATCAAAAGAAATCTTAATGGTTCAATTTCTAGATACAAAGCTCCATTTAGTGGCTAAGGGCTTTCATCAACAACCTAACTTTGATTTTGTTGAAACTTAAAGCCTAGTGGTGAAATCAATTACAATTAAAATTGTTCTTATATTTGCTTTGGCTAGAAAATGGGAGATTAGACAATTTGTTATTAATAATGCATTTCTCAACAAGGTTTTGCAAGAAGACATGCTTATGCAGCAATCACCTAGTTTTAAACAAAACAAACAGCAAGTGCGCAAGCTACATAAAGCATTATATGGCTTGAAACAAGCCCCTTGAGCTTAGTTTAGAAGGTTTATGTCTTTCTTGGTTCAATTTGGTTTCACATCCTCTAAAGCTTTTATCTTATTTACAACCAAATCTTGTGTCATTGCCCTAATCTATGTGGATGATATTACTATCACATGAAGTGACAATTTAGAATTGACTTAATTAATCTCTCATCTCAATGTTATTTTCTCTTGGATCTTGGAAAAATCAATTATTTTTTGAGGATAAAAGTCAAACACATTGATTATGGACTATATTTGTACCAAAAAAGTATATTACTAACCCCTTAGAGAAAGTCCACATGCTAAATGTCAAACCTTTACCCACACCTATAATATTTAGTCTACAACTCTCTTCTCAAGTGGGTGATCCTATTCTGAATGTTCATGAGTACAGAACCTTGGTCGGAGCATTGCAATACATCACTATAACATGACCTGGGTTGTCTAATGGTATTAATAAAGTTCCTTAATTCATGCAACAACCATAAAACACTTATTGAAAAGCTAAAAAAAAGATTTTTAGATACCTAAAAGTTATTATTGATTTTGATATCTCATTTACAAGATTTGGTAACTTGGGATTGACTAGATACTTAAATGTGGGTTGGGAGAGTGACCCAAATAACAAGAGGTCAACAACTAGATTTTGTGTATACCTTGGTAACAACATTGTTTCATAGTCTTCAAAGAAGCAACATACTATTTCTAGATCTAACACCAAAGCTGGGTATAAAAGTCTTGCTGTTGCAACCTCTAAAATTTAATGGTTACAATCATTTTTATCAAAACTTCAAATTCCTTAACTAAGGAGTCTAATGATTTAGTGTGACAATTTAAGTACGATAGCAATGTCTGCAAATCCTATACTACATTCCAAAGCAAAACATACGGAGTTAGATCTTTATTTTGTGTGTGCAAAAGTCTTAGCAAAGAAGTTGGCAATCCAACTAGTTCCTATAGATCAAATTGTTGATATGCTGACCAAACCAATCTTTGCAACTCATTTTGTAAGACCGAAAGACAAGCTTAGTGTGAAGAAAGCTCCTACCATGAGCTTAGGAGGATGTTAGAGCTAACCACTTAGTTGCTGGTTGTTAGAACTACCTGTAGTTAACTAAATAATTAGGGTTGTTGCAACTATTAGTTGTTAGTTGTTTGACAGATCATCTTTGTTTTCAAAATTTTGTTTCAATATTCGGATCTTTGTTTCACTCTGTTTCAGTATTTTGATATTCTAATATCTTTGTTTCAATATTGTAATATGAAATCTAATTTTTGCTCAATCTAAATGAACTAAATCAATACCAATTGAAAGTAAATTGGATCAATTTTGTTTAATAACTAAAACAGTTCAATCAATTTTGACTTAATCTATATTGATTAATTTGATTCAATTTTTAAGTTGATTAAGAATCCATCTAAATTCGACTATGGACACATGTTGTTTTATTTTTTAAAATCATTATCAAATACACTCTAAGAATCCATCCAAAGTAAACCATAGACGTGAACATGGAAACATTGTCTTATTTTTCTTTTGGATTTACTTGTTAGTAGAAAACCTGTCGATTAAAAGAACATAAAAATGCATAACATTACAAGTCATAGGCAAAATTATAAGTCATAACATTAAAATTATCCCTAGGTTTCAAAATTCCCTCATTTTGCATCCTTTTTTTAAATTTTATTGTTTAATTTTTATCTTTTAAAAAAAGGTAATTATTTAAAATATATATCCCATCAAAACTCTGTAAGTTTGAAGAATCCCTCATGTTGCACTCTTTTTAAATTTTATTGTTTAACTTTATGCTTTTAAAAAAAATGCAATTAAAAGAGAATTTTTATTTCCACGGTCGCTAGTCAAAGGAGTTGCATCTAATTGTTGGACATGGGTTTGGACTCAAGTGGGCTAACCTAACCCGATCCAATATCTTAAAAAATAGAGGAAGCAACTTCTGAGAGTTTTTTAACTATCCATACTACTATTAAAAAAAAGTGAAGGAAATAAAAAGAAGATATCCTTTTTAAAAAAAAAAACAACATAATAGGGTTTTCTCCTTAAGCACTTCTTTAGAAGTTTTTTTCTTTTGGTTTTCTTTGTGAAGACAAAGATAAAAAACTCTTGGGCTATGAAACTTTGAGTGGTTCTCATATTCGTAATTTCATTCACATTTTGGGGCAAAAAACTTACTAGTAAAACAATCATATTGAAATTTTTAGACATATATGAAGGTAATGAAAAATCCTTCCTTTTATTTACACTAATATCTAAAAGAAAAAGCAATTAGTATACTTGCAAAGCTGAAAGTCATTATGCTGAAATCTATTTATAAAAGGATAAATTTAATCTTTTTAGAATTTACCGCATACTCAAATTAGGTTGATTTAGCATCAGTTCTTCGGCTGGTTTGGTATCCATTTTAATTTGGTTTAGCATCAAATTTCAAGTTAGTTTGGTTCTATTTTTTAGATGATGGAAAGTCAGGTTTTTGGACTGTTATAGCTTAGTTATTAGGTTTAATTCAGTTATGGAATGAGGGTTGTTTGGCATTGGCTTGGTGGCTAGAACAATGGTTGTCCAGAGACCACAATCATATTGGTGATGATCCCGTTTTGGATGGTTTCCTATCACATCAAATCAAGGAAAGATTCTTATATTTCTTTTAGTCAGTTTCTATAAATATGGTGAAAGAAGTTTTTGGGTGGATTTGTCTTTTAACTTAGAGCTTTCAATGAATGTTAAGTTAGGATGGAAAACAATTAGGAAAGGTTGTCTGTTGAACTCTTAACATTGTTGAATATAAAAAGGATTGTTCTAATCATGTGAAGAAATTCTTGCCTTCGGGAATTCTTTGATAGAAATCTAATGCAAAGTTGAGTTTAATTTTGAAGTTTCTTCATGGGAAGATTTTAAATTGCGAATTCTTCAATAATAATACTCATTCTAAATTCAAGAACTCAAGCTTAACATTCGAAAGGAGTCTTTGGATGTGGTACTAGCTAATAATAAATTTAAATCATGAGGTTAGTTTCAAGTACTCAAACCATTCTAAAGAATTCAAAGACTCCTTAAGTCACTAATACCATATTTTTAAGGATTTAATGAAGTTTTTTAAGTGCTCTTTTGAGTTACTAATACCATACTTTTAGGGATTTAACAAGGTCTTTTAAGTGCTTTTTAGGTGTTTAAAGGATCAATGAGGTGCATAAAGATGCCTTGGGGGTCCCAAATAGAATGCACAAGTGCTTTGGGGAGCCGAATTAGAGATGAAGCTGGGCATTTTGCCTATAAAAGAACTATAGTTTTCATTTGATAGCACTGAGAGGGGAGAGGCACTTCTTTAGGGTGGAGAGGGGAAACTATGAGGAATTTCTTGGGCATTGGAGAGAGAAACTCCATTGTTGAGAGTGTTTCTCTCGTTTGGTTATCGAAAATTTTAAAGAAAAAATGTGAGACAAAGATAATAGAAAAAAAATAAAGAAAAATAAAACATAAATTTAAAGTTTATAAATTATTTTTATATCTTATTTTAAAATTGTTATTATTTAACTATTTTATATAAAAATTAAATAATTTATAAATTTATAAATTTTTTTAATAATTTTAATTTTATTTGACTTTTTTTTAGAAATTTTCATAATAAAATTGAATACAAGAAAATCATTTTTTTTAACACTTTTTTATTTTTTATTTTTGCTTTCTTTAGTACTTTTCGGGAACCAAACATAATCTTCATTTATTAGGAGAAGTAGAGGGTGAAAAAAACAGGAGATGCACTACTATTCTATCCCTGTTGTTGTGTAGATTAAAAAATAAAGCTTCAAGAATTGGAAATTAGTTCATTGGTTGTACGTAACCAAATTATGAGATTTATGGACCTTGATTTGTCTTGGAAAATGTGAGGTTTCATAAATTCAAATCCTTGAATATGTCTTGTGTAATGAGCATGGTATGAGAACAACTGGCCTTACTTAGATTGATGCCCTTCATATAATTCAATTCATGCAATTCCTATACTTCTCTTTCCATTTGTGACCCACTCTATGCATTTTATTACTTCCTTTTTCAGATTTGTGCTTATCAATTAATTGATAAATTGTTCAGAGTGCTTCAATTATTTAATATAGAACTATTTGATTTATAGTTTAATGGGCTAACACTCTTCCACTAAGTAACCTAATTCTCAAACCTATATTTGATAGGTAGATTTTGCTTACTCTTTTTTTTTTCTTTTCCTTGTGGTCTCATCAAGTCGGAGAGAAAGCATCAATTAGTATAGAGGGAATTTGGTGATTCCGAGAGTGCTCAACATGCATACCTAATCTACATTGATTTGTCCCTTTTCTTGTTCCTATTGGGCGAACCTAGCTAACTATTACCTCATCTTCCGTCGAGGGTATTGAGCATTTATTCCCTACTTCTCTTCACTTGAGATCCTTGTGATTTCATCCACTTAAATTTCATTTTTTTATTCTATTTTTATTAAATAAATAAATAAAAGAAGTGGCCTTCAAATGAATAAAAAAAAATATCAATTTTTAAAATAAATAATAAATTCAAAAAAGGTTTACGATAGCATGAATGCACAAAATGATAGTTTTTCGGAGGGTTATGTACGTGAAACAATTCAACCTTCAAAGTAACTTTAAAGATCACTTTGATACGAGCCTACACTATACGATGATCAATTTGGTTCAATTCTAAACTAAAGAAAGATTAAGAAAGAGTTATAAAAAGAGGTTTTACACAATATAATTGTTTGTGGAAGATCAAAGAACTTACAAGACAATAACGTTGTAATTTTGATTGATTATAGTGGAATATTTTATTGAGAAGAAGACTAACTTCACCTAGCGAAGAGATTTTTCATGTTAAAAATCATGGCGAATTATTTGTATATACATCTTATATTTTTGAGCACATCACAACACTTCACTTAAGACATAGACTGTAAAATCTTATTGCAAAAATTAGATCTTAGACAAGTAATTAAATTGGTAACTTATGTGGAACCTAAAGGAACTATATGTGTCATTAAGATAATTAAATCATAAGGATTTAATAGTTTAGTCACAATGACTTAAACAACATCCAAATAACTTTCCTAGGGACATAACCTTAATCACTCATCCTAAGGTGGGTTTTCTCAATATCTCTTCATCAATTTAGGTTTGAGGCTACTCCAAATTGATTGCATGATTCTTAGTCTTGAAAATATACAAGGCTTGTACAAGAATGGTTTTAATAAACATTGCTCAAAAAATAGTTTTAAAAAATAGTTTTCAAAAACAATTTTTTATGTTTTATAAAATAAAATTCTATTTAGAAACTTAAAATATTCTCACTTATTTTTCATGTTTTCAAATATTTTATTATTTAATTTTAATCATCCTCCATATTTATGTAATTAAATTTTAAAATAATTTCAAAAAACAAGTGAAAATAACTTAAAATAATTTAAATATATTATCAAAAAACAAACTATTTTAAAAAAAAGTTTTCTAATTTTTTTTTTTGTTAAAAAATTATTAAACCTATTTTCGAATATGAAAAATAATTTTATAATTTTAGAAAAAAAAAAACTTTTAAAAACAATTTCCAAATTGACTCTTTCTTTGTATATATTGTGAGGACAAAAAGCTAATAGCATGATATCGGGTTTTGACTTAAAAACTTAAGTTATTAGTTAATAATGGACTAATATTATTTTTTAAATTAACCGGGTAAAAACATTTGTTTATTTATTAAATTTTAAATTTAAAAATTAATTTTATATATTATTTTAAACTTATTTTAGTTATTTATCATCTTCACTATAAAAATTATATAATTAAAAAATTTATAGATTTTTAATTAATTTTAATTATATTTGATTATTTTTGATATTTTTCATGATGAAATCAAATATGAAAAAATAAGTTTTTTTAATTACTTTTTTCTTCCTTTCTTAACACTTTTCAAATGAAACATAATTTATATCTTTAAATCGACTAATATTAATAAAAAAAGTATAGAAGAATATAAAAACAAATTTATAATTTAAATAATTTCAAATTTTGAATAGTTTTTAATCAATATTATTTAATAAAAGAAATTAGTAAGAAAAAAAAAATGTAAAATTGGCTCAACATAGCAACTTTTCTTTTTGCTGACGTGGCGAGATTCTAGTGAATATATATATTCAAAATACCCCGCTCAATGCTTTTCTTTCTCTTCAACTGATTTCGCCATGTACGGACACAACCCTCCTGGCCACCGCCCTACCGCCGCCGGCGGTGGCAGCGGTCGTGGTGGGGCAGTGCCGCTACTACAAGCACTACCTTCGACTCCTAATTATTTCATCCAGAACGTAAATCCCTACTTCCAAAATCCTACTTTCCAGGCCAACCTCGGCCTCCCATACCTCCAAAACCCTACTTTGCCAATGCAAAACACTAATTTGCCAATGCAAAACCCTAATTTGCCAATGCAAAACGCTAGTTTTCCATTACAAAACCCTAGTTTTGCAATCCAAAACACTAATTTCACGGGGTTCAGGCCTCAACCCCCAAAGCGGAGCAAAGAGGCTTTGGACAGGGTCGACGGCGCCGTTGCCAAGGCTCGCCGAGACGTTATTGACGCCGGTGAAAGCGTGTCGGCGTGGAAGGTGTCTCAATCAGCGTTGTTGGCGCTACAGGTTGATTCCTGGGAATCGTTGGGGTTTCCGATGCAGGAGGTTCCGTCTCTTCACAGCCTTATAGTCATAGAGGGAAAGGTAATGCAAGTCTTTTTTTTTTTTTTTTTGTTTTTCTTTTTGGTTGCTAAGAAAGTATAGGAAAAGTAACCAACTAAAATTTGAGAACTAAGAGGTTGTTGGGTTCTCCAAACTATTAAACTGAGTAAAGATTAGTTAAATTGTTGAGCAGTTGTAGGAAAAGCAAAAACCAATTTTGAAAGCAAACTTATATTGAGGATTATGGATAATAAAGCCTCTGTACATTGAGCTGACTTAAGTTTTATCGTTCGAGAAACCAAAAAATTTGATCCATTAGTATTTAATTGGTTTCTATTTATTCCCTTCGTTTTCTCGGCAACGAAGTAGAGGGTGAAGTTGTGTTTGGTTGCTGAGGAAGTTTAGAACAAGAAAATAAATTAAAATATAGGAAGTGAGTGTTCTGTGAGGAAATTATAAAGAGAGGGAAAAAGGTTGTGTTTCGTTGCTTAGGAGATGTAGGTTAAGGAAAGAAATGTAAAATTTTATGCTAGAGCTTTTAATGTCTTGTCTTTGACAGAACTATGAACTCTCGCCCAACTGTGTGGCATTCAAATTTGGCTTAGTTGAAAAAGTTCTTCAGTTTCTGGAAGCCAAAACAACAGAAAACATAATACTATTCTTTTGTTTTCCCCAGTTTTCTAGCATGCAAACGTGAGGTTAACCTTGGTTGGCAGTGAAAAAGGAATTTATTGGATGGGAGGAACAATAGTTAGAATATTGAATTTGTCTTCATTGTTTTGGAGATGAGCACAAAGAGAGAAAATGAATGAGGCTGTTTGTATGCGTGTATACCTTTTCATACTCTCTTATTAGGTGCTTTTAAAATTTTCTTTCTTTGACCTATCAAAAAGAAAAGAAAAGAAAAGAAGAGAGAGAGAGAGAGAGAGAGAGAGAGAGAGAGAGAGAGAGAGTGATAAAGCTGTATGTAGAGAAATATTCAAGAATCCTGATCCAGCAAAGATAAGTTGGACCCTGCAAAAATGTTCTTGCACTGTGTCACAAATGTTATACACAACACTTCTTTTGAAACACTGCATAAACTTGATTGGTTGTGTGACTTGGACTACCTTTGAGGGTGCAAATGTACATGATCCTTACGCATTTTTAAATGGGTCTTTATTTTTTAGAAATGAAAGCAAAAGAAAGGATAAGAATCAAAATTCTGCGGTCAAATTTTTCTTTCTTTTTTAAGCAATCTAATGAAGTTTTTCTTATGTTAACATTCTTTCATCCTCTCTATTTACTGTTTGATTTTTTTGTTGTGTAATTTTTTTTTGATAGGAATTTTTTTGTTGTGTAATTTAGATCAATTCATTTATCCACTGCTTTGTTGGGGTTCGAAGAATTACTTCATTGTATGATTTGGAAATGGCAATCTGCAAGAATGAGGGGGTTGAGCAGTTTGAAGATCTTGAATTGGGTCCTTTGGTACGGCATCCACTTATCATGCATTATTTCTCGATCAGTTCTGATGCATCAGGAGTATTTAAGATAACTAGCGCAGAGATAATATCTTGTCTCGATGAGTTTATGGAAGCTTGCAAAGATAAACATATTATTATTGAAGAATTCCTGGAGTATGTTGCCAAGAAGCGATCCCTCACAGGGAGGGAAAGGCTTGGTGTGCGAATTCAAAGCTTGGGGTATGCAATACATTTCTTACTATTGCTACATTTTGATATAAATAACACATTTTTTGAGAAAGTTTGGTACCAGCATTAATAGAGTTTAGTCATTTATGGTGTAAGTGTTTCTCATTGTGGCATTACAGCTAATGGTTCAATTTCCTTGTAACTGCTCCACAAAATATTTGAAGCATTTAAAAAAAGAAATACTTTGGAGTTGGTTGTTGTAAAGTGCTGGAAGCAGAAGTAGTGAAGGGTGAATGAAACTACTGACAACTCCATAAGCATACCCTATAAGTTAGATCAGTCTACATATGTATTCTTTAAGTGTATGGTATTTTATATTTAATGACATGTTTAAAGAAAAGAGGGTCATTCCCTTTCCCTCCATTCCAAGTGTTTACTTAAACTTGGAATCAGTGAAAGGTGTGGGATTGACCTAATCTTAAAGAATCTCATTCTTCAAAGAGGAGTAAGGGTTTCCTTGAAGCTCCCTAAGAAAATTCCTATTTCCTCATGAATGAAAATTGGACAAAAATGCCCTTGAGATTAATTTAATTACATATTTAATTATGTTAAACTTATATATTAATTTGACATAATAACATATTAAAAACAATAAAATATTTTCTAAAAAATTAAAAATAATAGCATAACAACTAAAGATAAAAAATTATTTTAATTAATTTTAATTGAGATAATAACATTTATTTTGATAAATAAAGACTTAAATTAGAGAAAAGAGCCACCAGAAAAACGATCCAAAGGTATACAAGAAAACAAAGCTCCCTTCATCATCAAAGCTCAAGTGCCCCACCTCCCCACAAAAAATCCCTTTGAATCTACTTTAACCTTTATCTGACCATCCTTGGCATGGAAAACATAGACATGAAATAAATAGGCATGTTAGACAAAGTGCTTCACATCGAGGTGATTCTCCTTCCTTAAGATATGTATTATCTCTTCCATATAGCCAATCTCTAGTAAAACCTCTTTTTTACTCCATCCCAAATTGCCACAAACTTAAACGGAACACCCAATGACATCGCCAAGTAAGAGGAAGAGAGACTTTCGACCTTACAACCAAGCTTTGAAGCCCGTTCCTCCACATTATCTACTCTTCCCATTGGAATTAACTCACTTTTATCCAAATTAATTCTCAGCCCCGAAATGGCCTCAAACCACATAAGCAACTAGCATAAATAGGTCATTTGATCTTGAGAAGCCTCACAATAGACAAATGTATCATTTGCGAATAAATGGGATACCTAAACCCCTTCACCACCTCCACCCCTCACTTGACAAGTCGAAAAAAACCTCCATTCATTGCTCTGTAAGAGGCAACTAAGTGCCACCATTGCAATCACAAATAAATAGGGTGAAAGAGGGTCTCCTTGCTTTAAACCCTTAGAACCTCGAAAAAAGCATGAAAGGGTTCCATTGACCAAAACAGAGAAACTAGTCGTGGATATACATATGAAGACATAATCATCTTGAAATTTAACATTTATATGGGGATTATTTTAAAAAGAATAATATTAATGTTAAAATTTCTTATCTCTTTGTATAAGGACACTATGATAATTAGATCTATGGGGTTGAGCTTAGTTGGCTTTTGATATGTACACCCTAGTGTTGAGCTTTAGGAGATGTTATACTTGTATATGCTTTTTTGTTCCTTTTGTGTAACCCTTCTTGTATAGTGGAGGTTTCTTCGGGTTTGTTGATCAGATTTGTATATCATGGGGAGGGTTTTTCATCCTTCATGTTTTTATTCACTTTTAATTAATACATATGTTGTTTCTGATAAAAAAATAATTAGATCCATTCTCATTCTGTTTCATGATATTCTGGTAAACACTTAAATAGGATTTCTAATTTTGATTCTTTTCATTTCCCTTCATTCCAATTTTGATTTCCTTTCATTTTATTCCCTTTCCTCAAAAGTTTAGTAAACATGACATAAATATAACTAATCCTATTTATTTTTTATATATATGTTTGCGGGAGTTGATGAATGTGCATGAACTTCTCATGCTCACCCAAAGTCAGAAGCATAGGCATCCAAGAATGTTCTCCTTGTTTTTTCTCCTTTTTTTTTTTTTTTTTTTTGATAGGTAAAAACAATTGTATTAAAAGCACCTAAAATGCTCCTAAAGTATACATGATATATACAAGGCCAAAAAAAGGGAAGAATTCACAAAAAAAAAAAACACCCTTGTTTCACTTACAACCCAACCAATCAATAAAGTCAAATAAAGACAAAGTGCTAGACCCTAAATATACCTTGACCCACTCCAAAAACATGTACATAAAGGAGCATAAAATAGTATGGTTTGTCAAGTTTGAATCTTCAAAGGCTCTTTGATTTCTCTCTTTCCAAAGGGTCCAAAATAATCATAAATGAGCTGCTCTTCACACCTTCTTCCTTTTTGCAACAAAGGATCCTTGCTGGCTAAGAATGACATCCTTGATTTAGAAAGGCATTACCCGTTGGACATTAAAAAGAGCAAGGATGAGGTGCAACAACCAAGTCACCTTTGGACAGTGGGGAAGGATATGGTTTGCTGACTCCTCTTCATCTTTACACAAATAACATCTGCTTGGAAGACGCCAACCCCTCTTTTTTAGCTGACCTAGAGTTAAAATTTTTCCTTAAACTACTTCCCAAGCAAAAAAACTAACTCTCATTGGGACCAAAGGGTTCCACACAATACCTAATGGGAAGCCTTTTAATGAGCGCCCTACTAGGGAGTTGTAAAAGGACTTCACTATAAAGGTGTCTCCTTTTGTTACTCGCACAGCCATGACATCCTCAACACCACTTCTGATCACTTACCCTTACAACTCATTAAGCAACTCTTCCACCTTTCCCAATTCTCAATCATTTATCTGTCTTGTGAACATCGGGTTCCAACAACCCCTTTCCCCAACTTGCTCCCACATTTGGTTTACCTAAGCTTCTTTATCAATGGCAATTGAAAACAACTTTGAAAAAGCCATTGCTAAAGGATCCTCCCCACACCACTTATTCTTTCAAAACCTCACCCTTCTATCATTTCCTACCCTAAAAACAACCCTGTTGTTGAATTCTTTCCACCCATTCTAGATTGCCTTTCAAAGATCGACCTCATGACCTTCCTTCGAAACTCTGGAACACCACCCCCTTTCTTCCTCTCCATACTTCCCTACAGTCACCAACTAACATAGAGCCTTATTTTTAGAAGCAAATCTCCGGCTCCATTTTCCAAGGGGGGTTTTGTTCAAAGTGGACAACTTTCTAATCCCTAGACCTCCATCCTTTTTATCCAAGCTAACTAATGACTAATTCACTAAATGAGGATTTCTTTGGAGCTTTTTCCCCCCCCTCCCCCAAAGGAAATCTCTTTGAAGCTTCTCCAATTTGAGGCTCACTTTACATGGGATTACAAATAAAGATATAAAATAGATTGGTAGATTAGATAAAGTGCTTTTGATTAAAGTCAATCTCCCCCCTTTCGATAAGTATTGTCTTTTCCACATAGCGAGTTTTTTTTTTTCGAAATCTTTCCTCCACTACATCTCAAACTGGTAAAGACTTAAAGGAAGTGCCCAAAGGTAGGCCCAGATAAGTAGAAGGGAGAGAGCCCACTTTACATCCCACCACCCTAGCTAACTCTTCTGCATTAGAAATCTCTCCCACTGGGATTAACTCACTCTTATCTAGATTAATTTTAAGACCAGAAATCGCTTCAAACCACATGAAAGCCCAACTCAAAGCCTCCAAATGCTCCTTATCTGAGTCACAAAAATCAGTGTATCATCGACAAAAAGAAGATGGGACATTACCATACCTTTTCCTCCTTTCCCACTAGTCGAGAAACCCTTAATGAAGCCACCCTCCATAGCCCTCTTCAAAATACTAGAAAGAGCGTCCATTGCCAAAATAAAGAGAAAAGGGGAAAAATGATCTCCTTGTCTTAGGCTTCTAGAGTTTTGAAAGAAACCTATAGGGATTCCATTAATTATAACTGTAAATCGAGTTGAGGATATGTACCACTTCATCTACCTTACCCATTTGGCCCTAAAACCCATTTTTCCCAAGACTGCTAATAAGAATCCCCAATTCACATGGTCATAGGCCTTTTCGATATCCATTTTGCAAATGACCCCACTTTTTGAGCTTTTCAACCTTGAGTCTAGCACCTTATTTGCTATAAGGATAACATTCAAGATTTGTCTTCCCTTCACAAAAGCATGTTGGGAGTTTGAAATCACTTTCATGACAACTCTTTTTAGTCTGTTAACCAAAACTTTAGCTAGAATCTTATAAAGGCTCCCCACCAAATTGATGGGACGAAAGTCCCTCAAATCCTTTGCACCCCCTTTCTTAGAAATAAGCATAATAAAAGTGGCCTTAAGGCTTCTTCTAAGTGACCTAGATCATGGAACTTAACAAAGAAACCCATAGCTTCATTTTTGATAATATCCTTACAAGATTGCCAAAAGACTAAGGAAAACCCATCCGGATCAGGAGCGTTGTCTCCACTCAAGTTAGCAGGAGCTGCAAAAACCTCTTCCTCAGAAAAAGGATCCTCCAACGACCTTAATTCCTCCTTGTTCAAGACAAAAAAGGACAACCCATTGATGCTTGGCCTTCAATCTTCCGTCTCTGATAAGATTCTATGAAAAGTGTTAACCACCTCCTCCCTTATCTCATCTTCGTTTGTCAATCTTCTTCCATTCACTTTGACAGTTGACAAGAAATTTCTTCTTCTTTGTGCATTGGCCATCTTGTGGAAAAACCTTGAGTTTTTATCCCCTTTTCTCATCCACATTTCTCTTGACTTTGGCCTCTAGGAAATCTCTTCCGTGCTTGCCCATTTGCTAAAATCCTCCACAGCCCTTCTTCTGGCCTTGGAATCTTGAGGGTACTTTGAGATCTTGCTTCAGTGCCTTTAGCTTGTAAGCTAAGATGTAACTATATGATCCATTGAAAGTGTAACCCAACCACCAACTCCTAACCAAGTCTTTGAATCCTTCCACTCTCAACCACATATTCTCAAAACAAAAGGGTGATTTTCCACCTCTAATTCCTCCTCCATCCAGTAGAATAGGCGCATGATCACAAGTGGGCTTGGGCGGCAAACTTTGACAAAGACCATTAAAAAATGACTCCCAATCTTCAGAAACTAGGAAGCGATCTAGCCTAGAAGAAGAACTGTTATTCAAACCACCAAACCAAGTAAAGCACCCCCCTGTGAGAGGTAAATCCCTCAATTGAAACTCATCAATTATCTCTCAGAATCGTTTCATAGGTAAAGTCATTCTCAAACAATTTTCTTCTTCATCTTCTTCCCTTTTTTTTTCATCCCTGCCAAAATGTTTTCTCTGCTGAACAGTTCTATGTATATATTTGAACAAAATATGTGACCTAGATATATTTCCTATGATCACATCAAGGCAATCTCCGTGTTCTTCTTTGTTTAGTTTTTAATGTTTCTGTTTCATGGTATTTGACAGGCCTGAATGATGTATGAATCAACTTTTTGATTTTAATGGTTGTAATTGCGGCTTTCATGGATTTTTATATTACCTTTACCACATACACTCATCTCTTAACTGTTGCAAAATACCATACAGTGGATTGATATTCATAATAGAATGTTCTTTTGTTGTCTTCATAACCACACTGTGTTATAGTTATAACTACGATTTTTAAATTTTGATTTTTGCTTATATAAAAAGGCTTGGATACTCTAATAATAATAAAAAAAGGGGCTTGGATACCATTAATGTATCCTATGATGGTTGTGGTGGAAGAGTTGGGATATTTGCTTCAGCCTCTTTTCACTTTTTTTTTCTTTTCTATTTTTCCCCCCTTTTAATTCCCTCTTTAAATGTTTCAAAATGTATGAGTTCACTTCTCTTTTCCAATATATGCTGAAATCTTTTGAGGCATTTTAATGCATTGTTTACAATAATAGTACATAATTAGACGATAATAGTATACACAACTACATGTCTAATATTCATGTGACCGTTATGTCCTTTTTTTGGTTCTATTGGTTGTTTCAGCCTATGTTATATTGTGTATATATATATATATGTATATATGTATGTATGTATATTAAGGGAGGGGGGGTATTTTTTGTAAGGGTTATTTGATTCAAAGGGATGAAATCATCCCCACCTTGTAAACTAACCCTCCGCCTTTTTTCACCCTAAAAAACACCCATTTTGAATAAAAATGCCCTTATTTTTGTCTTGCAAAAGTAACATTTTCTTTTAAAACACACATGTAAATATATATATTTTTTTGATAGATAAAAGGATGTATATTAAACGAAAAGAGGAAACAACGAAACAGTGCCCTCAATGTAAATAATGGAAGTGTTGAAGGTATTTATGTTAAAAATGGGTTACACTTCAAGTTCAAAAATGGGAGAGGTTAGTTTTACAAATTTGGGATGATTTAATCCCTTTTAATCAATTAATCCTTTTTGTAATCCCACCTTGATTGCTCCTTGGCTCATTTTTTGTTGTTGTTTTCTTAGGCACTCTTTGTATACTTTCGGTGTGCTTTGTTGTGCTCTTGCTTTTTAATGAATTACTAATTTACCTATCAAATATATATATAGGTAAATTTTTTTGCCCCATTGGGACTTGAACTTGGAACCACTTGAGCTAGGCCTCAAGGGCTCAACTTATATTTTTTTTACATGTTTATTTATTTATGTGTGTAAAAATACCCACACCTAGTAGTAAAACTAGTCACCAACCCCTTATGAATCATACTTGTTCAATGCATTGGCCATATTTTTCCTAATTTTTATGTACCAAATTCTGTATCTATATATGATTTCCCTGTCTAATTTAACAGCTAAAAGGATAGGGCTTTCATTTTAAAAAATGGATTGCTTCTGCAATTTGATCTTTTTATGATTTGAATTTCATAGTTTAGTTAAGTTTCTTATGGTATGGTAGTTTTTGAGAACAGAACTTGCAGTGGATCAGAATGCAACCTCTTATGCCTTTTTTTTTGAGCATTGGTGGTGTTGTTCATTGTATGTGCTGGTGCAATTGTGTTCATCATCTGCCATAATGAGTGCAAACTGAAAATTATTCAAATATTGTTTATCTAATTGAATTACTACTTTTTGATCATAGGATGCATATTAGTTTCATCCGTGAAGCTAGGAAGCTAGAACATGTGACTTTAAAGAAGAGTCAAGGGTCACTTAAACAGATTTCTGATAAGAAAATCAGGGAACACCCTCTTCGGTCTTCAGAGAAAAAGAAGTTGGATGAACGCTTCAGTGCCATGTCCCAGCGTGTCAAGTCATTTGCCTCAGCACACGACGATTTTGGTGGTAAACACACAATATTTGTTTCGTCATGTTCAGAGGAGGATGGTAGTGATGATCATAAATATGAAGAGAGTGAGGAAGACATTGATGGGTGCAGCAATAGCAAGTTTTCATCACCAAATTCCAAAACTCGTGACAGAGTGAGTAGCTGCCCCTATCCATCAGCAATTGAAGAGATGACCCGACTTGGATTGAAAGGTGAAACAGAGGGAAACCCTTCTGCTAGTGGCAGTTCAATGCACAGTGAGAATACTGGGCCCTTTAAAAGGAAAAGGAAGTCCAGCAACCGAAGTTGCACTGTTTCAAAATACCTCAAATTGCCGAAAAGAAATAAATTAGAACTAGATCCTCTTTCAGTGGACCATGAGAATGAGAAAAAGGAGCTTAACAGTCTGAATGAAGTGGATTTTTTGCTTCCTAATGATTCTATGAGGATGTTCATCACAACCTGGAAGGAGGCATGTCGAGAGCACACCATAGCTGAGGTTTGTTCATGCTCCTACACTCAAGTATGAATTAATGGCCAGACTATATATTCAATTAATTTGTATCATCTCTTTATTTGTAGCTTTGTATTTCTTTTGGCACTATGCTTCTCTTGATCTTATGTTCTTTATAAATATTAATGAAGGCATCTATTAGTTCAAGTGGTCTTGTGCAAAATTGATAGCATGAAAATCCAAAAGTTCCATCTGTAGAGGGTTTTATAGTTGTGGCTTCTAGTGAACTAGTTCTTTGTATATATCTGTGCAAAAGAATACGTTCCTATTTGATGTAGTAAAATGTAAAAATAAAACTTTAAGTTTGAAATCTGCTTTGAGCTCTTCTGCAAAAGAACTTGCCTCCAACTGTTTGGAATGGGCTTTTAAGCTCCAAATATCTTCTACTAAAGTACTTTATGCTTCAAGGGCTTTAACAGTCAAGAAAAGCATGTAGACTATGAGAAGCTTGTCAAATGGAGCTTAGTTATTGAGTTTTGATATATGTCCTCTTGAAGTTAAAAGATAAAGATACCTACATAGATGTGATCTTGCATTTTAAAAGGCACGCATAGCTGATGGTGCTACTATAACCTAAAGACCTTTATACTCCAAGCTACAAAGCCATGGTGTCATGAATATGCGAGGCTGCATGCCCTTTGGCTTGCAAGAGAAGGTGTTGCTCTTTTATTTTTCTTTTGATACCTGCCTACAAGTGATGGAGCCTCAGGATCTTAGTCTAGCTTTTAGCTTTCTGACAGCTGGCATATACTGAATTAAGGGTGGTAAAGTTTGATATGATTTGCCAACAGAACTTAAATCTAACATGCTTTTTGTGGGTTTGGATTGAGTATAATTGGGTTTGGGTCAAATTTGTGTCGACTTGCATAACTTGTTTAATAAATAGGTAGTTTTTGGGTCAACTTGTATAACATGAATTTGACCCGAATTGACCCATTTAATAATCCCGTTAATTAACTTAATTATAACTTTAGACCATGTAACCCATATTTGATTCATTTTAAAGTTTGTTTTTAAATAAATAGGTCAATTGAGCTATAAAAATGTTTAGTTGGGATATTAATCATATAGACTTCTATAAGACTTAACCAAACCTAATTATCAAACAGGACTTGAATATAAAGGGGTTACACGATGTGTCACTTGTTTAATAATAGGTAGCATTTGGGTTTGTGTTTTTTGACAAAATTATCATTCGTGTTGGGTTTAGGTTAAACTATGTAGTAGAATACCCAGGTTTGGACACGACATGAACATGACCCGCCAACATGAATTGGACCCCTGTATTGAATGGTGCATTCTTGGTGTTTGGATTAGGTAAGGGACATATCTCACTCCTTATTTTGGTGTTGCATTGAAACATCCAAGGAATAGGAGATTGGAACAATATCCTAGGTGTAACCTAATTGATAACTAGTGTGTGTCTTTCCTCTCTAGCTGCTAGTATCCCTTCGAGGTAAGGGATGTGCTTAATTCCTAATTTTGATATTGCCTGCTTCAGCTCCTAAATAGAAACTAGAACAATATCCTGTGTAAAATCTAAGTGATTGGTTAGGCGTGAATTTTTGACATTTTTTACTTCTATCATGTCTTTTTCATTGTGGTTTTTTAAGGTCAACATTTGATTTTCTAATTTATTATATCTTTTTGTTATTTATTGTTTCTTGTTTACTATTTTTTTTGTTTTTTCTTTTGATAAGGAACCTAGTTAAGGTACATAAGCACAGGCTACAGCTGGATGCTTCATATTTGTGCAACTTTTGTCCTTTGAAAGATGAGATGCTATTTCTCAATGGATGTCTTCTTGTACTTGTAGGTTCTTGAGAGGATGCTTCAGTTCCACAGCACACAAACTAAACAAAGAAAGATAATGAAATCAATGCTTTCATCTTACCCATTTGTTGGGTTGCTAAATGTTGCTGTAAGTTGATTGGACATTATTCCGTTGTAGTAAGGGTCATGCTATTCACTCTTGTTTCTCTAAATGAATATGTTTTGACTAATAGAAACACGTAAGACTATTATATACTTTGTTTTGTTGGATGATCGTAAATTCATTTTTTCTGCATCTCCTTTTGCCTAATTTTTTCCCATTTATATGATCTTGCATATGTGGTGGTTCACTCAAAACTTATGGAGCATTATGACATTACTTATGGGCTAAAAACAACAAAATAATGTGGTAGTTGTAAAGTACTGCTAAAAAGTTCACTAATGCTCTTGGGCTAATAGGATGTCATTTGAAGTTTCTTATATCATGAACAGGAGCTATTCTTTAGCACTATGATATGTTGTCTCTTTACGAGTTACAATATTGAAAAGTGTATGGAGGATTAGTGGATGAAACTTATTATTATTATTTTTTTTTGATAGGTATTAGTGGATGAAACTTATGCCAAGCTAAGATATGGGTAGGAGCCAGATTGTCATGGTCTGACAATTCCCTGCAGTGGAGAGAAATCTTGTTGATATTAAAGAAGAAAATGGTGGTGGAGACTTGGCTCCCCATCGCAGAGAGGAGTTGTGAGGCATTGATTACACTAGGCTTCAAGAAGGATGGGATTTCTTGGCTCGATAGCATCTAGAAAGGAAAAAGCAATGTTTTTTGGGTAGATTCTTGGTTCCTATTGGAAGTTTAAATGTAAATCTAGGGTCTTTTGCTTGAAACTTGTTGTAAGGTGTGGAAGATAAATTTGATATTAAAGAAGAAAATGGTGGTGGAGACTTGGCTCCCCATTGCAGAGAGGAGTTGTGAGGCATTGATTACACTAGGCTTCATGAAGGATGAGATTTCTTGGCTCAATAGCATCTAGAAAGGAAAAAGCAATGTTTTTTGGGTAGATTCTTGGTTTCTATTGGAAGTTTAAATGTAAATCTAGGGTCATTTGCTTGAAACTTGTTGTAAGGTGTGGAAGATAAATTTGAAGGAGTTTTAGATGAATAAATAGGAGACTCTTTTCCATGGTATTATTGAAGGGGTCCAACTGTAGTGGCTGGACAATTTTTCAAGAAGGATGAACAGTAAACTGGCAAAAAAGGCATTTGAAGGTTGAATAGTCAGCTTCTTCTTCTAGCACATATGGGAGTATAGTTCACAAGGAGGGTCTAAGCAATGGAGGCGCCAAACTGCTGTGTGCACATGAGCGGGAGCAGTGATCTGCAACATTCTAAGCACAACAGGAGAGTGGGTTTCAGCTGCATGAATGATGCAGAGGCAGCATGCAGGATATGGTGTGCATCACACCATTTTTCACCATCTAAGCAAATATTTATTGATTTATTGAATAGCGCATATCTTTTTGGGTGGGATTGGGTTGCCGGTGTTAGATAGGCAGTTCATTTTTGGAGATAGCTGTTAAAACTAGAAAGTTCCTGGAACACTTTAAGCTGGGTTAATTAGATGGCCCATTGTTGAAGCCTGTTAATATTTCTTGAGGGAGCATCAAGGGAAGGTATTTCAAAATCTCTTGCTGATGTCTGTTGGAGTAGCACTTAGGGCATGGATAGAAGGAAATTGTTCTTGACCCAAGTGTGTTGCACTTAGGGCATGAATAGACACAAATTGTTCTTGAGCCGAGTGTATTGCACTTAGGGCATGAATAGAAGGAAATTGTTCTTGAGTCAAGTGTACTCGATAGGTTAATGTACTTAACTCATTCCCGCTTGGTGTTCATAGGGGAGGAAAAATTGGTTCAACATTAGGAAATTTGATGGAGTGTGGATGAGTGGTAGGAAGGTAGACATATTAGAAAACCAGCTGTCCTTGACCTAAATCTAGTTGAATTAGATTCAAAATGTTGATTGCCCAATCTCAAATGCTATTGGAATTAATCTAGCCCCGAGTGCGAACTGTGTGATTAAGGCCCAAATATTTGAAGCAAGGCCTTACAGACTCAAAGATGCTCAATTGCCCTCTCAAAGAATTGAGTTCATAGCAAGCCACTTTTAACTAGGAATTATACTTGTAATTGTTATAAGTAAAACAAACATATGAAAACAAAGACTATGAAAAACCACCAGGACTTCTCAACCACCAAACTTAAGGGAGTATGAGATCCCAATGAAGTCCACAAAAGATTAGCTCCTTATTTGGTCTACTTATCAGCTTCCAAGTTTGTTGGTCTAGATCTCCAGAGGCTTAGGTGCAAGGTGTAACCTAAGGCATGCTTAAGCGAAGTATGACAAAACTTAGAGAGCATGTGCAGTACATGCTAACATTTGTCATTGACTCATATATCACTAAGTACAAAAAATTAGTTCTTATGGTCACCAAAGTCAATGCAACTGAAGCTAGTAGGTAGAGATGTAGAAATGGGGCAAATTGCTGGCACGGGGTTGAATCAAAATCCTTTGAGATTTTGAAGGAGATGGTTAAATGCAGGAAAGTTGACATGATTGTAGAGGAAGGGCAAGGTCTCTCCTCTTGGATCAGATTTGGCGAGAGGGGCCTATCTATGTTGTTGGAGGGCGCTGAAGTTTGGTGTGTTGGTAAATTAGAAAGCCTTTACGGATGGAGTGGAAAGATTGTGGAATAGTTTGTTAATTGGAACTTTGTAGTTTATTGCTACGTTTTGTTTTGTTTGCAAAGGGGAAAAGATTCTCCTTAATCTTTTAAAAGGAAGGGGCTTTCTAGGGGGATGGAGGACCCTAGCTAGTAAATTGAAGAGTATTGGTGTTGTCCGATTGCCTAAACCTACAAAGGAGCCTACAGAAGATGATTGTGAACTACGGGAGTGTGTAGAAGAATCCCCTCACAAAGGGGTCTCTTATGCGGAATTTGAGAACGCTAAAGATGTTGAGAGGTTGTGGCATATAGGTTTTGGCTCTTTCGAAGGAAAGGGATTGCAATTGGATTAATGGAGGTTAGAAACTCAAGCTGGGTGTTTAAGGGAAGGGGTTTGTGCAAAAGAAATTTGGGTCAGAGTGGTTGGGTTGTCATTGTACTTGTGGGAAAAAAAATTCTTTAAGATGGTGGGTGATGCGTGTGGAGGATTTTTGGCTATGGATGTGGATACAACGGAGACTCCATCTGCAATGGGCTAGAATCCTAGTAAGTTCTGATAGGAGGAGGGATCTTGCATGTGGCAGCCAAGACTTTAGTCTACGTTGTTCAATTATGGTGGGAGATCCACCATGGATGTTGATGGTTTCTCTGAAGGAGGATTCTAGGATGTAGGAGGTTAGGAATGACAGTGAGGGTAGGCCATGCATGGATGGGTTAGAGGATGGGAAGCGTGTCAAAGTAAAAAGGTGTGCATCACTCTTGGAGTCAAGGCGTGGTGTCCAAGAGGGGCGGGACTAGCCTTTTTTGCTTGCAGTAGAGATGTGGCATTAAGTGGGCTAAGTGGGGGAATGGCCTCTAAGCTTCTATTTATGGTTCCTGGCGGGCCAGTGGCCTAACTTCTAGCCCTTTTTCTCTTGTAGACCAGGATGTGGGAGGTCCTGGTTTGGATTGCCTTGGGCCTTGCCAATTTTTTGTTGCCCTAGCCCAGTCCCCATCAATGGGCCTTTCCTCTCTCATTGAAGGTGAGCCCCTCATTGCATTGGGCTTGGCCTTGACAGCTGAGGACTCTTGCAGGCCTGGAAAATTATGGTGTGGGCTAGCTTAGAGCCGTCTTTGATAGACCTATTTTGCTGTGTGGTTATGGAAGCTTGGGTGTCCAGAAGCTTCTCCTCGGTCTCTGCATCTTGCAAGAGCTAGGTGGACAGAATGCCGTCTACTAGTGTGACTTTCTTGTTCAAAGCAGATAGTTTTGTAGGTAAGCTATTGTCAATTGCTCTTTCGACAGCCTCCTATTTCTTCTCCTTCTTTCTCCAACGATGGGGGCTCATCACTGGTGATTCCAATCGCTTGGTTCTGTGGAGGGAGCAAGATGAGGGGTTTCCAGTAGATTGCAAGGGCAGTGGTTATGATCCTTTGTGAATGATTTCTCATGAGGGTTTAGTTGTGGACTTCCGGGAGCATCAGTCTAAAGATTCCAACAGTGCAGAACTAAAAATGAGTTGTGAGGAGGTGGCTTTAAGAAATGGTAGTCCCAGTTGGGATGTTATGG
The DNA here is from genome assembly GCA_030254885.1 of Vitis rotundifolia. NCBI lineage: Eukaryota > Viridiplantae > Streptophyta > Magnoliopsida > Vitales > Vitaceae > Vitis > Vitis rotundifolia. Next base: position 15,520,171 of record CM058155.1, on the reverse strand, counting down.
GAGATGGGAATCTTTTGGATCTATCTTTTGGGACTTTTGTCTCCTTTAACAAGTTTTTGGGATTACCAGTGGATGGTTATGAAAAGAAAATTGTGTCCTTGTTGATGAAGATGGAAGCCAAAAAAGGTTGTAGGGTGGCAACCTTTGAGCAAGAAGAGGATGCCTTTCTCTGCCTCTTGTTTTGACAGGGAGCTGTGGAAGCTAGAGTGCTTGGTTAATTACAGTCAATCAAGAGGGAAAGAGAGGAGGAGTTGGAAGTGTGGTTGGGAAATAGTTTCTCAGTGTTCATGAAGTTTCGGTTTTTTGGACAGCCTTTAGTGGATTAAGAGGTGAAGACTTTGGTTCTCCTTAGATATATGAAGGCTAGAAAAGAGGTGAGGGACCAGGAAGGTGGGAAGAGAAGGAGGTTTTTGGATTGGAATTGCTTGTAGACTAATTTGAACAAAATCCCTAATACTGAATACTAAAGTTTCAAAGACAAAGTCTATATAGCATGACGTAAAGGCAAAGTCTATATAGCACGATAATAATTATATTTGGAATTTTAGAGCTTGAAATTTTGTAATGGATGCATATATAGCATCTTAGAAAATTGCTATGTTTATTGTAGAACCCATGCACCAACTGAAATTAATTAAAATATTGGATGAAAGATTTCCCCTTTTTGTAAATTTTTTTTTTTTGATAGGAAACGACAAGTATATATATTGATAAAAAGGAAGTACAAGAGAAGAATGAGTTATCCTCCCACCAAAGAAAAACAAACCTACAAGGAAACCAATACAATAAAATATAGTGTCAAAATAAGCAACTGCTCTATGTTAGGCCAACCCTGTGGAGTTACACACCGCTAGCCAATCAAGAAGTATCACATTAAGGGGAATCCCCTTAAAAACCCTAGAACAAAAAGCCCAAAGAGAAGCAAGGAAATGAATCATATCCCAAATGTTCTCTGAATTCCTTGCTTTATCCTAAAAAATCCTTGCATTTCTTTCCCTCCATACCACCCATCCCTTTTTGTAAATTTGAAAAAGAGGACATGCATGAACAACATAAAGTAGTACTACTACATTAAATTAGCCAAAAAGATTCAAAAAGAGAAAGAGGACATGCATGTACAAAATAAAGTACTGCTACATTGAGTTAGCCAAAAAAGAATCAGAGATAGAGAGAGAGAGAGGAAACAAATTTAATAGGATCAGGAAGCTTGAAATTAAATATTTAAATATTAAGAAAGATGACTGCCAAAATTAGTTCATAAATTGTGTAATTCAGGAAATTTCTATCAACAAAGTAAAAATTTATAAATAGATTTGAAAATTAAAATCATGACCGCAGTCAAGTGTAATGCTTTTATTTATTTATTTATTTATTTTGATACGAAACGACAAGTATATATATTGATAAAAAGGAAGTACAAGAGAAGGATGAGTTATCCTCCCACCAAAGAAAAACAAACCTACAAGGAAACCAATACAATAAAATACAATATCAAAATAAGCAACTGCTCTATGTTAGGCCAACCCCGTGGAGTTACACACCGCTAACCAATCAAGAAGTATCACATTAAGGGGAATCCCCTTAAAAACCTTAGAACAAAAAGCCCAAAGAGAAGCAAGGAAATGAATCATATCCCAAATGTTCTCTGAATTCCTTGCTTTATCCTAAAAAATCCTTGCATTTCTTTCCCGCCATACCACCCATATTAAGGCAATGCACGCAGTTTGCCATAAGACAACCCCTCTCTTAGAAGATCCAAAACCATTAAAATTGGTAGATAGCATGTCAAAGATGATCCTAGGGGGGACCCAATCTGTCTTTGCTAGCTGAAATAATTTGTGCCACAACCCCATCGTCAAAGAGCAATGAAGAAAAAGATGATTTACTGCTTCTCCATGCTTCATGCACATCATGCAAATATCGGGACTAAGTGCTTTGTAGGGTCTTCTCAACTGTAGCAAGTCATTAGTATTGAATTGGAAATTTGGGTTCAAGCAAGCAGTCCTAATTGAGACGAGGCAAGATGGAAAAGAATTTGGAGCTGTGTGAACTAAAAAAAGCACAAAACATGGATAAAATTAGAATTTTGGATTTTGGAAAATTATGAGAAGGTTCTACCATATAGTTTTTCACTAAATTAACCAAGAATTTGTATAACATTTCAACTAAAGTAAGATTAGGTATTTGGAATGCTAAAAAAATGTCAAGATGCTGTGATTATTCATTGATCTAGTAGTTTAAGCTAGTTCCATAAGTTTTGTCTTTGAGTGTAAATCCTGTATGGTACCAATTTTATGGTTATCTTAGGAACTAAAAAGGATTAATCTTTTGGTTTGTTATGAGGTTCTTTCTCTATGTTACATAGGGCCATTTTGAGAATTGATGGTAGTTTTAGGAATTTGTTTTTTTTTTTATAGGTAAATAAAATTAGTATTAAAAGCGCTAAAAATGGGTGCATTAAAGTACACACGATGTATACAACAATTGTCTAAAAGCACCAAAAAAGGATTGGGAAAATAAAAAATACTTCCTCCCTCAAATCGAACCCAACCAATCAATAAAATCAATTAAGGACATAGACGTTTTGCTTATAAACAAATTGGTCCAAGGTAACAAGGTACACAAAAACAAGAATTTCAGGTTTTGAACAGAGAGATCCACATTCTCAGAAGATCTTCTATTTCCCTCTTTTCATATTGTTCAAAAAAGGCAAAAAGGTGCTACTCTCCAAACTTTTTTCAGTCAAGAAAGAAAGCTGGGTTGTTGAGGCTTGGGAGGAAGACGGAGTTGCGGGTAGCTGGGGGCCTCGTTTTAATAGACACCTTAATGATTGGGAGCTGGGAGAAGTTGAAAGCTTGTTAGGCAACCTACATCCTTTGACTATTAGAAGAGGTGTGGATGACTCGCTCCGGTGGGAAGATAACAAGAATGGGACCTTTTCAGTCAAGTCTTTTAATAGCTCACTCTCAAGGGGCATCAAACCCCCCTTCCCGGCCAGAACTATATGGACGCCTTGAGTTCCAATTAGAGCTAGCTTCTTTGGTTGGGAGGCGGCTTGGAGCAAGCTGCTTACCACTGACCGCCTGAAGAGATTTGGTTGGAGCAACCCCAACAGGTGCTTTTTGTATAAAAATGAGGAGGAAACCATAGATCACCTTCTTTTGTTTTGTGAGAAGGCCAGAATGTTATGGCTTCTGATCTTCTCCCTTTTTGGGGTGCAATGGGTGATGCACTCCTCTGTGAAAAGGAACCTCCTGGGATGGCATGGTTCTTTTGTGGGCAAGAAAAGAGAGAAAGCTTGAAGAGCGGCCCCCCTTTGCCTGATGTGGACCATTTGGAAAGAAAGGAATGGGAGGGTCTTCGATGATGTCGAGAGGAACGACCAAGATATTAAATCCATTTTTTTGTACACTTTTGTGAATTGGGTTAGGGTGTATATAGAGGAACACACTTTCTCTTTGATAGATTTTGTAGATTGGCTAGCCACCAAGTAAGGGTCAGGCTTATTTGTCCCTTGGTTTTGTGCTCCTTTGTATCTTGGTATACTCCGTGTATACTCTTTCTTCAGCCTTTTGGCTTTTAATGAATTTACTTTACCTATCAAAAAAAAAAAAACTCTCCAAACTTTTTTCCACCTTCCTCCAACAAAAGAACCATGCTAACCTAAAAGAGTCTCTCGAACTATGGAATGAATCATTCAATACACCCCAAATGGGGAGAACAAGAGTTCCTACCACACCCTTGCCTTTCCATAATGGAAAAGGATGTGGTCAATTAACTCCTCATGAGAATGACAAAGGAAACATCTATTGGCCAATAACCAACCCCTCCTTTGTAGTTGGTCTATAGTTCAAACTTTCCCCCAAGTTGCCTTCCAAGCAAAAAAGCTTACCTTATGAGGAACTCACGCGTTCCACACAACACTTGTTGGGAATGACTCTACACTTCCAACCTCAAGGATAGAGTAAAGGGATTTAACAGATTTGTCTCTACCCAACGCACCTTGTCCTCCCCTCCCACAAAAACCACCTTATCTTGAAGCCTTGTCAAAAAGCACTCTATAGTTTCAATCTCCCAGTCATTTAGAGGTTTAGAGAAGTTAGGAATCCAAACACCCCTCTCATTAGAGTGCATCCACAAGTCTGCCACCCAAGCCTCTTTGGAGCTAGTTAGAGCAAATACGGAGGGGAAAGAAACACATAAAGACTCATCACCATACCATTTATTTTTCCAAAACTTAACCCTTCTCCCATTGCCTATTGTGAAGGACATTCTTCAAAAAATTAACTCCCACAAATTCCTTATAGTCTTTCATAACCCAATGCCGTAGCTATCCCTCACTTCCTTAGAGCACCAACCCCTTCAAATTCCCTATATTTACCATAAATAATTTTTCTCCAAAAGACTTTCCTTTTTGTAGCAAGACGCCAATTCCACTTACAAAGGAGAGCCTTATTTAGTGAGTGAAGGCATTTAACTCCTAGACCCCCCTTTCTCCTATCTGAACGAACAGTAACCTACTTTGCTGAATGAGGTTTACTCTCTAAAGTCTCACATCCCCAAAGAAAATCCCTTTGAATTTTCTCCATACTTAAACATACTCTCCTTGGCATCCAGAATAGAGACATAAAGTAGATTTGCAAGCTAGCTAACGTACTCTTAACCAACATTAGCCCTACCCCTCTTTGGAAATATATTGTCTTTTCTACATTGCCAATGCCAATCTCTTATGGAACGTTTCTTCCACCCCATCCTAAGCCACCAAAGAATTATGAGCAGCTTCTAGAGGGAGCCCCAAATAAGTGGTCGGGAGCACACCCGTTTTGCAACCTACTTCAACAGCCAACTCCTCCAAGTTCTCCACCCTCCCAACCGGAATGAGCTCACTCTTGGTTAGGTTAATTTTCAAACTTGAAATGGCCTCAAACCACATAACCTGATGGTATTTTTAGGAATTGATGAAGTTTTGAATTGAGAGTGGGTGATCAGACAGATTCTTATGGGTGTGTCTGAGAGCATATTATTAACAGGATAGATGGAATGTTGATTTAATCTTGAGTTGAAATTTTGTTTGGAAAACTTTAGTAGTTCTTTCAATGACTCATGTACCCTTGTTATCACATTTTTTTTGTTTTTTCTCATTTGGATTTTGATTGAAGCTTTGATTGTTTTGCCCCTGCTGGTGTCATTTCCTTTCCATAGATGTTGCATGTCCCTGTTCATGCATTCATAAATATTCCTTCCATTTTTCTTTCGGGTATGTGGTTTTTATTTTTTTATTTTACCATTTTTTTTATTAGAAACAAGAGATGCATGTATTAATGTTAAAGAAAACATAAGAAGGATGAGAAGTCTTCCCCACAATTACAAAAAATCTGATCAAAATATGATTGAACTCCTCCGCTGTACAAGGATTCTATACAAAAGGTTTAGACTACAACACAATATACAAAGATGTTATCTCCTGAAATTCTGACTAAGCTCCTCTCAATAAATGTCAAAAGCCTTTTGATTTACACTTTGAATGCCAATTGAGTTGAATAACACTGAGAGGAATGCCTTTAAAGCTTTGGTGCATGAGGATGAGGCTCAAAAAGAGGAATAGAAGAGAAGTAAAGTCCACAACCTCTCTACTTGAAAAAATTTGGCATTTCTCTTGCCACTCAATCCAATCAAAGTGAGACAAATAGTTTGCCAAAGGGTCTTTCCTCTAATGGAGCCCCCAAACCCCTATATGAAATGAACATCATATCACATATACTCCTTGGTGGAACCTATTCAATCCTTACTTGAGTGAATAGATAGTGCCAAAGCCCTAAAGTTATCAGATGTTTTTGTTATTTTACCATAGCTACAACCTTTTACCACAATGGTAATTGTTAAAATATTCTAGTGCCCTTGGCTATTCGTAGACATTGTACAGTATGAAAATAGCTACATGAACTCCTTGCAAATCTTGTTTGTTAACCACTGAACCTGCATTCAGAATGATGATATTGTATTGTCAATAATTCTTGTTTAATTACCTATACCCTGCATTCCAAGCTCACATTTTGTCTTGACAATGGGATCTTGATGAAACGTTATCCTTTTATGGAAGGGCACTGTTTATTCTTCTTTTGTATGGCGAAGTATGGCGTTCAAAAATCAGTTTATGTATTTCCAAAGAGTAGAGTGCTTGTGTAATTACTGAACTTTGCTTATGTTTATTTGGTTCTCTGCTTTATTGATTGTCACAGATGTTTTTTATCTACATTTTGTATTAACTGACTGTTGCTGTTTTAGTTGATTGTGATGTGGCTATTTGTGAACACAAATGATAAGTTGCTTGTTACATATTGCAGGTGACATCTATTAAAAGTGGAATGTGGGATAGCATCTATGATACTTTCCAAGCCATCAGTCAAGATGAATTAACTAACAAACTTCCTGATAAGCTTTCTGAATATGAAAGCATAGATGTTGAGCCAAGTGAAAATGATACAGTTGCCATCACTGACTGCATTTTGGAGCATAGACACAGTGAGTACTCTTTAGTTTGTAAATCAGGGTCTACTGAGTTATATAATTTATGTTCACTATCTCAAAATATAAGGTTGTATCACTATTCAGCTTCTTATGCAATCATTACTAGCAGAAAAGGACTTAGGAAAGACAGTAGGAAAGTTGAATTGCAGTTGTGGAGAGGATAAAAAGTTTGGCCTCGTATAGGATGGAAGCTACCATTGGGAAACCTCTTTGACATGTTTCTGTTCATGTCCATATTCATATCCCTTGAGATGATATAGAAGTTTGCTGCTAATTCTTTAACACCAATTTTGAACCTAAAATTTCTTCAAGTGTGCGACTGGTGTCAACATGCCCCTTGCTTTCTGCTGCAAGAGAAAACCAACTTGGTGGCACCTTCAAAATTATTGTGCCTGATTGAAAAAAAAAAAAAAAGAAAAGAAAATCTGCACTACACTGCAGCTCATACAACTTGATTAAACCGAAAACTGGTCAACCAAGGTTTGGGTTTCTCAAACTGTAGCAGAACTTGTCAACCGAGTATTTTCTGTGTTATAGGATTTATTTATTTATAAGCAATGAAATATGTATATATACGAAAAGGAAAGATGTACACTAGAATACACAGGCCATATACAACTGGCACAAAGCAACAAATCCACAAAAGAGAATCAGAAACCAATTCTCTCTCTCTCTCTCTCTCTCTCCCTCACCATGATCCTAACTCATCTACAAAATCAATCAATGGCATTGAACCTTCTTCTATATGCATCCTAACCTAAGCTAATAGATTACTTAGGAACAACCATGTCAACTTATTCTTAGACTAATCTTCATTTCCAAACTTTCCATGGTTTCTCTCCTTCCATGAAGTCTAAAAAATGTATAGAGGAGTCACTCACCAAAACTTCTTCTGTTTTCTCTGTATAAAAGAGCCTTGCTGGCTTAAAAAAGTTTGTTTGACAGTAGAAGGAAGCACCCATAATTCACCAAGTAGGGAGAACAACAATTATCATAGAACCCTTGATATGGTGCAATGAAAAAGAATGTGATCAGTTGATTCTCATTTGATTTTACACAGATAGTATTTGTTTGCTAGCGGTCATCGTCGTCTTTGAAGCTAATCTAATGTTACAACTTTTCTCCAACTTGCTTCCCAAGAAAAAAAAGCTCCCTTTAGTCAAGAGCCAAAAATTCCAAATAAGGCCCAAAGTGAAGGGGGTTGACACTTTTAAGGGTTCCTCCCTGCACCATGTGTCCTCTCAAAGCTTCACCCTTCTACCATCACCCACTTCAAAAGCAACCCTACTATCAAGGAGGTCCCACCCTTCTTGATAGCTTTCCACATTTTGACCCCATACCCATCTCTCACGTTGCAAGACTTCTAACTCCCTCTTTCCTCCCTACCTTAAAAAAAAAAAAAAAAAAAAAAAAAAAAAACCTCTTTCCTCCCCATACTTGCCCTTCTACAACTTGTTTCCAAAAAAGCTTCCCCTTTTGAAGTGAATTTCCAACTCCACTTTTCAAGAAGAGCATGATTAAGAAATGAAAGACTTATGATGCCTAGCCCCCCTTATTCCTATCCATACACACAAATCTCATCTTACAAGATGCGACTTATTCTCCAAAGCCCCACCTCCTCAAAGAAAATCTCTTTGCAACTTTTCTAGTCTTTTGTGAGACCTCTCTTTCAGCCCATTCCCATGCTGATTTTGATTTGAAAGGGGCACCCAATGGTAGACCTAGGTAAGAATAGGGAATCTCTCCCACCCTACAATACAACTCCATCACCAAATGAATGTGAGAATTTCTGGGTTTCCCAAAAAGCCCAAAAATAAATGTGGAAGGTGATGGGGGCGAAGGAGGGGGAGAAGGAAGAAGGAAGGGTCCTAGAGTTGGTCAGCCATGTTTTCAGGTATCACAAACAGCTGTAGGAGTTGGGATTTACTAATTGATATGCCAAGTTTTTGGGTACCACATACAGCCATGCGAGTTAGGATTTTTATTAAATGAATGTGAGAGGTTTGTGTATTTCCTAAATGACCAAAAATGAGTGTGGATAGAGGGAGGGGCCACCAAAAGGGCTTTCATATGGTAAGGAAATCATTAGTTGAGGAATGAGAAATAAAGGTGATTGGTAGGTTTTGGGATGGGAAAAGACCCATAACAAAATCCTATAAAAAAAAAAGACCCATAACAAAAGAAAAAGATCCTCACTTTGGGTAGGCTTAAAAAACGAGGGTGGCAGCTCCCTAATCGTTGTTTTTTGTGTGGCTGTGAAGAGGAAAATGTAAATCACATTCTTTTACACTGTATAGTGGTCAGGGTCCTCTAGGAGATCGTCCTTGCCTTGTTTGGGGCTCAGTGGGTGTTCCCAGAGACAGTCAAAGAGGTGTTATTTAGTTGGAGGGGCCTTTTTGTGGGGAAAAAGAGGAAAAAGATTTGGAATTCCATCCCGTTGTGTATTTGTTGGGCGGTATGGAATGAAAGAAATAGATTTGCTTTTAGGGGGGGTTCTTTAGCTATACAAAAACTCAAAAATTCTTTTGTATGTAATTTATGGAGTTGGACTAGGGTGTATATGGGAGAGGAGTCCTCTTCACTTTTAGGCTTCTTGGAGTGGCTAGCGGCTCCTTAAGGGCTGGTGAGGTTGTTTTGTTCATGTGTTTTTTGTTTTTAGGCTGTTATGTATACTCCTTGTATGCTTTGTGGCTTTCCGCCCTTTAATATATATATATTGTGCTCATTTATAAATAAAAAAAAGACCCATAACAAAAGAGATGGATGGTGTTTTCCTTTTTCTTTGTAAGATGATATACAACATGATCCACTTTCTGCACTCTCACTCCTAAAGGAACAGAACAAAATCACCATGCACATTTGGGGTTTATTTTTATTTTATTTTGTATTCTCTTTCTCTGTTTACCTCATTGATCTTCTATATCTTGACACATACTTCTTTAATGCATCTCACAGGTGTCACTGTTGAAGATGTTATGAGGAATTTAGTTACATATTTTGAGCTTGATCATGATATTTCAAGCAGTGGAAAATCACCGCTTGAAAAAAAATTTCTCCTCTTGAGGCAGCTTTCGAATTGTGAGTTTTGGCTTGCAGAAAAATTTTCTGTTAAGGAATTTAAGTCCCTTGGTTTCGGAGATTTTTTCTCATTCCTAGAAAAACATGCCTCTATACTACCTAATGAACTGCACAAGTGCTTGACCAGTGACACATATGGGAAGTCGCCTTTGGAGGTTTGCATGCTCCAAAAACAGTTGGTTGTATTGTTATCACAGGCTTCAAATAGTTTATGGGAGAATGAAACTTTAACCAAACAGAAGATTTCAATGCTCCTTAAGAGGCAATTCCCATCAGTAGGTTTCAAAATATTGGAAAGTGGTTGCATGGACGATTTTCTAGATATTGTGAGAGAGCAAAAGAGCTGTGTGGTTTCCACCTGTGTCTTGTTTTCTTCAACACTTTTAGGCACATATTCTATCAAAGACTCGTTGGTTCATAATGAGGAGTCATTGGAAAACGCAGGTACCAGTACTGACATAGGCCAGAAAGCAGGAATACTCGGTCCCGTTACAACTAAGGATGCAATTGAAATCTTAATTAGGGCACCCATGTTGTCTGATCTAAATTCATGGTCACATTGGGACCTTATATTTGCTCCCTCTCTTGGTCCTCTTGTATGGTGGTTGTTGAATGAAGTCAATACCAAAGAGTTGTTGTGTCTGGTGACAAAAGATGGTAAAGTAATGCGAATTGATCATTCAGCTACTATGGATTCGTTTTTGGAAGCTTCACTTCAAGGATCTTCTTTTCGAACTGCAGTGCAACTTTTATCTTTGTTTTCATTATTTGGGGGAAAAAGACACATTCCATTCTCACTTTTAAAATGCCATGCACGTCAAGCATTTGAGGTCATTTTAAGGAATTCAGTGGAAAATATGGAGGTAAATGAGAGTCAGGACTCTCTGATGCATGGAAAACCTTTATTCCAACGGGAAATGCTTGATATAGATGCTACTAGTAATTTGAGCTGTGGATCACAGAGAAACATGAGCAGAACAAGTAAAGCAGTTCCTGTTGCATCGAGGTTTATCCTTGATTGTCTTGGTTATTTACCTTCAGAGTTTCGAAGTTTTGCTGCTGATATATTGCTCTCAGGGCTGCAACCTTTTACAATAAATGGCCCTTCAGCCATTCTGGATGAATGCAATCAAATGGACCAGCGAGTCATGCTTCATGAAGTAGGTTTATCTCTTGGTGTAATGCAGTGGATTGATGATTATCATGCATTTTCTTCTGCTGCTGCTACCAACTCCTTCGTGTCCTCTGGGGCTTTGTGCTTGCAAGCTGCAAGTTCTGAGCTCAGAAGAGGGACAAAGTTTACTCAAAATGCATTGGCTAAGTTTCCCTCATGTGAAGGGGGAATGATAATTTCTGATGGTGCATGTGAGCATAATGAAGAACATAGTGAAATTTGTCAGACGACTGGTAGTGAGGGAGTCTCTGTTGATAGGTCTGGACATGGTTGCATACTATATGCACCTGAGCTTAATGAGCACAAGGATGCAACCCTAGTTATTGAATCTATTAGGCGAGATGAGTTTGGTTTGGATCCAACTCTCTCAAGCTTGGAGAGCGGCATGTTGAAGAAGCAGCATGCTCGATTGGGGAGAGCACTCCATTGTCTTTCACAGGAATTATATTCTCAGGATTCACATTTTCTTCTTGAGCTGGTAAGTGCACTATTATTGTTTTCTTAATAATGATATGTAGGTTTAAAATAGCTAATAAAGAAGGACCGTCATTGTGGATCACTGGCTATCATGCTTCTTATTTTGTTTAGAACTTGAAAAATATGATCTGTTGGCATTATTACATACTTTTCACTTACTGATTTGGTCCATCTTTGGTAGCATAATACATGGTTATGATCTAAGGTTTCTGTATATTTCTGCAAAGTTGTTTCCAGTGCTTAAATATTGCTGAACTTGGTAATATTTGTAATCGTTGTAGTATTATCAGTAGTAGTGTGTGTTTTTTTTTTTTTTTACCTTGTCCTTTTTGCTTATTCCTTATTCCTTATTCCTTATTCCTTTACCATTGAGAAGTAGCTTGTGCATTGTACTTTTTGTGGAAATCGCTTGGAGTAGTCTGAAATACAGCATAAGATTTAAAATATCACCAAATCATGTTCCTTTGTGTTCATATTTTGGGAGACAGTAAAATATTTATCCGTGATTGAGAGTCGAGCTCCCCGAGATGGAGAGGAAGATCTCTGTGGAGAGGAAGACTTTCTGGGTTAGGTTCGAGGGTGAGGTCGGAGGAAAATGGTGCTCGTTAACAGAGCACAGCAAAGGCTCTGTGTTCGTCTTAGGATTTGAGAAGGAGGAGATTAGTTGGTTGATAGAACATTTGACGAAGGCCATTGAGATGAAGAGTTGCTTGGGTTTCAACAGGAAATTTAGAGGAAAGACCAGAGTCCATTTAATGGAGATTTGCTTCAACAATCATGGCAGGTTCATAAGACTATCAGAGTTCGCCTCTAAAAGGAAGTCAACTTTTCTGGTAATTCCTGAGGGAGAGAATGGCAGGGGCTGGGAACTTTTAAAGTCCGCGTTGTATTCAATGTTGGTGGTCCCCTCTTCGAGTTTTGAGGAAAAGGGATGGCAGAGCAGGGAAAAAGGGAGTTTTCAAAAACATGCGGGACCCTTGCAACGTTCCTTCGCGAACGTAGTCAGAGAAGAAGGACAGAGGAGAGGAGGTCTTGTTCCTGTCGGGAGATGGGCGAGGGCTGTGGTGTGCGAATGTCATGATGCTTCAGTCAACTGGGTTGATGTTGGTAGGGCTATGGCGAGAAGGCTAGGGCATAAAGGAGTGGTGACAATCGTCCCATTCACCGGTGGAAAAGGACTATTCTTTGTAAAAACCTTAGAGGAAGCTTCCTCACTACACGATTCAAGGTTCATCAGGAGTAAAGGCGGGATTACAGTCTTGTTGAGAAGATGGTCGCCTAAGGAAAATTCAGAAGTAGAGGGGAAATTCAGGGAAGGTTGGATTGAGTTACGGGGATTACCATTTCACCTTTGGTCTGAGGTTCATTTGAAGAAAATTATGGAACAGTGGGGGAAGGTGACAGAGATTGATTGGCGAACGTCGAAACTGTTTGATTTAAGTAAAGCTAGGGTGAGAGTTGAAATGAAAGAAAGATCAGTTCTTCCTGCTTTGATAGAGGTGTTAGATGGAGGCTGGGAATTTACAGTTTCAGTCGCAGTGGCTGGGAAGGAAGACGGCAGGCTGGGTAGAAAGATGGGTGAGTCAACTCGGCAAATGGCTGAGGCTCACACAGGGACAGATGGCAAAAAGCGGGCTGAGGAAGCTAGATCAACGGCTGATAAAGGGTCTTCTGTTGGGGCAGTTGGCAGAACAATGGAGTGGAGAGAGGGTCAAAAGGAGGAGAATGCTCCTGGGATGACACGTGGAATAAACAGGACGTCTGTGGGGAACAGCTGGACCCAATTTCCAACGTCTTTTGGTTTGAATTCAAAAGACCAGAGAATAAGGTCTGCTGGGCTAAGGCAGTCTGGAGGAGAACATGCTGGGGAGGACAAAGCCCAGTCAACTTGTGAGGTTGGGCTACGGGCCTCCAAACACTGGACAAGGGCCCATTCTTCTAGCAAGCCCAATCCAGAAAGTTACGTGGGCTGGAAGAAGGAAAACCCTATGAAAGGCCCGATTCAAGCGTTGGGCCAAAGGCTGGGAGGCAGTCAAAACAGTATTTCGCAGGGCCCTTTACACAGAGACGTCTCTTCTGCAAAGGGGAAGGCGAAGGCTGGCGTCGAAGACTTTGAGACTCAACAGAGGGGCTTTGCGATGAAGTGCGGTTCAATGAAGCTGTGGAATACTCTGCTTCCTTCAAGCTCTGGAAGCCGACAAGGGGGTCGATGCCGAAGCGAACCACTCACGTCTGAGAGATCGCGGCCAAGTAGCGACGCTCTTCTAGCGGAAGAAGTTGCTGAAGCGAGAACACAGCTCGTTCAAGGATTCAATGCGAGAACAATCCGCTCGTTAGGGCTTCGTAAAAGCTGTTCCGAGGAAGGAACGATGTTGACGAAGGAACACGAGGAGCAAAGGAATCTTCGTAGGGCTTCTTTTGCGTCAAAAAGGAAGGAGGAAGTGCGTATTCTTCCTAAAGGAGAAGACGGAGCTGGTTTCAAGGGTTTTGTGGGTTGTCCTCATAGTGGTTCTTCAGTCACGGTTCATCCTTCTCTTCCTGCAACCGGAGAAAAAGGGCTCAACCTTGAGGGGTACTGTGGAATGACGACAGTGGGGAATTTCGAGGCTTATTCTCATCACTTCTCTCAGCCTTCTTTGCCTTTTCTTTCTCCTTTCTCTGGCTTGGTTCCTCCTTTCCCGAGTCCTTCCGCCCCCAATCTATCCACTTTAGCCTTTCAGTCCCAGTTTCATACAAAAAATCGAGTGTCTACTGAATTTTTTTCAAAAAAAAACTAACGTTGGGACTTTTAGTCTGGGGTCTGTTGGCAATCCTAACCGTGATGACGTGGAGTCCCAGATGACTAATCTGAATCTGTTGTCTGAGAGTTTTAATTGTGTTAAGACCAAGCCCAGCAAGCCTCCTGGGGTTCCTTTTCTGGGTATAGTTAGCCAAGGAGACGCGGAGTTCTCCCAGATGGGCGGGTTCCAAATAGAGGGTCTCTCCCCCAACAAAATGGCTAAAGTTTGTGAGGTTTTAAGCTCATTGGATATTAAGGTGTATTCAAGACGGAAGAACAGAATGGTCACAGACAGTGGAGATCTGTAGGCGTTGGATCGAAGGTTCAGGGTCAGTGAGGTGGTTTTATGAAGATCATAAGCTGGAATATCAGAGGATTGGGATCTAGGAAAAAGCGAAGGGTGGTTAAGGATTTTTTGAGGCTTCAGAATCCGGATGTAGTGATGCTTCAGGAAACAAAAAGAGAGGAGTGCGACAGAAGGTTTGTAGGTAGCGTTTGGTCGGTTAGGAATAAGGAGTGGGCTGCCCTCCCTGCGTGTGGGGCTTCAGGAGGGATTTTGATCATTTGGGACTCAAAGAAAATGAGCAGTGAGGAGGTGGTATTGGGGTCTTTTTCAGTCTCAGTCAAATTTATGTTGAATGGAAGTAGACCAGTGTGGTTGTCTTCAGTTTATGGTCCAAACAGCCCCTTAATTAGGAAGGATTTTTGGGTGGAGATGGTAGACCTTTTTGGCCTTACTTTTCCTTCTTGGTGCGTGGGAGGGGACTTCAATGTTATTAGGAGAAGATCAGAAAAATTGGGAGGCTCTAGATTCACTTCCAGTATGAGGGATTTTGATGGTTTTATAAGAGAATGTGAATTACATGATCCCCCATTACGGAATGCCTCTTTCACTTGGTCAAATATGCAAGAGTCACCGGTGTGCAAAAGATTGGATCGGTTCCTCTTTTCAAATGAGTGGGAGCATTCCTTCCCTCAAAGCCTTCAAGAAGTTATTCCAAGATGGACATCGGATCACTGGCCGATTGTCTTGGATACCAATCCTTTCAAATGGGGACCAACACCTTTTAGGTTTGAGAACATGTGGTTGCAACATCCAAGTTTCAAAGAGTGTTTTAGTAGTTGGTGGAGAGAATTCGAAGGAAATGGTTGGGAAGGTCACAAGTTCATGAGGAAGTTACAATCTGTTAAGGCAAAATTGAAAGATTGGAATAAGAATACTTTCGGAATGCTTAAGGAGAGGAAAAAAACAATCTTGGAAGAAATAGCTAACATTGATGTCATTGAACAAGAAGGGGTACTCTCTTCTGATCTTTCTGCTCTAAGAGTTGTTAGGAAAGGGGAGTTAGAGGAAATAATTTTGAGAGAAGAAATTCATTGGAGACAAAAAGCCAAGATAAAATGGGTTAAGGATGGGGATTGCAATTCAAAGTTGTTTCACAAAGTGGCTAACGGGAGACGAAATAGGAATTTCATCAAATCTTTGGAGAATGAAAGAGGTTTGGTGTTGGACAAGCCCGAGAGCATCACAGAGGAGATATTACTTTATTTCAAAAAGCTCTACTCGAGTCCTCCTGGAGAGTCCTGGAGGGTAGAAGGTATTGATTGGTCCCCTATATCAGAAGAGAGTGCTTCTAGGCTAGATTCCCCTTTCTCTGAAGAAGAGATCTGTAAGGCCATTTTTCAATTAGATAGGGATAAGGCGCCGGGGCCTAATGGTTTCACCATTGCAGTGTTTCAGGATTGTTGGGATGTGATCAAGGAAGACTTAGGGAGGGTGTTTGCAGAGTTTCATAGTAGCGGGATTATTAATCAAAACACCAACGCCTCTTTCATAGTTCTTTTGCCCAAAAAGAGTCAGTCAAAGAAGATCTCGGATTTTAGACCTATCAGTCTGATCACTTGTCTCTATAATGTAATAGCAAAAGTATTGTTAGGGCGATTAAGAGGAGTTCTACATGAGACCATCCATTCTACTCAAGGCGCTTTTGTTCAAGGGAGACAAATTCTGGATGCAGTTCTTATAGCCAACGAGATTGTGGACGAGAAAAGGCGGTCAGGGGAGGAAGGAGTTGTCTTCAAGATAGACTTTGAAAAGGCTTATGACCACGTTAAATGGGATTTTTTGGATCATGTGTTGGAGAAGAAGGGATTTAGCTCTAAATGGAGGACGTGGATGAGAGGTTGTTTGTCGTCGGTCTCTTACGCTGTTCTAGTGAATGGTAATGCTAAAGGGTGGGTCAAGACATATAGAGGTTTAAGGCAAGGTGACCCTTTGTCCCCTTTCTTGTTCACTATTGTTGCAGATGTGTTGAGTAGAATGTTGTTGAAAGCTGAGGAAAGAAGTTTGCTGGAGGGTTTCAGGGTAGGTAGGAATGGATTTAGGGTGTCCCATTTGCAATTTGCAGATGATACCATCCTCTTTGCTAACTCATGTGAGGAAGAACTACAAACTCTTAAGAGTTTGTTGTTAGTGTTTGGTCAAGTTTCTGGGCTTAAGGTCAATCTTGATAAAAGTAACCTTTTAGGCATCAACCTACATCAGAATCATCTCTCTAGGCTAGCCTCGTTGCTTGATTGCAAGGCTTCAGATTGGCCTTTACTTTATCTGGGTCTTCCTTTGGGAGGGAATCCAACTGCTTGTGGATTTTGGGATCCAGTGGTTGAGAGAGTTTCTAGGAGATTAGAAGGGTGGCAAAAGGCTTACTTATCTTTTGGAGGCAGGATAACTCTTGTACACTCATGCCTCTCCAACATCCCTAGCTACTTTCTTTCTCTGTTTAAGATTCCCGCTTCAGTAGCTGCAAAAATTGAGAGGATGCAAAGGGATTTTCTCTGGTCAGGGGTTGGGGAAGGTAAAAGAGATCATCTTGTCAGTTGGGATGCAGTGTGTAAGCCGAGAGCAAAAGGAGGTTTGGGGTTCGGGAAGATTCCTTTTAGGAATCGCGCTCTTTTAGGGAAGTGGCTGTGGAGGTTTCCTAGGGAGAGTACAGCTCTGTGGCATCAGGTCATTCTTAGCATCTATGGGACACACTTAAATGGTTGGGATGCCAACATCTCAGTTAGATGGTCACATCGTTGTCCTTGGAAGGCCATAGCACAAGTCTTTCAGGATTTTTCCAAGTACACTCGTTTTGTTGTAGGAGATGGGGAAAGAATTCGCTTTTGGGAAGATTTGTGGTGGGGGGATCAGATCCTCAAAGACCAATATCCAAGACTATTTAGAGTAGTCACGGATAAAAATATTTCTATATCTTCAGTTCTTGGTTCTGTTCACCCTCTCTCATGGAACTTTAATTTTCGACGTAATCTATCCGACTCCGAGATAGAAGATCTAGAACGCCTCATGCGTTCTCTTGATTGTTTTCATTTATCCACTTCCGCTTCAGATTAGAGATCTTGGTCCTTATTGTCGTCAGGATTGTTTACAGTCAAATCTTTCTTTACAGCCTTGTCCCAAATGCCTGATTCATCTCCCCTTTTCCCCACTAAGTTTGTATGGAATTCTCAAGTACCTTTCAAAGTTAAGGCCTTTGTCTGGCTTGTGGCACACAAGAAGGTAAATACCAATGACATGCTACAATTGAGGAGACCCCACAAAGCTCTTAGTCCTAACATTTGTAAGTTATGCATGGAGCAAGGAGAATCGGCAGACCATCTATTCCTCCATTGTTCTGTGTCGATGGGGTTGTGGCATAGACTTTTTCAGCTAGCCAAGTTGGATTGGGTTTCTCCAAGAAGCATTTCAGAAATGATGTTAATCAATTTTAAGGGTTTTGGAAAATCCAAAAGGGGGTTAATTTTGTGGCAAAATGCGTGCATAGCCTTAATTTGGGTAGTGTGGCGGGAAAGAAATGCTAGGATCTTTGAGGACAAAGCTAGGAGTTCAGAGAATCTTTGGGACTCCATTCATTTCCTTGCTTCTCTTTGGGCTTTTTGTTCCGCGGTTTTTAAGGGCATTCCCCTTAATGTATTACAACTAGATTGGCTAGCAGTGTGCAGTCCCAACGGGATGGTAGAGTCAAGGGCGCTTGCGCTTAGTTGACATAGAGTAGTATATTGCTTTCTTCTTATGTTTTTATGTTTGTTTTGGTTCTCCTTTGTTGGGAGGATTCCTCATCCTCCTTTTGTACATCTTTTTCTATCAATATATTCTTGGTGTTGTTTCCTATCAAAAAAAAAAAAAAAAAAAAATATTTTGGGAGACAGTTGGAAGCAAGTTCAATGCCATTGAGATATATGCCTTAGGAGGAAAACAGTGGCGATGGAGTCTGGTTCACCATCATAGGAAGAAGCCATGGTGCCTCCATATTGCTCAGGTTTGAACAGCATATTGCATAGCTCATGAAGTAGCCAAAGTGGTTCTGTTGGTTAGGAAAAGGATTTAGGTTTCATCAAAAGGTTGAAATAAGCTTTGACTAGAATGGGAGGTTCATTACAATTTCAGAGTTCTTGCTGAATAGAAGAATTCTCTTTTTGCTGATCCCTAGGAAGCTTCTTGGTTTGTTCTTATTTTTACTTCTTTGGGCTTGTTCTTTGGATGGGCTCAGTCCCAACCATTTGGGCCATTGTTGTGAAAGGCATTCCTAAAGTGCGCCTGTAGAATTATAGGAAGATTTAATTTGATGATTTGTCAGCAATGTTAGGGGCTAAGATTGAAGAGATCTAGAGTTAACAACTTTTTGTTTTAGGTAGTTTTGATTGTTTTTTAGGTAATTTGTAAATATCCCTAAAATAGATGAGTATTATCATCTATATATAAAGGGGAATGTAATTATTACAAAATATAGTGGAATATTGATTTTTTTTTTTCCACAACGATATGGTATCAGAGCATTCTCTGAACCCTAATTCCCTCATATGACCAAATACGGCAAACGTGATTCAACTGCTACCGTTTCCCAAATCACCTCCAATTAGGAAGCCATGGCTTCCAACAACCGTAGTGCAGATAGTAACCTCATGCCCATTACAGGACACAAACTAAATGGGAACAACTATCTCCAATGGTCCCATTCTGTAATGATGTTCATATGCGGAAAGGGCAAAGACGATTATCTCAATGGAGTTGCTGCCAAACCGAACAAGACAGATGAAAAGTTCAAAGTCTGGAATGCTGAAAATAATATGGTCATGTCATGGCTCATTAATTCCATGACAAATGACATTGGAGAAAATTTTCTTCTCTATGGAACAACAAAGGAGATTTGGGACGCTGCCAAGGAAACGTATTCTAACAATGAGAATACGTCGGAATTGTTCGAGGTGGAGAGTGTTCTCCATGACTTCCGCCAAGGAGAGTTAACGGTAACTTAGTACTTCAACACACTCAATCGCTACTGGCAGCAGCTGGACTTGTTCGAGGAGCACAATTGGAGCTGTCTGGGTGATGGAATCAGGTATAGATAGATTATTGAACGGAAAAGAATATACAAATTTTTGATTGGATTAAATAAGAATCTCGATGAAGTATGAGGAAGAATCTTAGGATCCAAACCACTACTAAATATCCGAGAAGCATTTTTAGAAGTTCGGAGAGAGGAAAGTCGAAAGAAGATCATGATGGGCTCTCAAGATTCTGTGACAAATCCTGAGAGCTCAGCCCTTGCAGTTAGAGGAAATCCATCCAATAACAATGATCTCAGACCAAAGAAAGGGCAACCATGGTGTGATCATTGCCAACGTCCTGGTCACACCAAGGACACCTGCTGGAAGATTCACGGCAAACCTGCAGACTGGAAGCCTTCCCGGTTTGCCAATGACAAAGAAGGACGGGGCAACCTCGTCTCCATGGATGAAAAACCATCACCCGAACCCTTTAGCAAGGAACAGATAGAAGTCTTACAGAAATTGTTCAGCCAATCCTTGCCTGCACATGCCCCCACTGCGGTTGGTACTGGTTCCTTGGCACAAAAAGGTAATTTTTTGAGTGCTCTAAATGTTAAAAAGGAGAAGCTAAGTCCATGGATTATAGACTCAGGAGCATCTGATCATATGACCGGAGATGAGAAGCTTTTTTCCACTTACAATCCATGCTATAAAAATTTAACTGTGAGAATAGCTTATGGTTCACTCTCAAAGATGGATGGTACAGGTTCTGTTAGAGTTTCAAAGAACATCACTCTTGATTCAGTTCTCCTTGTGCCAAAATTGAATTGCAATTTACTGTCCATTAGTAAACTCACTTGGGATCTCAACTGTGTTACTAAATTTGGCTCAAATCTGTGTGAATTTCAGGTCTTGGGCTCGGGGAAGACGATTGGCAGTGCTAAGATGTGTTCTGGGCTCTATCTTCTAGAGGTTAATGATCCTCCTCAAGGATCAACTCATCATTCTGATTGTTCAGTGTCCAGTAGTCCTATTTCTTTATCTGTGAGTCGGTCTAATAATGATAGTGCAATTATGTTGTGGCACTATAGGTTAGGTCATCCAAATTTCTTGTATCTTGAGAAGTTGGTTCCTTCATTATTCCATAATAAAAATCCAAATGAGTTTCAATGTGAGATCTGTCAATTTTCTAAACATATTCGTAATTCTTATCCTAACCGATCCTACAAAGCATCTCAACCTTTTTCCATGATTCATAGTGATATATGGGGTCCTTCTAGGATAAAAAATGTTACTAGTTCTCGCTGGTTCATTTCATTTATTGATGATCACACTAGATTCACTTGGGTATTCCTCATGAAAGAAAAACTAGAGGCAAACCATATTTTCAAAACCTTCAACACCATGATCCAATCACAATTCCAAGCAAAAATCCAAATTCTGAAAACTGACAATGCCAAAGAGTATTTCAACTCCATCCTTAATGATTATCTCTTGCGTCATGGTATAGTTCACCAAAGTTCCTGTGTTAACACTCCTCAGCAAAATAGTATTGCCGAAAGAAAAAACCGGCATCTTCTTGATGTTGCTCGCTCCCTAATGTTCTTTACCCATGTACCAAAATTTTTCTGGGGTGAAGCTATCCTCATTGCTGCCTATCTTATAAATAGGATGCCATCTCTTATTCTCAACTTCCAGACTCCCTGTCAAAGTCTTCTTCAGTCCTTTCCCAATACTCGTCTCATCTCCACAATCCCATTCAAAGTTTTCGGGTGCTTAGCTTTTGTCCATGTCCATCAGCAACACAAGGACAAACTTGATCCTAGAGCTCTTAAATGTATTTTCCTTGGGTACTCTCCAACTCAAAAAGGATATAAGTGCTACTCATCGGTCACTAAACAGTTCTATCACTCCATGGATGTCACCTTCTTTGAGCAACAACCTTATTTCTCCAAATCTGATATTCAGGGGGAGACTAATTTTATCCAGGAATAGCAGCTTTGGGATATTGAAGAATCATCTCATTTCTCTCCTAATTCTGACCAACCCTGCCCATCACTAAATCATGAATCCATTCCTCCTCAAAATCTCTTCCTTGAGTCTCCTTACTTCCTAGAATCTCCTTCTCAAGATCAAACCAACAATCCGCCTACTAATCCACCTCCTCAAAATCTGGACACTATTCAATCAACAAAGAATGATGAGTTGATTACCTACTCAAGAAGGAGAAAGAACCAAAAGGAGATGGAACAACAAGCATCTCTTGAGCAAACCCAAGAGTCTGACTCAAGTTCTAGATCAAGTGAAGATCCATTAGGTAACTATAATCCCGAAACTAATGATGATAGTGACTTTCCTATTGATGTGAGAAAAGGTGTAAGATCATGCACAAAACACCCTATATACACATTTGTGTCATATGAAGGACTATCACCGAAGTTTAAAACATTTGCTACCAACCTCGACAACATCCAGGTTCCTAATAATATACAAGAAGCTCTCGGCTCACCTGAGTGGAAATCAGTAGTGTATGAAGAAATTCATGCACTTAAAAAAAATGGAAGCTAGGAAATCTCAGAATTACCAGCCGGAAAACGCCCAGTAGACTGCAAATGGATCTTCACAGTCAAATATAATGAAGATGGGAGTGTTAATCGATTCAAGGCACGGCTGGTTGCAAAAGGATTCACCCAATCATACGGAATCGACTATGAGGAGACATTTGCCCCTGTAGCCAAGTTAAACACAGTTCGGGTTCTACTATCTTTGGTTGCAAACCTTGACTGGCCTCTCCACCAACTAGATGTCAAGAATGCATTCCTAAATGGGGACCTAGCTGAAGAAGTTTACATGGAAATTCCTCCAGGATTTGAGACACAAACTACACACAACAAAGTTTGTAAACTTAGGAGATCTCTATATGGGCTCAAGCAATCTCCAAGAGCCTGGTTTGAAAGATTCACAAAGGTAGGTAAGAAACATGGCTACTCCCAATTTCAGACGGACCATACTCTATTTGTTAAACACTCTCCTTTAGGAAAGCTTGCTGTCCTCATTGTATATTTGGATGACATAATTCTAACGGGAGATTTTGAAGAGGAAATCCACACCATCAAAAGTTTTCTAGCTGCAGAATTTGAGATCAAGGACCTTGGGAATCTCAAATACTTCCTAGGTATGGAGATTGCAAGGTAAAGAAAGGGAATCTCTGTCTCACAAAGAAAATATGTCTTGGATCTCTTAAAAGAGACTGGAATGCTTGGGTGTAAGCCAGCAGATACTCCTATGGATCCAACAACCAAACTAGGAGCTAAGGAAAATTGTGCACCTGTGGATAAAGGGAGATACCAAAGATTAGTGGGTAAACTAATATACCTATCTCACACACGACCAGATATTGGTTTTTCTGTCAGCATGGTAAGTCAATTCATGAATAATCCAAATGAAGAACACTTGGAGGTTGTGTATAGAATGTTGAGATACCTGAAACTAACACCAGGTAAAGGATTATTTTTTGAGAAGAACCAAAGAAGAGATATTGAAGTGTTCAACGATGCAGATTGGGCAGGATTAGTACAAGACCGAAGATCAACTTCAGGGTACTGCACATATGTGTGGGGTAATCTAGTCACATGGAGAAGTAAGAAGCAATCAATGGTGTCAAGGAGCGGTGCAGAAGTTGAATTCCGGGCAATGGCACACGACATTTGTGAGGGAATATGGTTAAGAAGGGTGCTAAAGGAATTAAAGATTTCAGATGAAGAACCTATGAAAATGTTCTGTCATAATCAGTCAGCAATCAGCATTGCAAAAAATCCAGTACATCATGATAGAACAAAACATGTGGAAATTGATCGACATTTCATAAAGGAGAAAATAGAGGAAGGAATAATCAAGATGTTGTACGTGCCTACATGCCTTCAAACAACTGACATTCTTACCAAGGCTCTACCGAGAAAGGTGTTTGATGATCTAAGTTCCAAGCTGGGGTTAATAAATATTTACCGTCCAGCTTGAGGGGGAGTGTAGAATTATAGGAAGATTTAATTTGATGATCTGTCAGCAATGTTAGGGGCTAAGATTGAGGAGATCTACAGCTAACAACTTTTTGTTTTAGGTAGTTTTGATTGTTTTTTAGGTAAGTTGTCAATATCCCTAAAATAGATGAGTATTATCATCTATATATAAAGGGGAATGTAATTATTACAAAATATAGTGGAATATTGATTTTTTTTTTCCACAACGATAGCGCCTATTCTCAAGGTGGCGCGACGCCATGCTCTGGCGCCTCGCTTAACTCTAGGTGCCACTGTTTGAAGGAGGCACCAACCATTTGAATGGGCTTGGTCCAACCATTTGAATGCATGGGCCATAGTTGTGAAAGGCATGCTTAAAGCATGCTCAAGCTTAAGGTGGCACAACATGCTCTAGTGTGGCGTGATGAGATGCTTCGGCGCCTCGCCTAACTCCAAGCGCCACTCGTTGAAGGAGGTGCTTCTTCTTCTCTTCTTCTCTGACATGAATGAGTTGCAAAGGTGAGATTAGGGGGTGTGTGTGTGTTTTTTTTTTTAATAAAAAGAAAAAGAGGTGAAAACGGTGTTGTTTTGCAAAACTGCACAAGCCAACCTAACATCGACCCTTAAAATGATTCATTAACCCTAAACTCCATATCAATCTCTAATATTTTGAAGAAGTATCCTACCCTTGGAGATTCTCTTAACCCTAGTTGATAGGGAGTCCTACCCATGTTAAGGTCTAGAGGTGGCAAAAAGTGCCTTGATCCATGTAACAATCTTCCATGGTTAGGCTTCTCAGGGAGGATTGAGGTTCCATCTCCAAGAGTTGTAGACAAAGGATATCTCAACCAATATTTTAAAAACAGAACTGGACCAGTCGGTTCGATTGGTCAAGTTGTTGACTAGACCTTGGTCCTGTTCGATTCATTGTTTGGGTCGAGAAGGACTTCGAACTAGCCTTGAATCGGACTGACCGACAGTTGGACCCTAAGTTGGTGAACTGGTTACTAGGTTTTGGATTGGCAAAATTGGCAAGCCCATTACATTGGGTTGATTGGTCATCATGGACCACTTGGGCCTTAAGCATCATAACATATTATGCTTGGAGCAGAGTAATTAAAGCTTCTTTAGTCCTTCAGTTTTGATGTGGGATTGACGCTAGATGATTTCAAGAAAAATCATCATAAATGATGGATGAGGGCTTGGCATTGAGACTTTAGATTAAAGGAATGAGAAAGATACCACCAGACTACTAATGCTATATTGTTTAAATTTGCAGACTAATAAAAAAATGACATAATTCATTTAATTTTTTTTTTGTAAAAATAAATATATAAATGATATATGTAAAATAATATAATATTTAAAAAAACTATAAAATCATATAATATATAATTATATAACTTCCAGTATATAAGAAAAATTAAATAATAGAAATTTTCTTTCATTTCAATATATATTTTCACATTTAAATATTATATTTATTTTATTTAATAGCATTTAAAATATTCATACATTTAAATTGATAATATTAAAGATAAAAAACAAATATTATTGATTTTTAATTTCTTTATTTATTTACATATATATATATATTAATTTTTTATAATTATTTTTAATTTTAATAATGTAAAAAATAATATATTTATAATATTACCGGTTCAACCATGGTTTAACTACCAATCCTACCATTAAAACATGAATCGATAACTTTTCTGATTCAATCATCGGTCCGGTTTTTAAAACATTGGTCTCAATTAACAATGTCAGGTTGACCTAAACTTGCCCTGATAAATGATACAGGGTCTCAGTTAGCCGCATGATATTTCTTCTACTTTGGCATTGATTAGGGTGGATGAGCTGGAGCTCATAGCTTATCAAGGACAGTTATCGTGGTGACAGAACCCAGTTGGGACATTGGTCAAGAAGGTGGATCTTTTTGAGGATAGCACATGGGCCAAGACTTTCTTAAAATCACATCCTTTTCATTTGACAGTCTAGATAGTGCCTCCTAAACTCACTACCTCATAGTAGATCTTGATTTATCTGATTCTAGAACTCTGAGGCTGAGTTGGATGAGAATGGACAGTTTAGGAATTTCTTCTTCTAATTTCTATCTGTGTTGTTAACCTCTCTGCTTTGGAATTTGAGACAACAATTTATACCACTTGCATCACTTTCTCCTCCCTCATTTTGGGATTCAAGTCTTTCCCTTACCTCAATTTTGGCAGTTCTATTGCAAGGAGAATGGTGGAACCTCAAGTTCTAATAACCCTATGGTACACATTGTCACTTCTAGGTTTCTCTCCAATGTTGCCAAGGCAGCTCTTTCGTCTAGATTCTATCCTATAGATCCTAACCTTTCTTCCCCCGAAGGCCTGCCCACTGAGGGTCTTGTTCCCAATGAGATTTTTGATGTTGTATCTCTTCTGCCTTCTGTGAACCTCAGCCTTATCAACTGCAGGGATAAAGCACATGCTTTGGGCCATGGGGCTAGGATGTATTCTAGGATAGGCTGTATCTAAATCCTTAAGTTCTATGTTGCTTATTAGCTGAATTGTATGCAGGTTAGGGTATAGGAGTAAGAGGAGTATTTAGGAACTTTCCTTCACAAGGAGATCCTGAATGTCGTATTGTTCAAGAAACTAAGATGTAATTGATTGATAGGAAGCTAATAAAAGTGTGCTGGAGGCTAAGAATAATGAGCAGATAGGTGTATTGCCTTGACATCATGGAGATTTTTGCTCTATCTTCAGTTCTTTCCTGAATGGTTTGAGGGAGAACCTTTTTGGTCTGACATACACAGCATGATATATGGGAGATACTTTAATATCATCAGAAGCAGTTCAGAGAAATCTGTAGATTCTTTTTCACCCTGAGTATGAGGGATTTTGATAGTCATTATGACTGTGATTTTTGTAGTAAAGGGGAAACATAACTACTCTATCTAACCCATAATGCTTTGCTAAATGCATGTAGAATGGTTTTCAAATGCTAGGGTGCTTGTATTTAGTTCATATGTTGTCTTTCATGTAATTATGTGATATTTTTGAATGGGGTTGCAGAAGTAGTTTTGTGATAAAAAATTCCATTTATATGGCTAATGCTTACCACAGCTTGTTGCAGCAGTGAAGTTGTCTTCCTTTGTTGGGGATCAAGTTATGCTACCTTAAAAAATTTCCATTTTGTTTCATTTGAAAAATGTGGCCTCTTATTTCTAGTCTGTTTGTTCTTTACTTCTTTGGAAAAATTAGTCATTCAATCATGAATTCTTAGATGATGAAACATGTGCAATCCTTACATACAAGGCCTAGGAAATAAAAGCCAAAGTAATACTGCTGAGGCCAAAAAGAGAGGAAGGCTTATGACTTAAGATAGATGGAATATAATATGATTCCATTTCCTGAACTTCTTTATATTCTTTTTTTATGTGGATAATATTGCAATATTTTAAGCGCATCTAACCTTGTATCATATTGCTTCAGGTTCAGAATGCTGATGATAACATCTATCCAGAAAACGTTGAACCAACTCTAACGTTCATTCTTCAAGACAGGGGTGTCATTGTTCTAAATAATGAGCAAGGTTTTTCTGCTCAGAATATTAGAGCACTTTGTGATGTTGGAAATTCAACCAAAAAGGGTTCTAAGGCTGGATATATAGGCCAGAAGGGCATTGGCTTCAAATCAGTGTTTCGGGTATGATGAAAGACTCATTGCTTTTGTTGTTGGTATATATATGCTTTTTAATTATAAAATTACAGAAGACATTTTTGTCAAATAACAGAAAGGAACCAGAAATCCAAAAAAGCCACCAGAAAAAGAAAAAGAAAAAATCCAGTCTAGCTATCAGTGGTTTCAATTAGTACAGAAGGTCTATCTCCTTGCTCCTCTAAACTGAGGAACATAATAAACCATTATTTTGTTGAAACTTGCACTGTTTTCAGGTCAGTTCACTATTTTTATCTTCTCCTTATTTTGGGGTTGGAACAGATGATTATGTTAAACGGAAAAAAGATAAAATAGTATAAGGAAGGATGATGGACTTGTCCAAATGATTATTTGAAGATAAATAAAGGGGAGCCTAGGAATAAGTTGGTTCTTAACATGAAACATCCCAGAACACTTAACGAAGATAAAAATTTCTAAGAATCTCTTTTGGTCTTTGTGTTGGGTGGGGGAGGGGTGGGGGGAGATTTCCGCCAA
The DNA here is from genome assembly GCA_030254885.1 of Vitis rotundifolia. Classification (NCBI taxonomy): domain Eukaryota; kingdom Viridiplantae; phylum Streptophyta; class Magnoliopsida; order Vitales; family Vitaceae; genus Vitis; species Vitis rotundifolia. Next base: position 15,492,586 of record CM058155.1, on the reverse strand, counting down.
ACTTTTTAGTAGAATGTCATTTTCTTGGTTATGCAACCGTAGACTTCCACTCAAAGAAGCAGCTTAAACTTCTTGATAGGTCATCAATTTGTAGCATCTACTAGTCGTACATCTTGGGGCCTCTCCTACCTTAAGACATACAGGATAAAACAATCATAGAATTCCCCTTGACAATGAGGTTTCTACTCCAGTTATAGAAACCTCTTTTAATCCTTCAGCAAGTCTAACATCTCAACTGAATGGCCAATTCTGTACCAACAAGCTGGGTGGTAGCCCTGATAAGCCCACCTCTATGATTTTTGAATCAACCCCCATACCCTTCTACCCTAGTTTACCCACATTAAATTGAGCTTGAGATGTCCCATTAACCGGGGAATCCACTTAGCATTGATAACATCTCTCCTTCAATGAGTTAGAAATTAATGTATCCAAAATCATTCTTAAGCCCAAAAAGTGGGCTAATAAGGCATCATGATAGAAACTAGACCACCTTGCATCAAGTTCCTCAAAACCTTGCAAAGAGATGATCATCTTGGATTAAGATGCCCCTTGCAAAGCTTGAGACGTTGACACAAATATTAATGGTTCAATTTTATGGAAATATTGATGTAGATATCAATATTTGTCAAGGCCACCCTCCATGACTCTACCAAAAGAGCAACTAAAGACCTCTATAACTAAAAGAAATAAGTAGGGGAGAACATGTGATATCCCGCATTGAATAGGGAAAAAGTTAATTGATACTATATATGTATGAGCTCTTCTTGACCGTATAGACTCGTTTTAAAGCCATGAGGGTTCATTGGGCCCAAAATGGATAATATCCACGTGGGAGGGAGTGGGTCATTATAGAATGGTATCAGAGTCGAATCTTGACTTAGGTATGGAAGTTTGTTTGGTCTCGAGTGTCTGTTTGTTTGACATTGTAATCCCATTGGACACAACAAGGACATTGTGTCTACATGCGAGGGTGGTTGATTGTGATATCCCACATTGAATAGGGAAAAAAGTTTCTGACATCATATATGTATGAGCTCCTCTTAACCTTGTAGATACATTTTAAAGCCGTGAGGACCCTTTAAAGCTTAGAATGGACAACATCTACACGGTTGGGAAGGGTCGTTTTCAGTTAAAAGATCTAAAACATTTATTTATTTTTGGCTAAAAACCCAAAAGATCTTTTCAATTAATTAAAAAGATCTAGAAGGATGAGACATCCTTCCACAAAGTACAAATTTAGATCAAAACAAGGGACTGGATACCATTACATGGTTTCATTTTTGCTCCTCTTCATAATATAAATTCTCTTTTTTGCTTATATATATATAAAACAAACAAACAAACAAACAAGAGAAATTACAAAAAGCTAAACTATAATTGAAACAACGTAAGATAGACTCAGGGAGACACATAATCTCCAACAAAAGATACCAATTCCTTTGCTTCTCTTTAAGTTACCCCATCTGCAACTTGATTAGCTAAGTGAGGAACCCATCGAATGATGCATCCCAACTTTGTAAAGATATAAACAATTTGGCATAGTAATGTATCATCTGCATGAACCTCTTTCCTTTTTAGCAACCCATGAGATAACAACAACAAAATCCCCTTTCACCACAAAATTGTACAAACCCAAATTTGCTTGCTCAAGGCCCTTCAAAAGTGTTGCAACCTCGATCTCAATAGAAAAATCACCTACTAGTTTAGAGTATACTTTTTTTTTTTTTTTTTATAGGAAACAACAAAGAAATATATTGATAGAAAAAAGAAGTATAAAAGAAGGATGAGGACTCCTCCCAAAAAAGAAAACTAAACAACAAGAATACAAAAACAAAAAGCTAAATGGTAATAATAAAAAACAAACTCTCTTTGCTAGACCACCCCATTGGAGCTACACATTGTTAGCTAATCTAGTTGTAGCACATTAAGGGGAATGCCCTTAAAAACCAGGGAGCAAAAAGCCCAAAAAGAAGCAAGGAAGTGAATGGTATCCCATAGATTCTCTAAATTCCTAACTTTATCCCCAAATATCCTAACATTTCTTTCCCACCACACAACCCAAATTAAAGCAATACACGCAGTTTGCCACAAAACTATGTCTCTCTTGGATTTTCCGAAACCCTTATAATTGATGGTCATCATGTCGGAAATGCTCATTGGGAGGACCCAATCCATCTTAGCTATCTGAAATAATCTGTGCCACAACCCCATCGTCAAAGAACAATATAAGAAAAGATGTTCTTTTGATTCTCCATGCTTCATACACAACTTACAGATGTCAGGACTAAGAGCTTTTGTAGGGTCTTCTCAATTGTAGTAAGTCGTTAGTATTTACCTTCTTGTGTGCCACTAACCAGACAAAGGACTTGACCTTAAAAGAGACTTGAGAATTCCAAACAAAATTAATAGGGAAAATTGGAGATAAATCGGAAAGGTGAGACAAGGCTAGAAAAAAAGACTTGACTATAAATAACCCTGAAGAAGATAAAGACCAGGATCTTGGATCTGAAATTGATGGGGATAAGTGCAAACAATTAAATGAATGCATGAGACTTTGTAAATCTTCTATCTTAGAATCGGAAAGGTAATAACAGAAATTAAAGTTCCAAGAGAAGGGACGAGCAAAACCTAGAATTGAAGATATGGGACTATTTTTATCTGTGACTACTTTAAATAGTCTTGGATATTGGGATCCCAAAGGTTGGTCCCCTCACCACAAATCTTCCCAAAAAGCGAATTATTTTCCCATCTCCTACTACAAACTGAGTATACTTGAAAAAATTCTGAAAGACTTGTGCGATAGCCTTCCAAGGGCAATGATGTGACCATCTGACTATAGTGTTGGCATCCCAACCATTAGAATGTGTCTCATAAATGCTTAGAATGACCTGATGCCACAGAGTTGAATTCTCCCTAGGATACCTCCACAACCATTTCCCTAAAAGAGCGAGATTCCTTAGAGAAATTTTCCCAAACCCTAATCCCCCTTTTGCCTTCGGTTTACACACTGCATCCCAACTAATAAGATGATCTCTTTTGCATTCCCCAGCCCCTGACCAAAGGAAATCCCTTTGCAATCTCTCAACTTTTGCAACCACTGAAGCGGGAATCTTGAACAAGGATTGAAAGTAGCTAGGAATGTGGGATAGACATGAGTGGATAAGAGTTATCCTACCTCTAAAAGATAAATAAGCCTTTTTCCACCCATCTAATCTCTGCGAGATTTTCTCAATCACTGGATCTCAAAATCCACAAGCCTTGGAATTCCCTCCCAGAGGAAGACCCAAGTAGAGTATAGGCCAATCAGAAACCTTGCAATCAAGCATCAAAGCGAATCTAGAGAGATGATCCTAATCAAGGTTGATGCCAAAAAGGTTACTCTTGTCAAGATTGTCCTTAAGCCCAGAAATTTGCCCAAATACTAACAAAATAAACTTAAGAGTTTGCAGTTCTTCCACACATGTGCTAGAAAAGAAGATGGTGTCATCTTCGAATTGCAGATGGGACACCCTTGTTCTATTCCTACCTACATTGAAGCCCTCCAACATACTTCTCTCCTTTGCTCTCAACAACATCCTACTCAACACATCAGCGACGATAGTAAACAGAAAAGGGGATAGAGGATTACCTTGTCGTAATCCTCTAGTTGTCTTGACCCACCCTTTAGCATTTCCATTCACTAAAATTGCTTAAGAGACCAATGACAAACAACCTCTCATCCAGGTCCCCCATCTAGGACTAAACCCCTTCCTATCCAACACATGATCCAAAAAATCGCAATCCACATGGTCATAAGCCTTTTCAAAATCAATTTTGAAGACAACTCCTTCCTCCCCTGATTGTCTTTTCTCATCCACTATCTCATTGGCTATAAGAACTGCATCCAAAATTTGTCTCCCTTGAACAAAAGCACCTTAAGTAGAATGGATAGTTTCATGTAGTGCACCTCTTAATCGCCTTGATAAGTACACCTCTTAAGAGTTTAGAGTATACTTTGATTACTAAACCTTGATGATCTCTAATCAAACCACCAATCCCAAGTTTCTTTGGGGTGCCTAAGGAACGTCCATCAAAATTCAGTTTAACTGCTCCTTCAATTGGCGTTGACCATGCATGTGAGGTATTTGTAAGCAACCTCCTTGACTTGCATACAAGTTGTCAATCTAACAATATAAGACTCAAGGGGGTGCCTCTGTAGGCTTGACTATTATAGTCAGAAAGGGAGAAAAAAGAGTAAAATAAGTCCCAATCTACAATCATTGTCCTTATGCTATCTTAAAATTTTTTTGCATTCCTCTTTTGCCAAATTGACCAAATCATACTAAGGCTTGCAATGCCCTATAGAACCTTTGCTTTTTCATGATTCCTAAAGCCTTTGAAGAAAATAGTCATCTCCACCATCGAACATGGTGGTACCTAATCTATTCTCAAAAGGCTGAATAGTTCATTCCATAAGCTTAAAGCTATTGAACAATGAAGAAAAAGATGATCAATTGATTCTTTGCTCTCCTTGAAATAATACAACTCTTTGGATTAAGAGCCTTGAGAGGCCTCCATTTCTGGAGCATACCCTTGGTATTAACCTTCTTTCTAGCCACAAGTCATGTGAAAGCCTTTACTTTGAAGGGGGGCTTTAGATTTCCAAATCAACGAAGCTAGATCAAAAGGAATGGAGTAAGAATGTGAGAGAGGGATTTGAAGAAAGATCAAATTGATAATAGGTCTAATGAGATCAAAGGCCAAACCCTCGCATCAAGGTAGGAAGATGGTAGATACACATGGGTTATGGAAGATATTGATCGAGCTAATACCTTTTATTCATGTTTCTTGAGGTTTTGTTGGAACTTAAAATTCCAAGATGTGATGGGGAATGAGGGTACAAAATTTTTGGAAATAGAGAACTCTCTTGACCTTGCCACCCTAAAAAGATTTGGGTATTGACTACAAAAGGGTGAATCACCATACTATGTACCTTCCTAAAAGCGGAATTTTTTACCTTCACCCATATAGAAACAACTGAAATAGGAGAAATCAAGTAGATTTGAGCAATAGTCTTTTAAGGGCAACAGTGTGACAACATGACAACAATGTTGGCATCCCAACCATTAGAATGTGACCCATGGATACTCAAAATGACCTTGTGTCATATTGCGTTGTTCTCCCTAGGAAACCTCTACAACTCCTTTCCTTAGAGGGCTTTATTTCTCAAAAGGATTCTGCTTACACCTAAACTCCCCTCCTTTTTAGGATTACACTCTAAGTCTCACCCAATAAGATTATCTCTATTACCTCTACCCACCTTAACCAAAGAAATGTCTCTGCAATTGTGCCATCCAATTAGCTACCTTGTAAGGATAAGGGACAAGCATGAGGTTGCTAGAGTTATTCTGCCTCCAAAAGATAGGAATGCTTTCTTCCAACCATCTAACTGTTTGAAGATCCTATCTATGACCGAGTCCCAAAAGGACACTGCTCTTGGATTTCCCTCTAAGGGGAGACCCAAATAGGTAATAGGCTATTCAAACACCCCAGAATTTTTGAGTAAGGAAGCTAAAGCCTGGTTCATATTGATACCCAACAAAGTGCCCTTGTCTAAGTTAATCTTTAGCCATGAGACCCACCCAAAAACCATCAAAATTAATTTTAGCTTTTGCAAGTCTAGTGGTTTGTGGAAGGTTGGTTATGTGGAAGAGACAATTCATTTCTAGGGGGAGGACGACCCTAATTTGAAGCACATTGTCGAATTTACCCATTTATTTTATGTCACTATTGCGCATACCAAGCTTAGTTAGACAAAGACTAGAGCATATTCAAAGGAATTTCCTTTGGGGAGGTTGAAATTAACCTCATTTAGGAAGATGGGAGTTGGTGTGCTTAAGTAAGAAGAAAGGGGGTTTGGGAATCAAGTGTCTTTCCACACTCAATAAGGCTCTTCTATGTAAATGGAATTGGTGGTTCGTGAATAAGAGAGAGGCTTTGTGGAATCAAGTGATTAGAGGAAAGTACGGGGACGAAAGAGGGGGATGGTGTTCTCGGGAAGTGAGAGAGGCGTATGGTGTTGGGTTATGGAAGGGATAAGGATGGACTGGTACATTGTGGGTACTAGGATTTTCTTCTTTGTAGGTCATGAGCGGAGGGTGAGATTTTAGAGGGATAGGTGGTGTGGGGATTCTCCTTTGTGTGTGTCCTTCCCATCCTTGTTTGGTTTAGCTGTTGATAAGGAGGCGTCGGTGGTGGTTATTTGGGACTCCTTGGCGGAGAGGAGGGGGGGTGTGGAACCCTTGTTTCTCAAGATCCTTTAATGATTAGGAGGTGGAAAGCTTCTTGGGGCGGCTACATGGGAAGAGAGTGTGGTGATGTGGAAGACATGGTGTTTTGGACTAAAACAAAGAGTGGAAAGTTCTCGGTCAAATCCCTCTACAATGCTCTAGAGTCGGGCAACCATTCTTTGTTTCCCTCAAGTTGCATTTGGAATGTGTGGGTGTAGCCCAATATTAGCTTTTTTGCTGGGGAGGCTACATGGGCCAAAACTTTAACTTTGGATTTAATTCAAAAAAGAGGGTGGGCCCTGGCAAATAGATGCTCTTTGTGCCATGAGAAGGAAGAGACTATAGACCATCTTCTTCTTCATTGTACTAAAACAATGGTCTTGTGGGAATTGTTCTTTACATTGGTTGGGGTGTCATGGGTACTGCCCTCTTCAATTAGAGAGACTCTCCTTAGTTGACATGATTCATTTGTGGGCAAAAAGTGTAAGAAGGTGTGGAGAGGGACTCCTTTATACATCTTTTGGACGGTTTGGAAGGCGAGAAATAGATTGACCTTCAATGATGATGTGCTTTTGATCCAAAGACTCAAATCCTTTTTTGTTTTTTCTCTTTGGTTAGAGGCAAAGTTGTTTATAGCCGATTGCCTTCTAAATTTAGTTAGTTTTATTGATTAGTTAGACTCTAGTTAAGGTTGTTTTTTGACACGATTGGGCCTTTGTTTACTTGGTACTTTTTGGCCGGTTTGGCGGTGGGTGTATAGGTATTGTATACCTTAAGTTGCTCTTTTGGCACCTTTTTTCAATAAATCTTTTCTTTACCTATCAGAAAAAAATCTAGTGTTTGACTTGTGAAAAAATGATGATATAATTCGCAAGTCTAAGGGGAGAACAAGATTTTAGCCCATATGAGTTAAGAAAAAAAACACACCAGTCAGATTTCCATTAAATAGCACAGGCCCTCACCAATTATTTTTGCCTGAACCCATTCTATCCTTGATTGACAGCAAGAAATCCCAATTAATGTAGTTGTATGCCTTCGCAATTCCAGCTTTCAAGCCACACCTAGAGTGGAAATTTTCACCATAGAATCAGTTACTTTGTTAACAGTAAGAATCACATCAAGGATCTGCCTCCCACTTCAATACCACCTTACCTATGAATTTTCTTAATCAATTGGCCAAAAATTTTGTTAGAAGCTTGTAGAAACCTCCAGCCAAACTAATTGGCCAAAAACCCTCTGGTAATACTCAGTCCTGCCTTTCTTGGAAACCAACACCAAGAATGATCCATTCAAGCTTCTTTTGGAAGAACCCAGAATCCTCTTCATGAAAGTTCCCAAAGAAGCTCAACCTTGTTTTGAACTATGCACCAGCATTTTTTTTAGGATGTCATTTTGAAGCCATCTGGATGTAGGGCCTTGTCACCTCGAAATTGGAAACAGCTGGTAATGAGTCCTCCCTAAATGCCCCTTTTAGAAATAATATATGTGCTCCATCTGACATTCATGCCCCCAAGCTAGAGCAGCTCCAGCATCCAAGACAAGTGCTTAAAAATTAGAAATTCCTAAAATGATTTTTTTTTTAGCATGGAAATTCTGTGAGAAAGAGCACAAGCTATAAATGAACCAAAAGCATGGAAAGACCTTTAGTTCTTATTAGCTAGTGTCCCTGATATGTTTGATTCCATTCTTTTCGAGCACTATGAAATAGTGGGATAGGAATTACAGTCATAAACTGCTGACTTTGGAAGGGGTCAGTGTATTATGTTAGACTTAGTCAGTAGATGGAGGATCAAGAGATTGAATAATTGCCTACATGCTAGACTTAAGAGGAATGATATTAGATTGAACTAGTATGGTTTTTCTCCTCAAAGGTTTGATCGGAGAATCTCATGATGATTCCGTTGCCAACATGAACTTGTACCTTCCAAGTATAGAATGCATATTTTCAGGCTCTAATGAAATGCTAATCTGAAACTACAGTGGCTCAAAAAAGGACGTCATTTGGGAAGTCCTGATATCATCAAACTACAGCTTGGTGGTTTAGGGTTTAGATCTGGGGTACTGTTTTTGATGGCAATAGAATAAACTGCAGAGTCCTGTGAGGTGGGAGAGATCTCATGTTTCACTGTTTGGCGTCAAATATGTTGTTGAATGTTCAGACCATGATTGGAACTCGTCAAAAATTTGGCCTATTTACAATTTTTTTTTCTCTCACCTCCAATAAAGATTTACTATGAAATTTTGACCCATAAGGTGCTCCTGTGAGGAATGTAATTTTGACTCCATAGGGCTCATGACGATCAATCAGTTCTGGCCAAACATGTAGGCAATTGTTGCTTTTTTAAAAACATTAAACCCCACCCCACCCTCCCCCACCATCCATCCACCCAAAATATAATCGAGTTGTTGTAGGTTGGATGCATGATTATCATCTTGTTCTGCATTAAATCTCTTAAGATTTTACTGGTATTTCTAGTGAAAACCACCTGCTAGTGATAACACTTCTTGTAAAATGAGCCACTTAGATGAATTTTTGTGCTATAACTATGATTATTCAGTTTATAAGCATTTAATCATGAAATAAATTTAATATCTAGTATTGATATATGTTAAAGAGCATGATATGCATATTGAACCCAAATCCTGTAAGCTTAAACTTTTAGGAAAATTAGTCGTTCAACATGGTATCAAAACTTGGTTTAGTGGGAGGTCTCATGTTCAAGCTGCCTCTGTAATTTGTATATTTGTTTCCTCATTTGCTTATTTATAAGTCTAAGAAAAAAGGTTTATTTGCATTTGTTTGCCTACGGACTTGTTTGTCTCTCCATCTGTGTATGAGGCCATATGTGAGAGATGGTATTAAAGAGCATGATATGCATATTGAACCAAAATCTTGCAAGGTTAAGCTTTTAGGAAAATTGGTAGTTCAACAATATAAAGAAACTACCTAGAGGGACATGAATAAGTGGTCCTTAAATTAAAACTTTGTGTTACCTACTTTAGTGAGAGCAAAAATTTCATGCACCAATAAATAAAATTGATTCCCGCAGTTCATAAGGTATAACATGTAAAAACCACTTAGCAACCTATTAGGGGTAAAAAAACCACGGGTGGTCTCTCAATCGCTAAATAATCTTTTAACTATGAAGAAGTGGAACACATTTTTTTATGTACTCGAATGCATTTATTCCATACGGTTTTATATCATCAGCATCTACACTGCTTTTCCATGTCATCAATGCAACACTCTCTTGTACTCTTTAGTGGATCCCTCGAAACGCTTATCGAAGTTTCATGATGAAATCTCTGACCTTTATTTTAGCCAAATGTACTTTCAAGACAAATCTTGAAAGGCTTTAAGAGATGAAGGGTCATGCTTTTGATGAATGATTGTACTCTCTTAGAGTTCATGAAAGTTCATTCCTTTTCAATAAAACATCTCTATTTATACTTGTAAAACCCTTTTTATAATTATGAAGAGTTTCTTAATCCTAAAACATTTCAAAAATCTTTTTTAGAATCAAAAAACAATTTAGAGATAAATATAATTTTAAAACTTACCAAAAACAATTTTTAGACTTAAAAAACATCGTAGAAACCGAATTAGGAAATAGAAAGTATTCCTTTCCTAATTTCTGGTATTAGTAATTTCAAAAACTTTACCAACCATAAATACATACTTACCTTAAATTTTACATTTACCTACTTGAATGCATCTATTCCATGGGGTTTTATATTGTCAGCACCTACACTGCTTTTCCATGTCACCAATGCAACACTCTCTTGTACTCTCTAGTGGATCCCTCGAAACCCTTGTTGAAGTTTCACGATGAGATCTCTGATCTTTATTTTAGCCAAATGTACTTTCAAGACAAATCTTGAAAGGCTTTAAAAGATGAAGGGTCATGCTTTTGATGAATGATTGTACTCTCTTAGGGTTCATGAAAGTTCATTCTGTTTCAATAAAACATCTCTATTTATACTTGTAAAACCCTTTTTATAATTATGAAGAGTTTCTTAATCCTAAAACATTTCAAAAATCTTTGTTAGAATCAAAAATCAATTTAGAGATAAGTATAATTTTAAAACTTACCAAAAACAATTTTTAGACTTAAAAAACATAGTAGAAACCGAATTAGGAAATAGAAAGTATTCCCTTCCTAATTTCTTGTATTAGTAATTTCAAATGTTTTACCAACCATAAATACATACTTATCTTAAATTTTACAACTCCAAACAACCTGAATCTGAATGTGATGATGTCCGAAGCTGTTTTGAGACGGATACGATCCAAGTAAGTAAGTCGCATCTAATTAGTAAGAAAGAAACAAATTTGCCAACTAAGTAACATACACTAACAAATCATTCTAGTACTACATTGTTTCAACAAGATGTCTCAACCTATGAAAAAAAAGTACTGCTTCATTTTGGGTAGCTTTCATATCCAATTCCTTGTTTACTAGTATTCATTTTGGTATGCAAGAAGATTGTTGGTTCTTCCATTGTTCTTTTAACATTGCATGATTTGTCATGTTCTTTTAAGATTTGGCTGTCATGAATATTGAGTTGGCCTTTTTGTAGGTCACGGATGCTCCAGAGATTCATTCCAATGGGTTTCATGTCAAGTTTGATATAAGTGAGGGTCAGATTGGTTTTGTCTTGCCAACTGTTATACCTCCTTGCAATATTGACTCGTTCAGGAAGCTGGCATCTTCTGACACTGACCAAGAGGATACTGACTCCTGGAATACTTGCATTGTGCTTCCTTTCAGAATGAAGTTATCAAAGGGAACTGGAATGAGCAACATTATTTCTATGTTTTCAGATCTTCATCCATCTTTATTACTCTTTCTTCACCATCTCCGTTGTATCAAGTTTAAAAACATGCTCAATGATTCACTCATCATCATGAGAAAAGAAATTGTTGGAGATGGTATCATAAAGGTTTCACATGGAAGAGAGAAAATGACTTGGTTTGTAATATCTCAGAAGTTACGAGCTGATGTCATTCGACCTGATGTGCAAACAACAGAAATTGCCATAGCATTTACACTTCAAGAATCAGATAATGGGGAATATAGCCCACATTTTGACCAACAGCCTGTTTTTGCTTTTCTCCCCCTAAGGACATATGGTCTGAAATTTATTCTTCAAGGTGATTTTGTTCTTCCATCATCCAGAGAGGAAGTTGATGGAGATAGTCCTTGGAATCAGTGGTTATTGTCAGAGTTTCCTGGTTTGTTTGTCACGGCTGAGAGGTCTTTCTGTGCCCTTCCCTGCTTTAGGGAAAATCCAGGAAAAGCTGTAGCAGCATATATGAGCTTTGTTCCACTTGTTGGGGAAGTGCATGGGTTTTTTTCTAGTCTTCCTCGAATGATAATCTCTAAGTTACGCATGTCGAACTGCTTGCTTCTTGAAGGAGACAATAATGAATGGGTTCCTCCATGCAAGGTTCTGAGAAGTTGGAATGAACAGGCTCGTAGCCTTTTACCTGATAGCTTGCTTCGTAAGCACCTTGGTCTTGGGTTCTTAGATAAAAATATACATTTGTCTGATCCACTAGCAAGGGCACTGGGTATTCAGGAGTATGGGCCCAAAATCCTTCTTCAAATTATATCTTCCTTATGTCACACAGAAGATGGCCTTAAATCGATGGGCCTGGCCTGGTTATCCTCTTGGTTAAATGCCCTTTATACTATGCCTCTCCATTATTCTGGGCAAAGTTCATTAAACTCTAACATGGAGTCAGATCTGATTTATGACCTTAAAAAAATTCCATTCATTCCTCTCTCAGATGGTAATTATGGCTCTTTGGATGAAGACACAATTTGGTTGCATTCCGATTCATTAAGCACTGAATTAGATGGTGAGCATGGGTTGGGTGCTTTCCCCAACTTATATGCTAAACTTCGAATTGTAAATCCTGCACTCCTTTCTGCAGCTTCTGTTGATATTCCATGCATGGACATGACTTTAGCAGAAAATGTTACTAGGATGCTTCACAGAATTGGTGTCCAACAGCTGTCTGCCCATGAAATTGTAAAGGTGCACATCCTACCAGCTATGTTCGATGAAGGAATCACAAATAGGGAGAAAAATTTGATGATAGAATACCTATCCTTTGTAATGGTACACCTACAATCTAGTTGCGCCAATTGTCGTGTTGAAAGGGAGTACATTATCTCAGAAATCTGTAATAAAGCTTTTATTCTAACAAATCATGGCTACAAACGGCCTGTCGAGGTGCCGATTCATTTCAGTAAAGAATTTGGAAATACTATAGACGTAAACCGGTTTATTAATGCTACAAATATGACATGGCATGTGGTTGACATCGCCTATTTGAAACATCCAATCACTGAATCATTGTCATGTGGACTGATGAAGTGGAGGGGATTTTTCCAGGCATTAGGTGTTACAGATTTTGTGCAAATAGTTCAAGTAGAGAAGAATGTTTCTGATATATCTCACATGATTCTCAAGAATGAGATGTGGGATAGAGACCTAATCTCCCATGGGTCTATTGCTAAAGATTGGGAATCACCTGAGTTGGTCCAGTTATTGTCTATATTGTCCAAAACTGGTGACAAGGAAAGCTGTAAGAATCTCTTGGATGTTCTTGATACATTATGGGATGATTATTTTAGTGACAAAGTCACCGGCTACTGCAATTTCAAATCCAGTGGGGATAGAAAGCCTTTCAAGTCTTCATTAATGACTAGCATCTCTGATTTTCAGTGGATTGCTTCTAGTATGGATGATGAACTTCACTATCCTAAAGATTTGTTCTATGATTCTGATGAAGTGCACTCAGTTCTGGGTTCTTCTGCTCCATATGCTCTTCCAAAGGTTAGTTTACTAAATTTGTAAGCTGGAATTATTCCTTAGTCATTATGATAGAAGTTATAGCTGACTGCTGTAAGGCCAATACCATCTATTCAATATTTGTTTGATAAGATGAAGTTGTTTCGGTTGTTAATTCTCGTTTTCACCTTATTCCTATTCTTTCTTCTTCTCAATTTTCAGTTCCTTTTGAATGAGACCCTCCCCCATTCATACCATTTTGCTTCTTTTAGCAAAATAATTTTTAAGAGAACATGTTGTGAACATTTTAGATGTTAATGGTTTAAGGTGGAATGTCATCTGTTGTTTGAACTGTTCTATTTGTTGTGTGGATGACCCAGGAGTTGGTTTTCATGCAGGGATGAATCCTAGCATTATCTTTCTTCCACATGTCCACTTATAATAGGGATAATATAATATTATTCAAAACTTTCTAATTTGGTCTAAGAAAAAGGTTTAAGTTAGAGAAGGATAAGCAAATATAGATAGTATTCATTCAGCCAGTCCAAAGCTTGATTAGATTTATTATGATCTAATAAAATCTTCAAATTTGGCTTAAAAATAATAATTTTGAATCTAGAGAATGATGAACAAAAGTACCATGGTTTTAGTGTTAATATGATACTATAAGGTTCTAACAGATTTTTATTATCTTATAAAATCCTCTTTTGGATTTTATTACCTAGCTTCCCTATATTCTTTCATAAGTCAATTCTGTGATCTATATTCTTGCAAAAAGGAATTTGCGATCAGTTGGTAGGGGCAGTTTGATTGTTTGCCTTTTTCATGATTTAATTTCTTCATTTTCTTGTGTTTAGACCTTAGTGTCAGGCTTTGTTAATTATAATGGTTCCTATTTGAGCTGGGAATCAGTTGGCGTGTGGAATATGATGCAACTTGGAGCCTTCATGAGCAAAAGCGATACATGAATCTGAAACTAGCACAAACCTCTCACGATTCTGTTATAATTTTTATCTTGAAAGAATTGAGAGAATTAAGCCAGATGTCTTGTGGACAACGTTAGGGGAAGGGAGAAAGATATTTTATAGGTTGCAAGTGCATAGGCCGAAGTGTGAATGGATTGAATTGGGGAAGAGTTTATTTGGGCAAAAATCCTTTCCAAATGGCTCTAGAGATTTCTTAGATAAGTGTGTTTTCTGGCACAAGGTTATCAAAAGCACCTATAAGGAACGTTTCAATCCATGGGATGCTAATATTCCAGTTAGGTGGATGCATTGTTGTCCTTCAAAAGCAATTGAACATTGTTTTTCCCTGTTTTTTTCATTTTCAATCATATTTCACTGGGAGATGGTACTAGAACTCATTTGAAAAGATTCATGGTGAAGTGACTAGCCCCCGTGTCTTGAAACCCTAATGTCTTTTTTACTTGAAATCCCATCTCTCTCATGCTAGATCATTGCTTTCTCTCCATATTGTGGAATTCTAACTCTAGAAGACATTTGACCAACCAAGAAATTAATGTTCTCTCTTCTTTAGTGCCTTTTGTTGCCTATAACCTTTCATGGGGAAGAAGTGAAAGAAAGCTTGGAGGGTCTTTCCTTTGTGCTTGATTTTGCCTTTATGAAGGGAAAGAAATAGGAGGCCATTTCAAGATGTAAAAGAATCGGATCAAGCATTCAAATCTTCTTTATGTGTAATTTTTGGGCATGGGTTAGAGCATACATAGATGACTATTCTATGAACATGATATGTTTTTTTTGATAGGTAAGATCAGCATATATATATATATATATATATATATATATAGAAAAAGAGGTGCCAAAACAACATCCCAAAGTATACATGAAGTATACACCAGCCGCTTAATGGCTCACCCAAAAGGGAGAGGGGGAGAAACAAAAAACATCACCTACCCTAACTTAGAACCTAGCCAATCAATAAAGCTAACAAGGGAAATAGGTCTCATATCTATAGACGCCCTAGACCAAGACCACAAATTATATACAAAAGAATTTTTTATTCTATGGATCGAAATTGTCGTATTATCAAACACTAACAAGTTCCAATCTTTCCACACTGTCCAAAAGATACATAAGGGGCCCACCTTCCAAGCCTTCTTATGGGCTTTAACCACAAAGGAACCATGCCACCTAAGTAATGTCTCCTTAACCGAGAAGGAGAGAGCCCAAGCTACACCAAAGAGAAAAAAAGCAACTGTCATAGGATCTAAGTCTTTGCACAGTGAAAAAGAATGTGATAAACAATTTCTTCTTTGGAGTGGCAAAGAAAACATTTGTTTACCAAAGAAAACCCCCTCCTTTGGACTTTATCCAAAGTTAAGATTCTCCCCCATGTTGCCTCCCACACGGAAAAAAGCCACCTTAGGTGGTGTACAATATCTCCAAATGATGCTTCTTGGGAACGATAGAGGGTCACCGGGCTCCAAAGCATGATAGAGAGATTTAACTGAAAAGCTCCTGTTCCTCGACCCCGTCCACACCAACCTATTATCCTCATCCCTATACACCCTTCTTCCTTGGAGCTCATCAAAAAGCGCTCCACACTTTCCACCTCTCAATCATTAAATGACTTAGAGAAACGAGGAGCCCATCCACCCCCTTCACTTTTAGAGTTGCAAACATCTATCACCCATTCCTCCTTAGAAATGGCTAAGGTGAATGAGGAAGGGAAGAAAACACAAAGTGGCTCTTATTCACACCACCTATCTTTCTAGAATTTCACTTTTTGACCATTTCCCACTAAGAAAGAAATTCTGCTGCTCAACAGACCCCACTCCTTTCTTATGGTTTTCCAAAGGCCAACACCATAATTGTCTCTCACCTCACCATATCTCCACCCCCCTTCATCTTCACCGTACTTTTGACTAATGACTGGCTTCCAAAGGGCCCTTCTTTCAATGGCAAAATGTCAACTCCACTTACAAAGGAGAGCTTTGTTCATCGGTGAAAGACACCTCACACCCAATCCCCTCTCATTTCTCTCCGAGCAAACTATCTTCCATCTTACTAAATGAGGTTTTTGCACAAGCACCCCACCACCCCAAAGAAAGTCCCTCTGAATCTTCTCCAATCTCAATCTAACTTGCCTTGGTATGCAAAAGAGAGACATAAAATAGATAGGCATGCTAGAGAGAGTACTTTGAATCAAAGTGAATCTCCCTCCTTTCGAGATGTCTTGTCTTTTCCACATGGCTAGCCTTTTGTGAAATCTCTCTTTCACCCCATCCCAAATTGCCACAGATTTAAAAGGGGCCACCAAAGGAAGATCCAAATAAGTGGAGGGTAGTCCACCCACCTTATAACCCATCTCCTCGGTCAAATTGTCTATATTGTCCACCCTCCCCATAGGAATTAACTCACTTTTTTCCACATTAATTCTCAATTTAGAACAAGCCTCAAACCACGTAAGTAACCAACATAGATAAGTCATTTGATCCTATGACACCTCATAGAATATGAGAGTATCATCAACAAATAATAAGTGAGAAATCTAAATCTCATTCGTTCTTCTGCCCCTCACCCCCCAACTAGAATGATATCCACCACTCACCGCCCTCTTCAAGAACAACTAAAAACATTCGTAGCTATCGCAAATAAATATGGAGAAAGGTCCCCCTGTCTCAAACCCCTAGAACTAAACACCGATTGGGGATCCATTAACAAGAACGGAAAACTTTGCTATTGAGATGCTCCAATTTATCCATCTATCCCCAACGCCCATCTTTCTTAACACCGAAAGCAAGAAATCGCAGTTTACATGATCATACGTCTTTTCAATATCAAGCTTACAAAGAACACCACATTCTCATTACTTTTCAACCTTGAGTCTATCGCCTCATTAGCAATCAAAATTCCATCTAAAATCTGTCTACCCTCAATAAAAGCATTTTGGGATTCAGAGATGATTTTTCCCATATCCTTCTTAAATTTGTTGGCTAAAACTTTAGCCAACAGCTTATAGAGGCTGCCCACAAGACTAATTGGCCTAAAATCTCTCAAATCATCAACACCACCTTTTTTTAGAATTAGAACTAGAAAAGTAGCATTAAATGACTTAACAAATTTGCCCCCCTCATGGAAATCACTAAAAGAACCCATCACTTCTTCCTTCACAACCTCCTAACAAAAAGGCCAAAACACCATAGCGTACCCATCAGGACTTGGTGCTTTCTCCTTGCCTAGAAAGAGCAACAAAAACCTCCTCTTTTGAGAATGAGAACTCTAGCCTTGCAGCCTCATAGCCTTCTAGACTCTCAAAAGTCAAACCATCAATATTGGGCCTCTACTCCCCTTCCTCAGTCTACAGGTTTTGAAAAGCCCCAACCGCACCCATTTTTATAGCATCCTCCTCAATTAGCCAATTACCATTCACTTTCGCCTTGGCCACCCACTTTTTGTGGGCATTTGCCATCTTATGGAAAAACCCAGTGTTCCTATCACCCTCCTTCAACCACACGTCCCTTGATTTCTACCGCCAAGAAATTTCCTCCTCCCTTACCTCATTTCTAGCTTCAACCTCTTCTAAAGACAAGGCTGTAACCCTCTCATAATCATGCTAAAACGCCACTTGGTTGAGAGACGCTCCCTTTCTAGCTTCAATTATGCCAAACACCTCTTTATTCTAGGATTTCAAGACTGCTTTTAAGGCCCTTAGTTTAGCAACCAGAACAAAACTATAGGACCCAATAAAATTAAGACCCACCCACCAGTTTTTCAGCAACTCTCTGAAACCCTCCTCCAATCACATATTCTCAAATTTGAACGGAGAGGATCCTCTCCGCAGTCCACCCCCATCTAGCAAAATGGGAAAGTGATAAGAAACTAGTTTAGGTAAAACAGATTGTTGAATTGGTTATCTCAATCTTCTGACTCGAAGAATTGATCAAGTCTAGAATGGGATTGATTATTCAACCCGCCACTCCAGGTGAATGGGCCCCTATGCAAAGGGATATCTCTCAGCTCCAGCTGCATAATAACCTCTGAAAATCTCCTCATATATGGGGAAAGGCCGCCTCCCCTACTACGCTCCCTACTGAACCTAATCATGCTGAAATCTCCTATAGTGCACCAAGGATCATTCCATAAGCCCCTAATTGCCCCAAGCTCATCCTAGAAACTCTCTTTGTTCCTCTTGCACATCGGGCCATACACCCAAATAAAAATCCACAAACCACCATCCTCTCAATTCTTAAAATGACATGAAATCGAGTAAACCTCTGCTTCCAACCCAACTAACTTAATCACCCTTTTATCCTAGAAAACCATAATTTCACTTGCTGCTCCCCTCAAATTGACAACACTCCACATTAAACATCTACCCACCTCAAGGCTACGAACAAGCCCACCAAACATCTCTTGAATTTTAGTTTCTTACAAACAAACCACATCCACCCTTTGTGACTTGACGAAGGATTTATTGATCTTCCTTTTGCCACTCTCGTTTGCTCCTCTCATGTGACAAGACATGATTCTTATCTTCATTTGCATCCCAAAATAGAGGCACCACCAGATTTGCCCAACCCACTAACAGTGCTTGAACCCTTATAATTCAATGTCCATTCAAGCTTCTTGAGTTCCCTTTCAAACCTAGAGGGCAAGGAAATTGTCCTCCTATTAGTCCCCGCCTAACCCCTTTGGTCAATTCTCGCTTTTGTTCTCTTGAGAAGGTATAAAATCTCTTGTTCAAAACCCTCTATTGGCATGCTTAAGCACCGACTAAACTTAGTCAAGCAACTGAAGGACCACCCTTTTGGCGGCTCCCCTTCTTCCTCTTGAGAACCAGCATTCACCTCCAAAGCCTTTTGGGAATCCACCCATTCGGGACAAGTGCAAGCCCTATTGCAAAAGCGCAATCCACCAAACTAAGGATTTGCTCCTCCAGGCTCTCATTACCCAAGGCACTCTTGTTGGCCAAGACTACTCGTAGAGGATCATAGTCGTTGTCCCCTAATGAATCCTCCAAACCACAAACAGCACTAGATCCCCCCTCTCACACACCCAAGGGTCGAGCGGACAACAAGAAAGGAGTAGAAGAGAGAACCCATAACCCCAAAGAAAAGAGAGGACAAGAAAGAGGAATGTGGTACCTGGATGCCTTAGCCATAAGAGCCTCATCAATGATTTCCGGACGACTTGCTACTAGTCCTTCAACACATGTGATTCCATCGGTCGGCACCTTCTTAGTCCTCCAATCTCCATCGACGAAGGGATCTGCAGTTGCCCTAACCTTTTTTGAGATAAGGGGTAGTCCACTATCCTCTTTTGAGAGAGGGGGCAGTCCACTAGCATCTTTAAGTGAAAGGCCCACTGAGAGCTCAGACCCAAACTTACCAACCAACATCTTTGCCCGTCCCTACGCCCTTCTTTCCTAGGCTTTAGAACCCTCAGCCCAAAACACTCAGTCTAGGGGCTTCACGGGGCTGAACATCTCCTTGGCCCAACTCTTCACCCAACTCTTCACCCTTCCACACGTTGCCAACTGTCTCGCCACAATTGCCACCTTTCTCTAACCCACTTGCAGTACCTTTTGTAAGTCTGCCCCCTACACTGTCTGCAAACCCCTTACTTCCTCCACAATCAAACAGCCCATCAGTGTCAACAGTCTACAAAAATGGCAGCCTTTCTGTCACGCATACACCAGCACATGAACTATCCTCACCTTCATCCCTAACCTCCAACCCAAAGCTCCCACACGACCTGATCATTGGAACCACCTAAGAGACCCAAGGTGGTGCTTCCCACCACAAATGAGCGACAAAGCAAGACAATCCTACCACCACTTGTAGCAATCCAGACAGATCCTTCCCTTCGGATTTCACCAATATTCGGGCCCACTATAGCTGAGAAAAACAGGCATTCTCTTCATCCATCACCATAAAGCCACCACAACTATCCCCAAGCTTCTTAAACACCTCTCTACTGCAAAAATGAAGTGGGAGTCTAACCACCCTCACCTAAACTTCCTTGGCATGGTTACCATTCCAGAAGCATCCCACCTTAGGTCCCCACCTCTGCAACTGCAACACCTTCCCCTTAAAACTCCTAACCCCTCTTAATAACACCTTGTCTGCCTCACATTTATTCTCAAACCCAAAGAGAAGAAGGGCCCCACCCAACCTAGCAACTCTTAGTCCTTTTCAAAACCCATTGGGAAGAAGCCCAACCTCTCAAGGATGACAACACAGGAACCGAATATGAGGACTCTCTAAAGCCACCAACCAAACATCAGTCCAACTGCTCAGCCCTACACTAAACCTCTTTATCCCCTAAATGCAGCCAAATAGTCTCACCTATACCCCCCAACTTCACCTTCGCAGCATCTACATAAGTCCCTTTCACTTGCTCCTTAGAGCTGCAAACTTACTTCGCAGAGTAGGTGGAAATGGGAACAGAGAAGACTTTACCCTCTACAGGGGTAGACACTCCTAGAGACCACAACTTCTCAGCCAACAAAGCTCATCCCCCAAGGATTCCCTTGCCCTCAGGGAAAACTAGGCAAAATTTCTTGGCCTCCAAATCCCGCACAAAGCAAAGCAAGTACCTACCAACCTCATTTGATCGAAACTCTAGCTTAAACTTCTGTCCCCTATCCTCCCAAACTTTTAAACACCTTAGCCTTAACTCCCCCCTACAACAGGCTTCCACTCTTTCACGCAAACAACGCAAACTCAACTCTCCGAATCTTATCCAAGAAGAGAAACCCCTCTAAGTTTCCCTCCAACTACTTCAGTCGAGATTTCAAACGTCTTTGACTCCACCACAAACCAGCAACTTCCTCCTCTCAAACCTCCTCTCGACTTAGCAATCGTCTCTCCCCTTCCCATGCAAGCATCATGTCATACGACAAACACCGGAAATCCTTATTACTCAAATAATCTAGTCTTCTAGACACCTGGAAGAGTGCTAGATATGAGCAGAACTCTAAAAAGTTCCTAGCATAACTCAAAGGTTGCTTAACACTCTCTGGTAAACGATGCTGTAATTCTTGAGTAGGGATTTGAAGGATTCTGCATTTACAGAAACCATTTTGATTTCTATGAACATGATTCATTTATAAATTGGTTAAGCTTTAAGTAAAGAGAGAGTGGTTTTTGTTTTCTCTTCTTTTTTGTTTGCCCATTGGCACCTATTGTATTCATCATGTGTCCTTTGATACACCCTTTCTTAGGTGCTATATGTATATTTTCTGTTTTCATCTATCAAAAAAATCAAATAAAAAATTAACAAGAGGGTAGTTTGGTCATGGACTACCTTAGGTTTATTTTTCAGTTATTCCTTCTTTTAAGCTTAAACCCAAATTCCATTTTTGTTTTTGTTTTCTTTTTCATCAGTTAATTTTATTTGAGTTCAAAGCTTCACCTAAGGCTACGACTTTTGTTTCCTTGTGGCTAATAAGAAGGTCAATGCCAAATGATAAATTGCAGCTGAGACTTCATAGAGCACTTCCTTGATCATCATGCGATCGATAAAGGGGCCGTCTTTTCTTCCAATTTCTAGTAGCATTGGCTTATGGCATAAACATTTTCAGACTCGTGGGTTTGTATTGGGTTCCCCTAAAGAGGTAGCCCATAGCTTAGGTGTTGGATGTACTTCTATTTCTACTATTTTTAGAAAGAAAGAAAATACATATCTTTCTTTATGAGTACATGATAGATATATATATATACACAAAGGAAGTCGCATCGAAGTACAGAGGGTGTATACAAAGGAAGCACAAATATAAAAAGATAAGGTTAGAGGAAGTAAACTCAGATTTTATAGTGGTTGGGCACCCCTTGTCTACATTCACTCTCCTCAAGCTCCTAACCGAGTGAGGGTTCCACTATATTTGAAGCTTCAACCAAGCTTCCAACACCTTTACACTTGATTTTCAGCTCCAATGGGCTCCTACACAATCTTTTCAAGTCTTTGCTCACTTGAAACTTTTAACACTCAAATAACAAGCTTAAATCTCTTAACCTAACTCAACAAGGGATCAAATACAACCTAAATGCCAAGAATAATCACAAGGGTGCACTAAGGAATATGCAAATAGAGATTTAATGCACCAAGAAAAGAATGAGAGTTTTTGAGTCAAGAATAAGTAGGTAGACAAATAAATGCAGGTGTTCTCTAGCTCATAAATGAAGTGGAGCTTTCAATTTATAGGTTTCTAACCTTGGGAGCCAAAAATGCCAAAAAGCAGTCTTGACCGGTCGAGCTAGAGGTTAACCGATTGACTAGCCGTTGGGTAATAAATCCATGGCAGGTGACCGTTAGGCCTTAACCGATCCTTGACTAGAAAGGCATATACCTTGATCGGGAATGCAAAGCTATTGGAAGAGAGAGAAGGTTTTTTGCATCTCTCAATTGGTGAGACCGGACCTCAACTAGGAAGCTGTAACCGATCGACCATTACCCAAGCTGGTTTAGCTGGTTGGCCAGTGCCTTGACTGGTTCACTATTTTTGGCTCGAAAACCTATCTTTTTTCTGTTCTTTTTCCTTCTAACACTTAGGCAAGGTCTTTAGGTAAACTAATATGCCAAATTTGAAATGATTTACCTAACGTTTATTTGATAAAACTCGGATTTTGATGGAAATGTGACTTGAATGCATAAACTGAGTTTCTAAAGATGCATGAAAAGATGTGAAAATCCTAAGTGCTCCCATGCGTTCATCTTACATATGTTTTATATGATTAAAGAGTCTTCTAATTGTCTTGATCTTGCATCCATTGGATCTTTTGATGAATTTCCAAACTAACATCTGAAATTCTTTTTAAATTCAAAACAATTAGTAACTTAACCATGGTTTGTTATCATCAAAACATGATTAGGAGAACCCTTGGGCTAACACTCCCCTTGTTCTTCAAACTTATCAATGATAACCCGTTTCCTTGCCCCACTTGCCCAAAAGACCAGTTAACTAGATGAGATTTTTTATCAAAAGCTCCACCCCTCCATAGGAAGTCTCTTTGGATCTTCTTAAGTCTTAAACTAACCCTTCTTGAAATCATTAATAAGAACATGCAATAGATTGGTATGCTAGACATGGTGCTTTTGATTGAAGTTAGTTTGTCCCTTTTCAATAGATATTGTCTCTTCCACAAGGACGACCTTTTTTTTTCAAATCTCTCCTGCACCACTTCATTCCAACTCAGTAGCCAATACTTCCACATTATCTACCCTTCCAATTGGGATAAACTCACTCTTCTCTATATTGATATGCAACCCAAAAATTGCTTCAAACCACATGAGAATCTGATTTGGGAAAATCGATTGCTCCTAGCTAGTCTCATAGAAAATAATAGTGTTGTAAGCATACACCAAGTGAGCCATCTCAACACCCTTGTGATCCCTCCTTCTAACCTTGAAGCCAAATATGAAATCTCCTTCCCTAATCTTCATTAATAAACAACTAAGAGCCTCCATGGCCAAAACAAATAAATAAGAGAAGAGAGGATCCCTTGCCTTAGTCCCTAGAGCTTTGAAAAATATTTGTGTGAGTCTCATTAATCGAAACAAAGAAATTAGATGAACATATACATTATTTTATCCATCCCACTCCCTTTTGACTAAAACCTATTTTATCCATAACTACTAGTAAGAAACTTCAATTTACATAGTCGTAAGCTTTCTCAATATTAAGTTTGCAAATAACCTTAGGGGAGTTACTTTTCAACCTTTAGTCTATGGTCTCATTTGCTATAAGAGTTGCATCCAAGATTTGTTTACCCTTAACAAAAGTATGTTGAACATCAAAAACAAATTTGCCCACCACCCTCTTCAACCTATTCACTAACATCTTAGCAAATAACTTGTATAACCTTCCCACCAAACTAATGGGTCTGAAGTCTTTCACATCCATTCCAGGCCCTATGTTTGGGATTAAAACCAAGAAAGTAACATTTAAACTTCTACAAAGGAGTCATGCTTGAAAAACTCAATGACAAATCCCATCACCTCAAACTTAACAAATTTCCATCAATGCTACCAAAAAGCCATAGTGAACCCATCTGGTCTAAGAGCTTTAACCCAACTCAAGTTGAACAAGGTAGAAAACACTCCCTCTTCTAAGAAAGGAACCTCCAAACTCCTTGAATCTGCATTCTATGAAAGAGCAAATGACATCCCATTGATACTAAGCTTCTAGTCTCCTTCCTCAAAAAGTAAACTTGGAAAGGCATTTGCAACCCCCTCTTTTATATCTACATCCTTGAAGAGCCAAGTCCCATTCACCCTAATTGCAACCATGAAGTTCCTTCTTCTACGAGCATCAACCATTTTGTGAAGGAGCTAGCATTCTTATCTCACTCCCTTAACCAAAGCTCTCATGATTTTTGCCTCCAAGAGATTTCTTCCATTATCGCTCAACTTCCACAACCAACCATCTAGCTTCAATTGCTTGTAGAAAGGGTGGTGTCCCTCTTCTTAAACTGATATAAGTCAATCTCCTTCAAAGCTCTGCTTTTCTAAATGAGACATTCTTGGACACCTCCTTATTCCACACTTTTATGTCCTCCTTTAACTGTTTCAACATCTAAGCTAGGAGAGCCTCTTGACACAATAGCCTGTTCACCAGACTTTAAGCTGCTCTATAAATCCCTCTGCTTTAGGCCATATGATTTCAAACTTGTATGGGGTTTTGCCCTTCCTCATCACTCCATCTAATAAAATTAGGGCATGATCAGACACTAGCCTTGCCAGAACACTTTGAAGATCCCTAAAATGACTCCCAATCTTCCAAAACAAGGAATCGGTCCAACCTTGATGCAAATTGATTATTTAAACCTCAACACCAGGTATAGGGGCCTCTCATTAGAGGCAGAATATGTTTGTAATTTTTATAAATTGCTGATGACACCTTGGTGTTTTGCCAAGCTTCTCAAGACCAGATGACTTTCCTAAGTTGGTTACTCATGTGGTTTGAGGCCGTATCGGGGTTGAGAATTAACTTGGAAAAGAGTGAACTCATTCCAGTAGGAAGGGTAGAGAATATTGAGGATCTAGCCTTGGAATTCGATTGTAGAGTGGGTAGTCTCCCGTCGACTTATCTGGGCCTTCCTTTGGGTGCTCCGTTTAAGTCAGTATCAGTGTGGGATGGAGTGGAAGAGCGCTTCCGTAAAAGATTAGCTATGTGGAAGAGACAATACTTATCCAAGGGAGGGAGAGCAACTCTAATCCGAAGTACTTTGTCGAATCTGCCTATTTATTTTATGTCCTTGTTGAAATTACCAAGTTCCGTTAGACGAAGATTAGAGCAAATTCAAAGGGACTTCCTATGGGGTGGTGGCAACCTGGAGCGAAAACCACATTTAGTAAGATGGGAGGTGGTATGCTTAAGTAAAAAGAAAGGGGGATTGGGGATCAAATGTCTCTCAATTCTTAATAAGGCTCTCCTTTCCAAATGGAATTGGCGATATGCAAATAAGAAAGAGGCTCTGTGGAATCAAGTGATTAGAGGAAAATATGGGGATAATAGAGGGGGGTGGTGCTCTCAGGAAGTGAGAGAGGCGCATGGCGTGGGGCTTTGGAAAGGAATAAGGATGGACTGGGAGTTGGTGGGCACACGGATTTCATTCAGTGTTGGCAATGGAAGGAGGGTGAGATTTTGGAGGGATAGTTGGTGTGGGGACTCCCCTCTGTGTGAGTCTTTTCCTTCCCTTTTTGCTTTGTCTGTTGAACAAGAAGCTTGGGTGGCGGAAGTCTGGGATCCCTTGGCTGAGGGGGGGCGGGGGGGTTGGAACCCCTACTTTTCAAGAGCCCTAAATGATTGGGAGGTGGAGGAGGCGGAAATTTTTTTGGAGCGTCTTCACGGGAGGAGAGTGTTTGAGGATGTAGAGGATATGGTGGTTTGGAACGAATCAAAGAGCGGCAAATTCTCGGCTAAGTCTCTATACTGTGCTCTAGAAGCGGATTGCCCTGTTTTATTTCCATCTAGCTGTATTTGGAATGGGTGGGTACAACCCAAAATTAGCTTCTTTGTGTGGGAGGCCGCATGGGGCAAGGCTTTAACCCTAGATCTTGTTCAGAAAAGAGGATGGTCCTTGGCTAATAGATGCTTTTATGTGTCTTGAGAATGAGGAGACTATAGACCATTTGCTACTTCATTGTTCAAAAACAAGGACCTTATGGGAGTTACTTTTTACCTTGGTTAGGGTGTCTTAGGTGATGCCCTCTTCAATCAGAGAGACGCTTCTCAGCTGGCATGGTTATTTTGTGGGCAAAAAGCGCAGGAAAGTCTGGAAAGCTGCTCCTCTTCATATTTTCTAGACGGTTTGGAAGGCGAGGAATAGATTGGCTTTTAAGGACAATAAGCTGTCAATTCAGAGATTGAAATATTCCTTTATCCTCTCTCTATGGTGTGAGGCTAAGCTGTTTATAGTTGATTGCCCTCAATCTTTGGTGAATTTTATTGATTGGTTGGGATCTTCTTAAGGCTGTATTTTGGGCCTGTTGGTCTTTGGGTCTCTTTTTTTTGGCCTTTTTGGTGATGGGTGTATAGGTTTGTATATCGTACATAGGTTTGTATACCTTGAGTCGCTTTTCTGGCGTCTTTTTTAAAATGAATTTTATTTACTTATCAAAAAAAAAAAAAAAAATTTAACATGTTTATGGTTTAAATTTTATTTTTAGTTTAAAAACAAAAAATAGAGACATATTTGGTAACCATATAAGAAGTAGAAAAAAGATTTTTTGTTAAATTTCCAACAAATTTTTTATGATTTTTTATTGTTTTTGGATGGTCATAGTAGGGCACTGATATAGTCCTTCTGGTAAAGAATAATAAGATGAAGGTGAGTTGTAGTTGTTAATTTCTCATTTTAAAATTAGTTTTAAAATTTTTCAAAATAAAAAAATTTATGATGCCTTTGTTTTTTTGAAAAAAAATTGCTATCAAATTTTAAAAATAAAAAGCTAAAACAGGTTATGAAACATGATTTTAAAAATTTTTAATTTTTAATGCAAAATTGGAAACACAAAAGTGCAGCCAAACATACCCTAAGTGATTTTTTCCTCAAATTTGGCAGCTGCACTTAGAGCAGAGTGCTGTGGTGGGTGCCTTCACTCTCTTCTTGGTGCAAAGGATCTCAGACATCTCTACTGAGATGGTTTGCTACTCCTTGTGTATTAAATGATCAGTTAATAACTTAGTGAATCTGTTGGCTAATTTTACTGGAGTTTTTGCCTAAATGTTTGGGCTTTTGTTTTCATTTACTGTGGTTCTCTGTGTGCTTTATTTTGTGTACTCTTCAATTTTTCCCCCCTGTTGTTTGGCTCTTCTTTATGTGCTTGGTCTTGTTGCCTTTGCTGGATTGTCCATTTTCTTGTACTTAGATTATTGAATTATGAAATTGTTGTTTCTGATTAGAAAAAATGTAAATGGATTAAGATTTAGTGTAAAGAGGATGCTTTGCAATTGTCAATCCCTTACATGAATACTAGATGTCTTGTACAACCACCCCAAAATAAATTGAGCTTATTTGAAATGGTGCAGCATGCTAAAATTGAAGTATCTGTAACATTTTTGCAAGCAACATCTTATTTATTTCTTGATTTCTACACATTTCATTGTACTGACAACTTCAACGATCTTACTGTATTAAATTATTGCTTAGCCCTATGAAATGGAGGAATTTAGCTGGATGGCATAGATTTCTAATATTTTGATGTGTTTTCCTTATTGAAATAGGTAAGGAGTAGAAAGTTAGCTTGTGAGATTGGGTTTAAGACTAAGGTTACACTTGACGAGATTTTGGGAATTCTTCAAGAGTGGAGAAGGTCTGAGACCCCTTTCAAGGCCAGGTATTATTGCATTTTTTCATATGTTTAGATCCTTGTCATGCTTATTTTTACTCTCTGACCATGCCTCTCACAAAAATAAATAACTAATCATCTTTACCCTCTGACTATAGGATTCTTTAATTAACCCTTTCTTTTATATTGGTTATTTTATTTGCAAAAGAAGCTAATATAGTCTGGGCTTCATAGGTAGAGTATTTATGCTGTATGGATGTTTTTCTTTTCTTTTTTTTCATGCATTATTATTACATGGCAGTACTGTGTCTGTCTATTTTAGGGCAGAAAACTCATTCTTGACTAAATACTCTAGATCTAGACCCCTAGGCCTTGACCCAGGTGGTAAAGCCGTGGATTGGGGTGAATCCCTACTCCAGTCTCTTGCATATGTGCAAACAATTCTACTTATATTGTCTTTGGCTATGTGTTATGGTTCAAGCTGAACTTGGGATTGCATTTTGCAGCATGGTTTTAACTTTTTATCAGCATATGTATTACTCCCTTTTTTTTTTTTTAGCATTTAATATTTTTTCTTGTATGAGATTTTTCATTTTTTCTTGCAAATTTTGTTTTACTTAAGACATATCTTTACTGAATTTCAAAGCAATTTGAAGCCCCATTTTGTCTATGTTCATTTTTGAACTGACTATTTTTAACAATTTTTTTCATTTGTGCCTCATCCATGGTAAGGCATTCCTATATATTTTTTTGAGTGCTTCCAGAAGGAAGAAATTTTATTCATTGCTTAAATGGTAGTGTGGACATTGTCGGCTACCTATCTTGTTGCTATTATTGAGCATGTTGATTGTGGAGTATATAGCATTTCTGTAACAGTACCATATGTTTATAGCCTTTTTTTCAGTTTGCTCTGTATTTATTATTTTAATATCTTGCACCCTTCATTGTTGTAGATTTCTTTCATTGTTTTTTGTTAATTGGAACTTGACATGCTTAGTTAAGCCACCCTCGATTTTTTCCCCCTTCATTTTGTAGATTTCTTTCATTGCTTTTTGTTAATTGGAACTTGACATGCTCAGTTAAGCCACCCTTGATTTTTTTCCCTCCTCATTTTGTAGATTTCTTTCATTGTTTTTTGTTAATTGGAACTTGACATGCTCAGTTAAACCACCCTTGATTTTTTTCCCCCATTTTTCTTTTCAGCATAGCACAAATGTCCAAATTTTACACATTCATTTGGAATGAAACTGGTACTTCCAGTCAGAAAATTGCAAAGGAGTTCCTTTCAGGGCCTTTTATATTTGTTCCGTGTGCATCTGGCTCTAGGCATGAGGATGTTGTATCTGGTATGCTTTTGTCTGTTGAAGATGTGTATTGGCATGATTCAACTGGTTCTGTGGACCGAATGAAGGAGATTCTTCCTCAGTATGACTCAGTAGGTGTGGTAGATCACCCTCTAAGCAAGATGCTATGCAATGTTTATCCAGGCCATCATGATTTCTTTGTTAATGGGTGTGGAGTGCATGAAATCCCTTCTTTCCGTAGCTACATTGAGATTTTGGTGCAGTTATCAGCTGTTGCATTGCCTTCACAGGCAGCCAATGCAGTAAGTGATGAAATAAGAAGCTATCTAATTTGCAATTTTTAAGAGGTCTTGCTTCCATCTAAAGTTTTTCTTTTTCCATCTCTCAGGTTTTCCGAGTTTTTCTAAAGTGGACTGAAGGATTGAAATCTAAAACATTGAGTTCAGAAGATATTGTTTACTTGAAAGAATGTCTTTTAAAATTGGAATTTACAGTGCTTCCTACTGTACAAGATAAGTGGGTTTCCCTGCATCCCTCATTTGGGCTTGTGTGTTGGTGTGATGATGAGAAATTAAGGAAGGAATTTAAGCATTCAGATAATTTAGATTTTCTGTACTTTGGTAATCTTAGCGATGATGAAAAAGAAAGGCTTCAAGCAAAAGTATCTGTCCTAATGCAAACTTTAGGGATTCCTTCTCTTTCAGAGGTAAAAACTCTCTCCCTCTCTTTCATATATATACACACATGTATATCCTTCTCTCATCGATCCTGTATTAAATTGTCTCAGTGTTGTTGTCATTTTGATTAAGTTCTTTCTACAGTATTTTGTGCTACACTCAAATCAACCTGGGTTTATATCTTTATGATGGTATAAATTTGGTTTTCATCTTCCCTCATAATAATGCTTTCTTGCAGGTCATAACTCAAGAAGCGATATATTATGGTCCAACAGACTCTAGCTTTAAAGCTTCATTAGTGAATTGGGCTCTTCCTTATGCTCAGCGTTACACCTACAAGAGACATCCTAAAAAATATCGTCAGTTCAAGCAATCTGGATTTGGAACACTGAATCGTCTGCGAGTAGTTGTTGTAGAAAAGTTGTTCTATAGGAATATCATAAAAAGATGTGAGAGTGCATCTAAGAAGCGGTTCGAAGCTAGCTGTCTTTTGCAGGTACCCACTCTTGATGGCGTCCTTGGTTCTGTGTTTCATTGTTCTGTTTAATATCACACTTAGCCAACAAATGAATGTCTGGTGAAATTGATATTTTGACTGATGGAATATGGTTACTACTTTGTTCATAACTGAGGATATGCAATTTATCAAGGATTGGGAAACCTAATCATCCTTATAAAACCTATATTCTTGGTAGAGCATTGTATTGCTTGCAATGTTATGTGGCATATATACAAGTATAATTCCTTGCAATACTCAGTTCATAGTTTCTTTTATTTGAATTGGAAAACTGAACAACTCTTTTAAAGAGAGAAATTACTATTTTCTTGTTGGTTCTTTGAAGCATTAACTTGTGTCTCTCCAGTGTGGAAAACTATATCTGGTTAGAATAAGTGTTGTTTTGTCAACTGAATTACAATTTGAGATCTTTTTTCAAGCTATCTATGATTCATATAATTTAAAATATGAATTCCATGTCTTGTCCTTTGTAATTCTGAATCCTTTTTAACTCAATTTTTACAGGATAACATCTTGTACACAACTCAGGAATCTGACTCTCACTCTGTATTCATGGAGCTTTCTCGTTTGTTATTTGATGGCACTCCTGAACTTCATTTGGCGAATTTTCTTCACATGATCACAACCATGGCAGAATCAGGTTCCAATGAAGAGCAGACTGAATTTTTCATCTTGAACAGCCAAAAGGTGCCAAAACTTCCTGATGAAGAATCTGTATGGTCCCTTTCATCCTTGATCTCCTTAGCAGAGAATGAGGCACCCAGCAGTAATGCATCAACAATGATTGATGAGCAAAGCACTTCAAAAACCAAGGAGAAATCAAGAGTCCACTCCAACTGGCCACCTGTGGACTGGAAAACTGCACCAGGTTTTAGTTTTGCCCGTGCAAATGGTTTTAGGACATGGGCAGCAGCACCACAGCCAAGCAGCAGCTGGCAGAAGAGAGACAATAATGATTTTGAAGGCACTAGTACGCAAGTGGATCACATGGTTTCAATGGAGATTAATGCCAATTGGAGCACCGAAGATGATTCAGTACCATCTACAGCGGCATTGGTTTTTCCAGAATCAGAAACCATGGAATATCAGTTTGATCAGACTAGTAATTATATGGCATCTGAGCATGTTAATTTAGCTCCTGTGACTGACAGTCCAGGATCAAGTTTGTCTAAATTTGGCAGGAGAGATCAGCTTATTACTGGCATTCCCAATGCACACCAAGCGATGCTAACTGGCAGACTAGGAGAGCTCGTAGCTTTCAATTACTTGTCTGGGAAAGTTGGTGACACAACTGTGAAGTGGGTGAATCAAGAGAGTGAGACTGGGTTACCCTATGATATTGTGATCGGGGAGAAGGAAACCAGCAGGGAATTCATAGAAGTTAAAGCAACGAAATCTGCAAGGAAGGACTGGTTCATCATATCTACAAGAGAGTGGCAATTTGCCGTTGAAAAAGGTGATTCTTTCAGCATTGCACATGTTGTTCTATCAGGTAATAACGCAGCGAGGATCACAATGTTCAAGAATCCAGTAAAACTATGCCAGCTGGGGCAGCTGCAATTGGCAGTTATGATTCCAAGGCAGCAGAAGGAAGTTTCTGTTGCCTAATGACACCACTTCCCCATTTTATTCTGAATGTGTATGCTGGTCTCTCTTGATGCCAAGAAGATCAACTGTGACTGGCTTTGTTACTTCATACTGGGAGTTGATTGATTGCCCCCTCCCTCATATGGATTTGGTACTGAGAATGAGAAATTTTTGGTGCATGGCAACACCACCCTGTTTAAATAAGGCTCTGTTTCTGCAGGCGTTTGTGTACAATTTTGAGATGCTCCTAATTGATTCTGTCTCTTTTTTCTTATACAAAGCATACCCTAGGATTAAGTTATAAAACCAAACACCCTGCTGGAATTTCCTTGTAACAGAGCAAACATGTTATACCATAGTCTTTTTTTTATTTTGCCCCCTCTCTTCTTATATTTGGATTAAATGTGGGGAGATGAGTAGATCATTCCATAAGCAAATCTGGGTTTTGAGGGATGAGGGCTTAAGCTGTGGGAAGGCTTTGTACAGTCTGTTTTTCCTTGAAACTCATGGTTGAACTGATTTTGTATATACTCTCTAGTTGCAATTTTGTGATGAATTGGATGTGGGGCCTGTTTTAGTTCTCACTTTCTTGCTCATATACCCTTGGACAGTGAATTCAAATCAACTGAGATTCATTAATCATCCTCCATTTTTTTTTTTTCTTTTGCAGAAATGCTTGTGATGTAGTCTGATATCATTTGAGAGAAGATAGATTAAATTAATATGTTTTCTTTTTTTCTTTTTCCTTTTTCAATTTCTTTTCAAAAATAAGGTGAATTTATATAAAAATTTATAATTATTTTTTGCTTTTTTAAAAAAATAAAAATAAGATTATTTGAAAATTTTATAAAATAAAAAATTGAAAAATAATTTTGAAAAAAAAAAGTGAAATTATATTTGCATGTATCCCTTTTACACATCCATTTAAAAATAATAATTTTATTAATACATCAACACACTGAAAATGAAAATTTAAAGTTAAATTTTGTTGTTAAAAAATGCTTTTTATTTTGATGAGGAAATGAAGGGCACATTTGTAATTGCATACCCATCAACATCTACAAGAAAGCCCAGACTGCATTTTCTTCTACCCTATTTCCTACGATCATGGCGGTGGCAGCGTCTCGGAACACCCTCCACCGATATTCGGCCGAAATTTTTCTCAAACCTACACTCACTCGAACTCTCTCACTCCGATTTAACTCAACATCAACCCACTCAACTCCTCAAGACCATACGTATACAGACCCCAACTCCTTCATTGGAAGCTGGAAGGCTCCCCCCGATCCCAAGGTTGCGCAGGCCAAGCTGGCGGGACTCCGCCGAGACTACGCCAAGAAGGTCAAGGAGCTTCGGTTGCAGTACATCCACGAGGTGGAGTTGCAGAGGGAGGACAAGCGCCGTAAGGACGAGGCCAAGCGCGAAGCTGCTCGACGTGCCCAAGCCGAGATCAAGGCCTCCAAAGCCGCCGCCGCCCAGGCCAGAGCCGCCGAGCGCAAGGTTTTCGAGGAGGAGTTCCGCCAAACCCTGGTACGTGTTTCTCTATTTTTGATCCCCTCTTTTTATTTTTTATTTTTTTTTATCTATATTTTATGTTTTCCGTTGTTAATTGGTTCTGTTTGGTTGCTGAGAATGTGAAGGAAAATGGAAGAAAGTTTTGGCTTTTTTCCCCCTCCTCACTGGTTTTTTACTTTTCTGTTATTTTATTTGGATTTCCGGTGGGAAAACGAAGGTTATTGGTGTTTGGGTGGAAAGTAGGTTTTTTTTTTTCTCTCTTTTTTTGCTTGGAGTTACAAGAAAAAAAAAATGGATATTATAGGGTTTACTTTCCTATGCCTCTTTCTAGCTCTTACAGATGATTTTCCAGGAATCCTGAATTGAAAAATTTTAGAACTATTTTAAAATTCTTGAGAATACGAAAGAAAGATGAGCTTATCCAACAACGCACAGACAAAATTACCAGAACCAATGAAACATAGGAAAGACAGGAAAAAAAATCAATTTCAAAAAGCAAAGTGCCTGCTAGTGACCCCAATGTCCATGTGGGCATTTGTGTGAGCTAACAGCTTCATCAAATTTAGTGAAACAGGAATGCTACTGTAGTTCATGCCAAATAGGCGCAAGAGTATTTTTTAGTTTGACATCCAAAATATAAGAGATGCAGCGCCAACAATAAAATTAAAACAGTTAAAGTTGATTATCAGTTCTCTTGTAGGCAAAAAGCAGAAAAAAGCTTGAAAGGCTGCTCCATTGTGCTTGTTTTGAACTCTTTGAAGGGACAGGAACAGGGGGTTGTTTAATGATGTTGAGCAGTCAAACCAAGCAATCAAATTAATTCATACTTGGGGGAATTGGGTTAGGGTGTATATAGAGGACCATTCTATGTCTATGATAGATCATGTGGATTGGCGGTGCTTCAAGTAAAGAGAGAGTGCCTTTTTGTTTGTCCTCATCTCGCTTAGATTAGACATCTTTTGAATATATTATTGTACGTTGGTGAGTCTCCTCTTATGTGCTTTTAATATTATTTCTCATTTACCTATATAAAAAATAAAAGATTTAAATACCTGGTGAACATCAAATGCTAGTAGCTAATAGCAGTCAGACCAAGCAATCAAATCTAATTCATACTTTTGTGAATTCGGTTAGGGTGTATATAAAGGACCACTCTATGTCTATGATAGGTCATGTGGATTGGTTGTGCTTCAAGTAAGGAGAGAGCGCCTTTTTGTTTGTCCTCCCTGAAATGAGCCACTAAGCTAGATCAGACTTAAAGGGAAAAAAGGCTTAACAACTAAGCCAAATTTATATCATTATGTCACATTGGCCCTCCTGAAATGAATTTTTTCTATTTTGCCTCTTTGCCCTACATTCTGGAAGGCAAGAAATAGAATTGTCATTGTTATACCTTTTGTTTTTCCTTTAGCATACAACTTGTGTACCTTGTTGTATAGCTCCTTTCATTAACTAATTAATTAATATGTGTGTGTGTGCGCTCGCGCTTATATATACATATGCGTGTATGTTTGTATGTATGTATTAATTCTAAGACCAGCTCAAAAGCTAGAAGGATGTAGTTAGGATATATCTTTTGGTTTCATTAATTTCTCAAAACACCACAATTGTGATTCTCTTACAATAGATGAGAAATTAATTTCCACCTTCCATCCGCCCTTTTTTATGCAGGAGCATTGAAAGGGCTTATTGAGGCCAAACACACCCACACTTTATTTTAGATTTTATAATCGGTGTTGGTGTAAGGTCTTTTAAAGTTGCTTGAAGGCATTAGCAGTTTTTGTTAATTTGGAGTTTGATATATATACATGGTGGATTTTGAGTCTGTTTAATTAGGAGTACACATTACATGCACATATGCATGCACAACTCTCTTGTTATGAGATTATAATTTCTTCAATAAATTTAAGGGAGAACCATGCTTCCATGCATTGGTTGAAAAAAATATACCCTTTTTTTTAATAAAAAACATAGTTGTATTAAAACAAATAAAAGTACATGGGAAGGATGAGGAGTCCTCCATATAGTTACAAAAACTGATTAAAAAAAGGCTAAACTCTACCACAATACAAGGAGACCAGCCAACCAGTATGGACTAAAAAGAAATACAAAAGCACCCCAACTAATCCATCGAAAACTCCTCTCATTGTCATTCAACCCTTTTTGTTCTACACACCAAGGACCAATCAAGTTGAACATTATTGGGAGGAATGTCTTTGAAAGTAGAAAGAGGAATAGAAGTGGATTAGATCCCTGTATCTTTGCGTTCCTCCACTTATCCTCAAAGACTCTTGACATTTCTAAAAAATACTTTTTAGGAATTTCAACTTTCACATTTCATCTCAACCGTATAATGGATCAAATTATTCCTAAGATATGCCCTTGAATTGTAATCAAATGAAAATTCCAAAATTGCTCATTTTTTAAATCTTTGATATGACTTGTCATAATTGAAAATGTACTCTTTGCTTGACACCTTTTGTTTCTTTTTTTTAACTTTTTTCTCTCCTCTACATCACCTTCTCCATGCCTTTGAGAGAAATTGTAGTCATGTCAATATATATATGGAAAAAAGAAAAGGTGTCTAAGGCATGGAGAAGGTGATGTAGAGGGAAAAAAAAAAGGGAAAGAAAATGTGTCAGACAAAGGGTACTCTTTCAGTTATGACTTATCATATCAAAGATCTTTAAAATGGGCAATTTTGGAATTTTTATTTGATTACAATTCAAGTGCATTTATTGGGAATAATTTTATCCATTATACGCTTAGGATGAAATGTGAAAGTTGAAATTCTTAGAAGGTATTTTTTTTTCAATCAGTACATGGAAGCATATTTCTCCCTAAATTTAATTCACTCTCTATGGATTCTCTTTCAGATCTCTACTTTTCCTAATTTGTTGTTCCATCACTTTCACTTTAAGACACTCCAACCCTCCATATCTCAGTATCATCTGCTAAATAATCCAGCAAGACCCATAGGGGAGAGAGGAACTCTTTTGCTGCATCCCTTTCAGCTTTGAAAACTAGATAACGTTCCTTCAACATAGAAAACCTGATTATGGAGATCCACAAAAATATCATCACCTCTAGTGCTATGTCAAGTCCATATGGCTTAGGATGTAATTTCAAGCTTGTGCCAAAGGCAACCAATTCTGCCTCTAATTCTGGAATCTCTCTTCATTTGTTACAAGCACTTTGTCCAGACCCCCTCAATCACATCCTGCAACTTAGAACCACTTTGCCAATGTATCAACATCTTTGTGATGAGCATAGAGAAAGAACATGTTGATCTGATGACCTTAAATCCTAAAGGCCCTTTTTCCCTGACAATTCCCACTTTCCTGGAAGGCATTAAAGGTCCTCACAACAGGGTCCCTACAGGTACCTAGTCACAACCAGTATCTCTCGGTGGGGGTGCCATGGTAAACCATGTAATTGTTTATCTTTAAAAAGAAGAAATGGAAAGCCATGTACAAATATATACTAATAAGAAGTGATCTTTCACCACTTGGTCTATCTTATCCTCTCAAAATCTATGACATAATCACGTAAAATAACCATAATCCTAAAAGTTTTACCCCAACTCTCTTCATCTGGCTCCATTTTTCCAAATTCTCTTCAACCTTTTAATGACATAGTCTTACTTTTATTTTTTCTCCTTTTATTTTTCATTTTATTTTATTTTTTCAGTCCATCTTCATATTTTCAATCCCTTTTGAGATTTTAAATCTTGAGGTTCGTCATGCGTCCTTGTGATCTCTTATAGGAGATCCGATCAATTTATCTATTTATATCATATATATAGATGGAAACACCGGAACCCAAGCCTTGCACTTTTGCAATTTTTCAATGCACCCAGTATTATCCCCCTTCCATGGCCACAGGAATATTAGCTTCTAGATAGGCACCCATAAAAGATAGAAATTCAAGTTTTTCTATTCCACAAAAAGAAAAAAGAAAATAAAAATAAATTGAGAAAAAGTGGATTGAGATACAAGAATGTACAAAAAATATTGGTAATCTTACTTTAAAATTAGCAACCATCTGTAAATGGTCAATATAATAGTGAAAACAAATAAGAATACATGCATGCATGCGCGTGCACACACACATACTGATGGTGACGTGTGCGCACACACAGATATTGATGGTGACGGTTAATATACTGATGATATGATACACAAGCTGTATAAGTATACATGTGCTGGTTATGCAGCTATATGAGTTGGATACATATCATCAGTATATTACATGTGTATTTATGCATACATACATATTGGTTGACATTTAAATAGTGACCCTTCATACAGGAATGGTGTTTTATCCTCTCTTTATACCCAAAAAAGATTTCTGGATATCATTCTAAAAGCCCTAGGACCATAAACAAAGCAATAGCTGCATTCAAACCTTTAATATTGGTTGTGTCTGAAGCCAACACGTGCCCTTTGAAATGACTGATAAATTTATGGTATCACTGTGATATCTTATTATGATTTCATTTGTCTATTTCATTTATCTAAAGTGTTGAACTGCCTACAACATGGTCACATTTCCAGTACAATTGATTTAGTTTTTAAAGCATTGGACTGGACCGGATGACATGAATATATGGATAAACTTTTCTGGGTTTGTTGGCATGTTCTTTATGCTTATCTGCTATTAAGATCTGATATGTATAATATCCATGACATCAGTGCTTGAGGCAATCCCCAGGAACATAACCATTTTTGTAAACTATTTTGGTGATAAATCATCTCTACCATGTAAAGACTTCCTTGTGGCATCCTAAATTTGATTATCAATCTCCTTCATTGAAATGTTTCATTTCTGGCTTCGGATCATTCCCTCTTCATTTTTTTTTCCTTTTGTCTTTTTTGTTGTGTTGGCAAGGCATCTTTACCGACTGAGGTATTTCCATTTGTCAAATACAGTTGAAAGAGAGAACGGAGAAGCTTGAAAATTGGAGAATGAAAGAAAAGCTGATGGATGAGAAGAGAAAGGAAAAGAATGAGCTTTTGCGGCGGCAAAGTTCCATTTGGGTTGATGAACGTGATCTAGAGAAGAAGATACTGGAAGCCATTGTTGATACAACACACCTCTAAGCCCACTCCGTCCAAAGTTCAGGAACTGCTTTGGAATATGTTCTTGATGCTGGAGAGCCTGGATGTTTAGTTAAATAAAAACACTTCAAAAACTTAAGTTCAGAGCTCAAAATTTTCTGGAACTGGCAATTTTTCAAAATCAAATTTAATTTTTTAGTTATTTGTTTGTGGTTATCAATAATCATCTAACTCATATTTGATGCACCGTTTCTCTAGGGTTGGGAAAGAAAAATTGTGTCAACGTTAGCAACAGCTATTATAGAGTGTGGGTATAAATCTGGCAGTTGGGGGACGTGTCCTGAGTTGTAGAGTCAGAACAGGTTAGGCAGGCACGAATGCCATTTTTCCAATCCATGGTTTCTTCTAAATAGAAAGCAGCCATTCGGAAATTCATGCACGTACATCTGCAGTTGACTATGATTCAGAAAGCCCCATTGCCAACAAAATCAACGACACATAATCCAATAGAAATGGTGGCCATGCCCTAAAAAGATATACATCCAAGGCTAACAATCATGGATTCAAATCACTGCACATCTCCAGTATCAAATGGAAAAGGGCGTTCCTTCCAACACCAATTTCAAACATGTTTTTACTAATAAACCATCCCATTGTGAGCCTGTCCATGGAAGTGCATAAATATGCCATTTTTGACCAACCAACTACAACCATATTGAATCATCATTTACATCCAAATTTGGAAAAGATGGGAAATTTTATATTATGGCAAAAAAAAAACAAAAAAACAAAAATTGGACTGTTACAGATCCCCTGTGCTCACCTGTTCAAAACCATACACTTATCTCAGAATCAATAAAGGAGACTTCTATCTCCTTGCACAAATTTCTCACTGTATCTTAGGTTTTTGAATCTTCACGTATGGAAGAAGACCCAGAAAGTGAACTACTTTTGGATTCCACTCCCGTTGCTGAGCACGACAGAACATCAGAAATGCGTTTGCAAAATATGAATTAAACCCCATCAAGACATGCCATAAAGCATGACCTTGGGGGCTGAAATACCAGTGCGAGCTATCCTTGTGGGACAATCGATGAGAAAGCCAACAGAGACTCCCTATGAATAAAGTACCTAAATATAATTTTGCAAGCCGCTTTGCAGACAGATCTTGTGTGTGGATGTAGTACTTGTACATCCGAGGAATACACAGAAGACACAGAATCACATAATGTATCTTGAAGCCAATTCCAAAGTGAACCTGTGAATGGACAATGGCAAATGCCGCTCCATATAGGAACAAGAAGGTGGGCATTGTACTCCGGTAGTGCCAGTCTGGTGAGTGGAGAATGTAGATGTATAGGAGCATTTCCCATACCATGGGCGTTTCATCACTTTGCTGTTGCCTGAAAAAGAAATTAAAAATTATCCACCACATTAGATTGCAATGGTAAACAATCACAATTTTTTTTTTTTTTAATAAAAAATACACTATCTTTTATATTAATTAGAAATATCAAGAGGGACACGACATCCTTCCACAATATACAACTCTGATCAAGACAAGAGAAGGAAATCCTTAACAAAGAGACTTGCAAACTGAACAACCAATGCGAAACAATCACATGGATTAGAAGGATGTTTGATGTATTCATGCATTTTCAACAGAAATAAGGCTTCTGCTAAGGTCTGCATTTTCTCTGATATAAGAAGGATGTTTGATGTGTTCATGCAAACAATTCCAGTACCTAAAACAAATTCCACTCTCAGATTTAACACAAATCAATTTAGCAATTACATTCTAAAAACTTCTTTGATTTAGAGCACAT
This sequence comes from Vitis rotundifolia, assembly GCA_030254885.1. NCBI lineage: Eukaryota > Viridiplantae > Streptophyta > Magnoliopsida > Vitales > Vitaceae > Vitis > Vitis rotundifolia. Next base: position 15,452,271 of record CM058155.1, on the reverse strand, counting down.
GCCTCAACTCAAAACAGACTTTTCATGCAAAGAAGCTTAGAAACCAACTTGCTTTGATGTGTTGCCACTCATCATCAGCACAATAAACCTTAGCTGAGGAGTAAACAAGTCATGAGTAATCCGGTAAAAAGGGCAGCTAGTCATGACTGGCCCTGCTAGCTATTTTGCCGGTCATGAGTCATGACTGATTATCTAGATCTCTTATAGGATCGCATTCTCCAATAGACCCTATCTGGAAAGTTCCTCACTCGTGGGAATGTTTCATTTGCATTTCTGAATACATCAACAACTTCATTTACCTTCTTTTAGTTGAAGTTGAGTAGTAATAACTAAGCATTTGGAAACTGGCCCAAGTGAAAAGACTTCATTCATCCATAGACAAGGCCTAAATAAGTTTCTTTAATCCAACCAAACCTGCATTTTCCTGCAAGCTCAGGAATTGAAATAATATAATTTACTAATGCCTTTCTAACTTCGAGTCTTAATGGAGTTCAGGTGGTTTTTGATAAATTTTTACTTAAAAAGTTTCTACTTTTGGGTTGGAGCGACTCAATAACTAAGCTTCAATTTTGAGTAAGAGTTACAAAGACAACTAAACAGGAAATGAATTAATGAATAAGAATTCTCTGGATTTTTTGCATCCTTTAATAGTGAGACTCCATAGATTTCTCTTTCAGGTGAGGCTGATAGAAGGCTACAGTTTGTGGGACTGTATGATTATCTATCCTATTCTTCTTCTCTTTCTTCTTTATTCAGTGTCTCTGTTTGACTGCTAAACAACAACTAGCTACTCCCTTCCTCTTAACTCTCAGTTTTACATCCCTAAAACCCAACCTTTAGACTTAAAATCTAACCATTTCTCACCCACTAGAAGAACTAAAGTTTTACACCTAGTTCTCTCTTTTTGCCCAGAAATTCTAGCAAGCGTTTTCCCTTAATTTCAACCCATAAACCTGTTGAACGTCATATGGTTATTCAATTGATAAACTTATTTCCATCTTCCTATCCCTAGAACCTAAATAATCAAAGCCCTAGCCAACCATTAGTTGATTGTAGCTATAAGCACTAAAAAGGTTGTCGCATATCACCTTCTAATATCATAAAAGAATTTTTTAGGACTCAAAAAGTGCATGCAACCAAGTATTTTTTTTTTAATGAGAAACAATAATATAATATATTAAATAAGGATGAAAAATCCTCCCAAAACAAAGACTTAAACAATTGGGACCTCCAAAATACTAAATAAACCTATACATTGTAAAGAAAGTACACAAAACAACCTATACTAGCTAGCCCACACACTGATAACTAATCAAGTTGAATCATATTAAGCGGAATGCCCTTAAAAGTTGTCGTGCAAGAGGCCCCAAAAGGAAGCAAGGAAATAAATGGTATCCCAAAGAACCTTTGATGTCCTCATTGTATCCTAAAAAATCTGGCATTTCTTTCCCACCACACAACCCAAATCAAAGTCAAACAAGCATTTTGCCATAGTACTAATCCTCTATCGGAGTTTTCTAATCCCTTATATGCAATGGTCATCATGTCACAAATACTCCTAAGAGGAACAGTGCAACTTAGACAATCCAAATAATCTGTGTCATAACCCCACAGTCAAAGAGTAATGCAAAAAAAGATGATCTACCCATTCTCCATGCTCCATACACAACAAACAAACATCAAGACCGACGGCCTTGTAGAATCTCCCCAACTATAGCATGTCATTGGTATTCACCTTCTTGTGTGCCACTAACCAAGCAAAAGACTAAACCTTAAGAGGGACTTGAGATTTACAAACAAAATTAGTTGGGAGGAAAGGAACTAGGTCAAAATGATTAGACAAGGCAACAAAGAAAGAGTATGGAAATAAATGCAAGTAAGAGAGAGCATTAGTCTTTCTATATCTTCTATTTCAAAATCAGAGAGATTATAACAGAAGTTAAAATTCCAAGAGAAAGGATAAGAAAACCCAAAATTGATGAGATAGGAAGGTTTTTAACAGTGGCAATTCTGAATAGACCCGAGAATTGAGAATCCAAAGGTTGATCCCCCCACCATAAGTCTTCCCAAAAAACAGATTCTCACCCCATCTCCCACCACAAACCAAGTGTACTTGGTAAAATCCTGAAAGACCTGTTGCAACCAAGTATTTGGATGGTTTAAAGAAGCACAAGTTCAAAAAATTGACACCCATAAATGATAAATCAAGAAGCTTCTAAGGCATAACCAAAGATGTTCTTAGGCATAATTACTTCCCACTATACAAACACTGTATGTATAAGAATCACTGAACTAATTAAGTCATCTAGAAGAGGATGTAAAGCTCATAAAGAAGTGTCTAGGTAAATGACCACTTGATCAAGAAGATGAAAACCATTGCACAAGATAACCTATTATAATATCCACAAGCAAGACGGGAATTTCTCTGTGGCAATCAAGCAATAGACATGGTAGAAGAGGTTCATTGTGGTGTGGGTTTTCAAATGTTCAAAATTTTTGGACAAATAGATAATTTGATAAGAAAAGGGTATGCAATCGAATTGATGATGAAACCTACTAATCCATCAAGCAAACTTTTCCTCTGTATATACAGCTCAATAGGCATAACATATGATTTCTGAAAAAATTTCATTCATCTTATGTTGGAAAAATAACATAATACATAATTTAATTGGATTTAATAGACTAAGTGGTAACATAATGTATATCAAAGAAACGCAGTACAAACACTTCTCAATAACTGAAGCACAACAGTTGCAGGCTCCAAACAAATAACATTCTAGAGAAACCAAGCATAACAGACATTTCTTTCATCTTTGTTCAGTAAAAGAACACACACACACAAAAAACCTCCATACTTCATTAATCATGAAGCAAGGGAAAACCTCTCAAAAACCACTATACCATTGGATGCATAAAAAATTTCGACACAAAAGTAACCAATTGAGTAGATGAAAGTTAGAATCCCTATAGCTCTGCCTTCCGACCAGTCAACAGGTCATTTCTAAGAAATTTGCTCAGCACAAACCTAACATGGTAAAAGTAACCAAGCTAGCTCAATGTCAGACACACTGACACCACCTTTATGGAAAATATACCAAGAGAAATCTCTCATAAAAAAATTTAAAAAAAAAGGATATACCTTCTAATCCATCCCCGAAAGGAAATTTCATAGTAAGCATTTAACAATATGACAAGTGATCCTTAAATTCACATTGCTAACACTCTCTTAAGTTGGAAATCTCAAGTTAACAAAATTAAGCTTGTAAATACCTATCTTTACCCATCAAAAAAAAAAAAAATTAAACAAGTTTCCTCAATGTTGCCCATGTAAGGGTCTATCAAAAAAAATATTGCCTATGTAAGGAAGCTAACCTTCAAGAACAAGACTACAAAGACAAATGCTTATAGCAGAGACAACAGAAGTCACTTCAGCAACTACTTCAAAACCATAACAAACATTGTAGAAGAAATGTCTAGATATTTGTTCTGAACAAGCTACCTTATTGCATAGTTAATGTACTATTACCAAGGAGATGCACCTGTTATTGCTTGAGGCTAAGAGCAGAACTAGCAGCAAAACCTTTAGCAGTGGATTATACCTATCATAGAGGTGGTTTACCCCCACCCCCCCGCTAATAGTCCTTTTTTATCATATTAATTGGCCTTTCTAATTCTGAAGAATTTATTACATGACCCCACCAAAGTTAGATGAATTTCATTTTGGGACCCTCAATATTGAATATATTTTTATAGTTGCCTAAATTATATACTTATGAAAGCTATAAGACATTGTTTATATGGCTTCTGTTCATCTTTATTATGTTTCAGTCTTTTTTCTAGAACAGTATCCTAAATTTTTGTCAGCAGAGGTACTGGCTCAAATAGACTTTTATTCTGATGCCAGTTTAAAGCAGAAAAATAACCTCCATTGGAAGTTAAAACTAAGAGAAACAGACAATCTAAAGGTCAGACATTGTCTTCTGCACTAATGAACCAATAGCTAAAAGTTCAATTTAAATAAACGACTCCAAATTTTGTTTTGAACTAGAGAAAGAAGAAAGCATGATATAGATATTGCCTTTTACTAGCCATTATATAACTGAATTGAGAAAGAGAGAAGAAGAATATATTTTCCAAGTTTTGGAAAAACTGACTGCAAAATTCCTTTTCTTTCTTTTATATGATAACAAAAAAACATAAGGGTTTGCCCACCTTTTATTCTAGTGGCGTGTGAATATTAATTAGTTTTTACCTATTTTTAAATACTCTTCATCCATATCAGTGGTTTCTTAAATTGTATCATTAAAAAAAAAAAAAAAATTGATTTTTCATCATCTTCTTCTTCTTCTTCTTTTTCTTTGATAACCAAAGAACCTTCCATGGCTGACCTCTTTGAACTCTCCATGGGAACCCAAACCTTAGGTGCTAACCATGCCTGGAATAACTAATACTGGGTAATCCACAACACTAAACCAATGGCAGGAATCAAACCTAGGACCGTTCGCCTCTACCACACATCCTAACATTCGCCGTAACCAACTGGGTACCTTGAGAAACAATTTTTCATGTTCTTTGGTAGGCAAAGAAACTAAATAATAAGAAAGATTTTTAATCTTGTACCTCATCTCAACACTCTAGTTTATAAAGATATTACTTTTGTCTTGTTTTCCTCCCAGCTTCATATAGAAAGTCCAACCCTCTCCCCACACAACAAGGAAAAAAAAACAGAAAGAAAATCTTGAGTCCACGTAACTTGAAGCAAATTTAACCAGAAGGCAAAGAAGCACTAAATGGCTATGAAAAAGCAGAGTTCCATTTCACAACTTCTTTGTCACCATAATGACCATCTTGAATTTCCAATCTTTTTCTCATGAACAGTGAACTTCACTTTCGCAACTTCTTTATCACCATAATGAATATTTTGAATTTCTGATTATTTGTTTAAGAAAAAGGGTAGCTCTCTCAGCTGCCTTTCAAATATTCATCAACAAGAGAATCTATTGAAACTATGAGAAATCAACATTCAACCAACCTCAATACTGTATCACATCATGCAGCCACCCCTGATTCTGAAAGTTTAGCACATATTTTGTAGTTTTGGCTAAGTTGCCAACCATAATCATTACCATGATGACATGGGATGTGAAAAGGAATGAACTTGAGAAATAAAGAAAAAAGTAAACTCAAGGTTAGAGAATAAAAGTGAAGAACCTTGACGGGAACCTTTGGGCTGGTAAAGTTATAACTAAGAAAAAAGTAAAGAAAAACACTTAACAGAAAAAATAAAAAAGGAAGAAGAATGACAACAACAACAATAAAGGGATAGAATCTATATATTAACTCACCTAGGAACTAAGGACAACTCCTACTTGAATAAGGAGAACTAAACCTACTAGACCTATACCAATAGGGCATAGCCTCCAAAGAATCAAACCTAATGAAGAAAGGAAACTAACATACAAGAATCATGCTAAATTGGCAAAGAAAAGCATCATACTGAAGAGGGATTCACACCCTATAAATCTGTGAATCACAAAATAGTTAGAAAATCCTGTATGGAGTTCATTCATTTTTTGATGGATAAAGAAATAATAAATTAAAGCACCAATTCTATACTCATTTTTCTTCATTATTTCCTTCTCAAATTCATACAAGTTCCCTTATAGAATAGCTTGCAACTCCATGGAAATGCATTAGAAGAGTAAAAAATGTTCTTAATACTCTTCTAGATACCACATTAATTGACTATTACTACTCTCATAAATGCACAGAACTAATTTTCCAGATAGCAATTTCAGTTAGATCTACTCTTTCATCACCTCTCTGAATTTGCCTAAATCAATCCATTTTGGCCCTCTCCAAATCAGGGTGACCAAACCAAGTCTTGCACATCCAATCAAGCATGAACCCTAGATTTAAGATGATGAATGCTGAATGATTAGTGGCTTGAGAACAGACTTCTTTACTCATAATTGTGATCCCCTTTGAATAGTCATGATCAAAACTCTCCTTTCAAGGAGACTGACATTAAATGTACTAAAATTCCAATTCATGCCACAGGGACCATGGTTCAAATACTGATATCAGTGTCAGGATCGTGGACACTAATACAGTTTCGAATCAGACATTCTGATCCTTAACAAGTAGGGCTTCTAAAATTTGAAAAGAGTGAAATGATAAATAAGAGGAAACATGTATTTAAACAATAAAATAACTAAAACAAATAATTAATACCCATCTTAAGGCTCCAAAGGTTATTAAAGTGATGTAGAACTAGCCTGAAAAGATGTCCGTCTTCCTTGAATATTAGAATGACTGGGTTGATTTCCCACTTCAGATATTTTTTTATCCACCCCATTGTTAGTTTTTCATGCACCATTAAGATGCCATGGCATGAAGCAGATGTTGAAGAAATATAACCAATTCATAAGTGTATAAAATATATATCAGAACTCCTCAAAAACCAATATAAACCATGGATTTGCTCCAAAAATACTGGCACTACCAGATACTTTACATCTAACAGCAATTAACGAAGCAGAAGAAGACAACCATGGGAAGTTAGACTTGATATGGCAAGTATCGCTTTTGGATTCAATAGACTTCCCATTTCTCAAAGCAAAAATTTAAGGAAATAATAAACAAATAAACTAGTCAAATATCTAATGGATTACACCAAAAAACAAAAAAAAAAAAAAAAAAAGAAAGAAAGAAAGGAACCCACTGTCAATAAAATCATTTGCAATCAGCATATTCCTGTAAGTTCATTCAACATTCAGTCCAAAATTCTTAACTTTTTTTCCTTCTACAGGGCTTGTTCATCACCTAAAAACTGTTTTATTGACCTCTGTCCAACATACCCAATTCCCCCATATTCTTGTCTGAAATCCAATACTGTCATTTACATAATAACCGCATGCATAAATGCCTATCTTACAGTGCAATTGGGGTGAACATTCATCAACTGATATGGACATTTTATGAAATATCCATCAAAACCAAAAAACTAAATGGATGGCTCTACTGAGTTTTACAGTGCAATGGATTGCGTAAAATCCATCCTCTAAATGGGCCATTACAGAAAATTGGACCCATCATTATAATCACCAATATCCCTATCAACATTTTAAGGATCTCCATCAAAACTCACAAACTAAATGGAAGGAGAAAAAAAAAAAGAAAAAAAAAAAAACACAAAAGGCAGATAGTAGTAGTACTCACAGGCGGTGCAGGGATGAATGGTGCAAGATGCTTCCAATGGCAAGTATGATATTGGAAATATGAAGCACACTAAACCGCTTCTCAAACCCTTGTCTCAATGCATTTATCAGCCCAAATAGCCCCAACACAATGCCAGGCACATTCGATGCTGTGTTGAGAAACTCTGAAATTTTCAACAAAAACATTACGCATAAAATCCATTCCCATAGCTCATAAATCCACCCAACCCCATTCTTCCACACATTCATACAAAACAATTCAATTCAATGTACCCCCTAAAAAACGTAGAATCAGAAGCATGGAAGAACGCAAAGAAATTCAATAATAACACCACTTTTTCCTGAAACATAAAGCGAGAAACATGGATGGATTGAGCTTACTGATGTTTGAGATCATCCTCTACTTGCTAGGGTTTTTGCTCCCCTCTGTATTTTCTGAAACCAAAGGCAAGAGGGTGGGCTCTAAATTTTTGCGCCACCTCTAGATCCTCTGCGCCGAGGTTCATATGGTTACCGTGGCTCCCAATGGTGGGTCCCACCGCCGAGTAGAGTGGGCCCAGTTTCCACCAGAAGGAAAGTGGGTTTGATTTTATACCCTATATAAAATTTTCCACACTTCCAAATATAGCATTTAGGCGTAGTTAGTCCCATCGTCTTCATCTATGCTATAAGAATCACTTTATGATAAAATAAAAAAATAAAACCAACTAAAAAAATTAGATCTTTAATTTAAAAAATAAAAGAAGTAAAGGAAATATTTAATATAAAATAATAAAATTATTTAATATAACTTAAAAAAAAGACAATTTTCTCTCCTAATGACTTTATCCTTAGTTTTTTTGTCTAAATAATTTCATTTAGAGTCATTGTAAGGGAATTTCTTTTTATCGGGATGGTGAGCTCTTTTATGTTAGAGAAAAAAATTCTATTTATTTTTCAAAAAAAAAAAAATTAAGAAATAAAACTTTATACCACTTCAATAATGGAAAAACAAATTTGTGAACCATCAATGGATTCTCAAGTCACTTAGGAAGGTGTTAAACACCTTGCTATACTTAGAAATAAATTTTGTTTCTATTAGGTATATCGAGAAAACTTTGACATTTTATTAATTAATTCATGGATAAAATATAGTATGAAATATACACAATACAACTATGAAAATAAATACCAACAAGGAATGGTGGATGTTGGATGTTAATCTACAATACTATACATGAAATGCATGGTTGGGCAACATAAATGAGACTTATGTTCAAGCCATGAAAGAGATTGTTTAGTTTTGAAGAAGGATTTTCAATGGAAGTAATGTCAGAGGATCTGTTTAGGACATGAATGTGAGGAGCTATGGATGTCAATAAGGTGGGTTCAGGACGGTCACCCTTGTCCCAACCCTACCTCTGAAAAAAATCTCATCCCTAGAGTGAACTTCTGACAAGTCAAGGCAAGGTAGGATGGTTGACAAGTCATAGATGGCACCATCAATATGTTTTTAACATATGAATTGACTAAGTTACACCCTTCATTGGCAATGTTATATGGTGCCATCTAAGTTTAATGAACCTTCTTTTAAGTCGAAATTCTACAAAAAAATTATTTAGTTGTCATATGGAGGTATGTCAATCTTCTCAAATGATAAAGAAAGCCTAACGAAAAAACAATCCAAACACATTAATAAAAGAGATTGAAATTGATTTTTCATTCTCATTATCCACATTAGTATTCCAACCATGGCCTGAATAAAACCTTGGCAAAGGAAATAGATATCAGTGGACAAAGATCTTTTAAATATGTTCCCCCTTGAGTCAATATGAATAAAGTTTCTTCTATCAATGCATTGCAACATTTTATACCAGCTTCTTGAGTGTAGGAATTAGTGATGGGTTGAATAGATTTGGTAACTTGGCCCTTGAAAAGGGTTTTGGAATTCGTGTAAGGTGACCTGGGTGAAATGTGCTTGATCCCATCATATATATATATAACCATATGATCCAACACAAGTACCTTGAAAGTATGCCATCAGTCTGCAGACCTAATGATCTATACTCAAAAAAGGCCTATAAAAGTTCCTTTTCCTTATGAATCCTTTTAAGAATGATGTTGTAAGTTATGCACTTCAAAAACTACTTTCTGAGGGACTGTAAAAGTCAGCTTCATACAAACCATATTTTAAGGATGAACCAGAAAATCCTGAAATCCTGAGGCTGAGCCACATCAGGTAAATTTTTGTCAGTAACAGACAATGGAAGAAAGAAGCACAAGCAGCAATAATTTAATTTTTCATCTATCCAACAATACATTCAGCATTTATTGTGCAATTAACGATCATTTTACACCTTTCATATTGTGAAAAATGCTTGTTTTTTCCACTTTAAATAGAAAACACTTTGCCCAACGATAAAAAAAATGAGTAAAAATCTTGGATCTGTTCACCATTAGGCTAGTATATCTACCGTATTGATCCATCGCAAATTGAGGAAACCTTGCAAATACCGGCTGTTGTAGTGAAGGGCACATCTTTGTAGAGAGCCACCAGTTCCGAGTCAGTGTGAAGATCCACTTGCAGTGTCTCCCAGACCTTCTTCTTAGGGTTGAGAACATCATCAGGTTCACCCTCAAACCCAGGAAATGTCACTCGTTCTCCAACAGCAGCAGACTGGGGTGGTTCAACCAATTCAACCTGAAATTCCACCATAATGAATGATGCTTGGTTATCATGCTTTGAACTTAATCCTCTTTTGTATCAACTAATCAAATTCAAGTGTACACTATATCTCTGATCCATCTATGCTTATAGAAATAAATGTATTAACTACTAAAATCAGTCGCTAAAACCACAGGAAGAGTTTTTGCTATACCTAGGAAAGGGGTATGGTTAAGTGAGTCTAAAATGCATCTTCTTCCCAGGTAAGGTATTAATGATCTAAACAAATGTCAATACCTCCAATGTCTAAAAACCAGCAAGTAGCTCAACATCTATATCCATGAAAATATATTCAACTAAGCCAGCATATCTCTGTTGCTTCAAGATTGTTTTACAAGCATATTTAGTGATGAAGATCATCCTCATTTCTAGAGATGATCACTTTCAAAAGTGACTGAAAAGAACCACCAGAAAAAATGCAAAGGACAACTAAAATGATCATCAGTACACTTTACCTTGGTATGGTCACTGTTGGAAGCAGCAAGGACCATTGCTTGAGATTTAATACCCCGCATTGTGGCTGGCTTCAGGTTGCAAAGAACACATACCTTGCGGTTCTGCCAAACAAATTATCATTGTGAAGAAAGTGGTATATTGGATGGTACTTTAAAATCAAGAGAGCACACTCCAATATTATGAAAGTTATGAACAACCAAAGGAATACCTGCATCTCTTCAAGTGGTATAAACTTGACAAGGCCACTAACCACAGTCCGAGTTAACCCTTCACCCACATCAATCTCTTCAACATATAGGGAATCAGCATCAGGATGCTTCTGAGCTTTCGTTATAAGACCAACACGGATATCAAGTCTACTAATAGAAATTTCTGCCTCTGCTGCAGCCTTAGGTTTAGCTTCGGCAGATTTTGTTGGTCGTTGTTTCTTTCCATTCCCATCTGTTACAAACAATGGCATACTATATATTAGCAACAATTTGAAATCTCATCAGTCATTACCACCACATTGCATGAATTTTATCCCAAAAAAAAAAAAAAAAAACAAAAAGGCTAGCAAGGCAAGTACCTGTTACAAAAGCTCATGCATCAAATACATTCTAATAGTACACTAGAGAAAAGAACTGGAATCCCAAAGAAAGGATAAGTGCTGGCTAGACTCAGGAGGGGCAAGTGCTGCCCCTGAAATTAAATAAATAAATTGACACTAGGGGGATTTGAACCCCTTACCAAAGAAAAGGAAAAAATGTCACATGATAAGTTCATTCATCTATGCCCCCTCTGAAATATATTCTCATATTTTGCCCCCCCTCAGTTCATTTCCTAGCTCTGCAACTGGCTAGACTAATCATGAATAACTCCCAAAACATGCATTACAATTGGCAGCTGTAGCATTTACTTACAGAAACTAATTGAAATACTTTGCACTAGCATAATCAGTACAAAAAAGGTATGGGCCAAAACATATGATGCCCAGAATTCTTCAACTTCACCTAACAAACCTGTGTCAACACAGTAAGTCATGCCTGGGGGTAGGATCCTAGTCAAATATTCCTAATGATATGTCTCTTTGATTTTGATTGAATTCCCTCTGAAAAAAATTCAATCTATTTGTTATTCTTGGGTAAATCAATTGTTAATGTTTTTCTAGAATACCCTGTAACTGTTTTACATCTTCTATGAGAAAATGTTAAATTTTGAAAAGATCTTTTTGACTCTTATTCAAAAGGTATAATAACATATGTATATTGGACCTTTTGAGGCAATTCTAGATCCTGGGAGGCAATTCTAATTGGTCAGAAAAAATATAACTCAATATTTCTTTTTTTGTTTTTCCCTAGTTTAGCCAATATTCTAAATGCACAACCCCAACACTCTCTCCCACCAAAATGAGAGTTAGCAATTTCTTTTTATAAGAATATTTAGGGATAAGGGGAAAAGAATAGAGATAAAAGAGAAACAAAAGGGAGTTCTTATCAAAGATAGCTTTCCTTTCAATTTTTTTTTCCTGTTCTTTCCTCTTATCCTCTTGTATCCAAGTGTCTATATCTATCATTAAGATCTTTTTAGTTGAGCTGTTGTAACCTAAAACTTGTATTTGTGAAGGATCAGACAAATAGAAGCATGCATGTACCCAACAACCACACCAACCTATGCAACATTGCCAAGAACAAAAGAATCAGAGTCAGCTAAAAGGGCCAAAAAGAAGGTTAGTGGAAAGCACTAAATATGATTTGTAAAATAGGCAACGTCATCAAGTTTCAAGTTAGAATATGTACTATGGATTTACAAAATGTAAAGGCTAAAAATGTGCACACAAGCCAAAGCTGGCTCTGCTTTGATGACAATGGTAAGGCACTGCAAATGATGACAATGGCATTGGTATAGCTTGGTCTATTTATGTTCAAATGTATGATCAACACTCTAATCTTATTTGTTTTTCTAAGTCTAGTTTTCAGACATTCTGCCTGAATATAAAAAGTCAAACCAACCCTCACCTAAGTTGTGTATGCGCACACACTCACATCATCAAATTATGGATTCTATCAGTACCATGTTGCATCCCACAGTTAAGCCTTTAAGCACATCTTCATCAGAAAATCAAAGTATCATCCACCCATTGAAATCTTTCAATGTCAAGGCTAATGATGCTTAGCCTCAGCAGGTTAGAAGCAAAATACTTGTTTGCCCAAACAATGTAAGCTTGAACCTCTTGTTCACTTTTATTCTATTTGGTGTTCCTTTTCTAATTGCTTTCAATTACTTGACCTATCCAGTGTTGCATTTACCATTGTGATCACATAGCATGAAGGAGCTCATGCTAAGGCTGTCCTTTACATGATGCAACGCAGTAACAATTTCAGAAATACTTTGATTGTCACTCTTGTCTTTTGCACATCAAAGGACAACTCATCAGATAAAACAAGTGGAGAAAGCTGTTAACTAGTGGGCATATTCCCAAAAGGAAAGAGAAAGAAAAGAATCAAATTAGAATATTTTCCTTAGAGAATAACAAATGGAAATTTCCCAAACTGACTTAAGATACTTAAACCATCCAACATGAAGCAAATAATAGTTGGATGTGCAAAGCACTATGACCAGCCACTTAGTAGTACTAAAAAATTAAAATTATAGGGAGAGAGAGAGAGAGATGAAAATAACCTGAAACTTTTGTTTTTTTCAGTTGCTCGGCAATTTTCTTTGCTTCAGCTTCTGCCTTCACAATCCTATCAGCTTGACTTCCAGCAAACTTCTCCCTGAAGAACTCCACATCTTCATCTTTCTGCACATAAAACAAGACTCATTAAATGAGTCAGAATCAACCAAGTGACTTTTTTCACAACAAATTGCTCTAAAAATTACAACAAAAAAACAAATATACCAATTCCTTGAACAATGGCTCTGGTGTCCCAATTATGTGACCAGCAGGTACAATCTCCCAAGGTCTCTTTGCCCTTTCAATATCTCCTTTTTCATCCCAGAGCAAAAATGATGTTTCAGGAGGCATATTAAGCTGCTTGAGTACCTTTAGTCCATCAAAAGCATAAAATCTCTCAGAATGGCAAGCCTAATAAGTAACTTTCAAACAATGGACAATGCTTAAAATTGCTACAAATAGAACATAACTCAACCAATCTACCTCAAGAGAGAAGGAAGGCATAAAAGGTTCTAACAGACATGCAAGAAGATGCACAAGACCAACTGAGGTTTTCACAACAATTGAACAAGAAGGCTGGTCTTCCTTGTAAAGCTTCCAGAATTGACTCTCCTACAGAAAAAAAATCATCAATACAGCAAGCCTTGAGCTGCAATGTAGCCTCACAATGTTCGTTATTCAATTAAAATATTATATATCATATAAATGAGCAAGCATCCAGATCAGAGAGCCAAAGAAAATGCAGCAGGCTTACTTGCAGATATGCATTTCCTTCGCTAGAAATGCTCATTGCAGTTTTAAGTCCTTGCTTTAGTTTAACCTATGCCAGATTTCAAACAGGGAGGTCATTCTAGTGTAAAAGCATGTTACAAGTTGCAGCAGTAAGAAAAATAATATATTAGTCAGTATGGCATCAACCACCTTCTCCATGGCTTCCACATATTGTTCCACGAATCTACCAACTTTTTCCGCTAATGTTTTTGTTAATTGATGCAATTCTGCACCCGGAGCATCAGGAATAACAGAACCATATCCTAGACCTGTGGATGAGTGGAAAACTATTGAGAGATGCAACATCATTGAAAAAATTACATAGACTTGGCAGACAAGCATGATCTCTAGAAATAAATCCACAATCAACATTTATCTTGTTTATGGGAATCAAAATGTAACATTAGAAGGATACTTGGCATCTGATTAACTCCACAACGGGGATAATTTTCTTGTTAAGTCTCTATGAAGGGCATAATTGGTAAAAAGAATATCTAAATATATACAACTTGTGAAGAGAAACCATGCAAAAATGCACAACAATTAAAGCAACCACCAAATATGTTTTCTTTGGTCCAAAAGAAAAAGATGCACTAAGTGGTCCTCAAGGCCTAGCTTAAGTGGCAAGGAGTAGGGGTAGTTACAAGGGTCGTTTAAGGTTCAATTTCATGTGATAGCAAAAAGGAAAAGACAAAAGAGCATCACCTATCAAAAAAACCAAAAAAAAAAAAAAAAGGCACTAAATGAATAACAGTTCCAGTTAAAGGTTCCAGTGCCTTTATTTAGCATCAACATGGGAAGGGAGGAGATAGGAAAGGGGAAATCACAAGGCACATTGAGGCGCATGTCAGCCACAAGGCACAGAGGGCAGTGTCAGGCGTGTGGTAATATCAGGTGCAAGGCACAGCAAAGCACATTCAGGAGCAAGGCGCAGTGAAGCACATTCAGGTGCAAGGCAAAGCAAAGCACATGTCAGGGGCAAGGCGCAACGAGGTGCATCTCAGGGGCAAGGTGCAGCAAGGCACATGTCAGGGCAAGACACAGCAAGGCGCATGTCAGGGCAAGACGCAACAAGGCACATGTCAGGGCAAGACGCAACAAGGCACATGTCATGGGCAAGACACAATGAGGCACATGTCACAGGCAAGGCACAAAGAGGTACATGAGCAGCACTTAACTTTGGTTCAGGTGAAAGGAGCCTTTTTTTCAGCTCAAGGCGCACGCAGTGGACCTGGTTCAACATGTACCAAAGACTCATCTTTCAGTTATATTGTTTTTTCTTTCAAGTCTTACCAAGAGACGGGGCACTTTTTACCATTGGATGGACCATTACAGTGGTCATGTTTTTCAGCAAAACATCAGAACATTTTAAACATCAAAAAAGGACATATCCCTTTCAGCCTCTCTAGCAATTCCTTTTTCTTTCATGTGATTACTTTTCCCCATCATGCAATCTCTGCTCGGTCTCTATGTATTGCACAATCTCCTTTGAGCCTCTCCCTGACTTTGAAAACTCTAGGTCTTTTTATCACCCTAGATGTATATTTTCAATTCATCTCTCCATTTAAGGCAAACCCCTTCCCAGATTCCAAGTTCTCTCCTCTACCATGAAGCTTCACTGTAACAAAACTTTTAACACAAGATTCTTTTGCCACTCTATTCTGCAGGATGAAATCCTTCTCCTGTTTACATTTGATACTCAAAAGCCTTAAATTGTCTAATATAACTTTTTCTCTCCATTCATGTGTTGTTCAAGACCTCAGGACGAAGAGGATGATTGGTTCATGGCATGAGGAAGATGGATTATATTACCCAGATCTTGATAAACCTCTTTCATCCATATCGAGTGTTACTATCCCTACTCTTTAATTTCATTTTCATTTGAGCCATCCACCTTTAACAAAGTTGTCTTGAGTTGTGCTCATGTTGAGTCATGTGTCTTGTTTAGAACGTAAAGCTTGTGAAGCATCATTCTTGTTCCTTCATAAAAAGTAGTCATAGTCATAGATCTGAATCTTTTAATGTGGTCAACACATATATTTGGGGTTAACCTCAAACTCCAATTTGAATGAATTTCTTTACTTTGTCATATTATATTTGTTGATGATTTCCCTTGAATGACAAGATTATTCTTAATGAAAAAGTGATCTATATTACCCATAGTTTTAAAAGGCTCAAGGCGCACCAAGGCGCAAAGTAGTCCTGGAGCCTGAGGCGCAAGGCGCACATAAGGCGCGGGCTTTAGTGAAGTGAGGCGCACCTTAATTTACATATATATTTTTATATAATATAATCAAATTTAACAATCATTTATTTGTCCTAAACACATAAATCATTAAATATCATCCAAAACTTCAATTTAAGCAACAAAAAACAGAAAAATAAAGAACTCCAAGCATAAAAACAAATCCAAATCCATATTGCTAATAACCTAATGCATATCCAAATCCAAAGTTTCCAAACCAAAAGGTCCAAAACATGAAATCTGTCTACAATTCAAAAGCATAATTAAAAAACATTTAAATAACAACTTTGTCCACAATTTTTTTTTTGATAGGCAAAGGCAGAAATATATTAGAAGAGGGCACCAAGAGGAAAACCCGAAGCATACAGGGAGTATACAAAAGGCCCCTTAAGGCACACACAAAAGAAGAGAGAAAACAAACCCGACCCTCAACTAGCGCCTAGCCAATTAATAAAACTAGGAAGAGAAAGGGGACCTTCATTTACAATTGTTTTTGTCCACTCCCAAAGATTACAAACAAAATAATTCTTCAACCTATGAACCGAAAAGTCCTCATTATCGAAAGCAATCCTGTTTCTTTCCAACCAAATCGCCCAAAAAAGGCACAACGGGGCAGCCTTCCACACCTTTCTATGCTTCTTGCCCAACATAAGGCCCCTCCATTCAATAAGGGTCTCTCTAGCCGAAGAAGGGAGGACCCAACAACTTTGTCCACAATAAGCAATCATCACTCCTCCTCTAAATCAACAAAATCATCTTCATCATCATTTCCATCACCACATTTGTAGCCTTCCCCATCTTCTTCATCTGCTGAATCAACCATGTCTCCATCTTCATCTTCATCTATTAGTGAATGAGAAGGCAAAGTTCTAGAACTTGAAGCTATGCCCCTCGTTGGTGGTATTATGCTTGAGCTTGCTCTCGCTCTAGCTCTAGTATCAAACCTAGCCTCCTCAGCTCCACTAGCTCTAGCAACATCACCCCATGTCAAATTATCATCATCAAATACAAAATCATCTTGTGCACCTCCATGAGAATCCTCATCTTCCATTCTTCCTATCAACCATTCATTGCTATCATCTATATCTTTCAAAGAAATTGGGTCAATGGTGCTACGTTCATTGTATCTTCTCTTCAAGGCTCGATTATACTTAACATATACCAAATCATTCAAGCGTTGATGATCTAGCCTATTTCTCCTCTTGCTATGAATCTGCAAAAATTCATAAGCTCATAAATATATTTTAAAGTTTTAACTTTTAAGTTACATTCAAAACTGTATTAGACTATTACTTGTAATTATTTTGGTCACTTACATTTTCAAAGATGCTCCAATTCCGTTCACAACCTGATGCACTGCATGTTAAGTTGAGGACTTTCATTGCAAACCTTTGCAAATTTGGAGCTGAAGCTCCATATGCAGCCCACCATTCAGCTGTAGTATATATATTAACAATTTAGTGAAACAATTCACTTATTTTAGCAAAAATAAAATCTAATCATTTAAATAAACAAAACTAAATAACTAACCTGGTGCTCTAGTCTTCCTTGTCCTAATAGCTAACTCATTCCCGAATAGTCCTTGAGCATTTGTGTACAAACTCACTTCGGCCACAACTTTTTCTTGCTTAGCAGGGTCCCTTGTTAGCCTTAAGATGCATTTATACAAATCACTCATAATCTCTGCATCATGCTCTATTTCTGGTTTATCATAGAAGAATTCCGGGTTCAAAAAGTACCCTGCTGCATGCAAAGGCCGATGAAGCTGAATCTCCCACCTCTTATCAATGATGTTGAAGATTTCTTTGTACTTCTCTTCATTTCCATTAAAACTTCTCACAATTGTATCCTTAGCTCTATTCATGGCCTCATAGATGTATCCCATAGGAGCTTTTTTTTCACCATCAACCAAACGAAGCACACGAACTAGGGGACCAGAAACCTTTAAGCAAAACACAATAGTGTTCCAAAATGAAGGCATTAGAACTATGTTGCCTATAGTTTTCCCCTTCTGCTCTTTTGCCCATTTACTATCTGACCAATCTGAGCTTGTAAACATCTTCCTCAAGTTGTTTTTTTGTTCATGCAATCGCGATAATGTGATGAAAGCAGTTGCAAACCGAGTCTTAGCAGGCCTAAGCAATTCCCTTTGTCCAGTAAACCGCCTCATCATGTTGAGTAGCCCTGAGCGATTATAAATATACCCATTTAGTGATATAGCCCTCTCCAATGTCCTCTTGATGTTTGGTAACTTTCCAATATCTTCCAACATCAAGTCAAGGCAATGTGCAGCACATGGTGTCCAATACAAATGTGGGCGCTTTAATTCCAACAACCTCCCTATGTGACATTGTAGATAATAAATTTACATAAGTTCTCAAGATAAATAATTCAAAATTTAAAAGTAAATAAAAATTTAAGAAATAGTATTTATTACCTGCCATCACATAACTTGAGTGATTATCTGTTATAACTTGAATGACATTCTCCTCACCAACTTGCTCTACCCATTTGTCAAGTAACTCAAACATCTTTTCTCCCGTCTTAATCATTGAAGAAGCATCAATGGATTGCATGAACATGGTTCCCTTTGAGCAATTAACCAAAAAGTTCACCAAAGTTCTCTCTTTCCTATCGGTCCATCCATCCGACATAATTGAACATCCATTTTTTCCCCATTCCACCATATGATCTTTCATCAAATCTTTTGTGAGAGCCAATTCTTTCTTAAGGTTAGTAACTCTTACCTCATGAAGAGTTGGTCCTTTCATACCCACACCATATTGCCCAATAGCCTCAATCATTGGTTGGAAACTCGGATATGTGACTGCATTAAATGGAATAGCAGCCTCATACATCCACCTTGTGATAAGCATACAAGCTCTTTCTCTTGCTTCCTTTTTGTAGGCATCATTGATGGTAGTTTGATTCATCCTCCCACTCTTTCGATTTTGAACAACCATCTCTGCATCAGGAGTGAAAAAATGATCCATAGGACCTTTTTGTCTTGGTTTTTTTGAAGAAAACATCCGACCACCACGTCCTCCTCGGTTACTACCTCCTCCACTAGAAATGTTGGTGACATTCATTCTACTATTAATCTCCTCACCAAAATCTTCATCTTTCAAACCAAACAAATCTTCATTAACATCTTCGCTCCCCATATGCATTTGATCTTTTTGATTTTTCTTGGAACTCATGTACCCTTCCATTTCTTCTCTAACATGTTCCGGACATTTTCTACACTTTTTGGCATTTCTATATCCACCAACAAGATGTTGTTTGTGTCTATATATGCCTCCTTTGGTTACTTTATCGCAAAAAATGCATATGATGGTGTTTAAATCCTTTTCATTAATCAAATGAGCATATTTCCATCCGGGATCTCTTCTTCCACTTGCACTAGAGTCCACTTGAGTTTCACTATCATTTTCCATCTTGCAAACAAATTATCTATACTACAATAAAATAATTATAATTAAAATAAGAAAAAAAATTTGAAAAAAAAAATGTATATCATCACATTAACAAAAAATATGCATATCATTATTTTTTGCTTATTTATTTGTATTTTGAAAAATTTTCATGTCAAAATAAAATATTTATATTTAAAAAAAAAAATTGTCAATGAGTGTTATGAGTTATTGAGTCATAAGAATAGAAAAAAAATGGAGAAAAGCGAAGAAAAGAAAAAAATACCGAGGTCTTGGAAGGTACGTGACTCTTTTCCCTCTATTTTTCTCCTTTTTTTCCCCTATTTTTCTTCCTCTTCTTCTTCTTCTTCACTTCTCCACGCACGGCTGAGGGTTAGGGCACGAATGGGGGGTGATTCGGGGTGAAAAACACCAGAAAAGGGGGCTGGAGAGGAAAACAGGTCCAAAACGACGTCGTTTTGGCCTGTTTTTTTTTTTAAAAGAAACAGGGTCCAAAACGACGTCGTTTTGGTCCCTGTTCTTTTAAAAGAACAGGCTCAAAACGACGTCGTTTGGACCCTGTTCTTTTAAAAGAACAGGCTGCAAAACGACGTCGTTTTGGCCTTTTGAATTTAAATCCAAAACGACATCGTTTTGAACCCTGTTCTTTTAAAAGAACAGAGACCAAAACGACGTCGTTTTGGACCCAAAATTAAAAAAAAAAATTAGGGCTCCCCAGCCCTCTGCAACCCAACGCCAGAAGAAGAAGAAGAAGAAGAAGAAGAAGAAGAAGGAGGAGGAGGAGGAGGAGATGGAGGGATCGGAGGGCGTACCTGGCCGGAGGCGCGTCAGGCGGCCGCGTCGCGCCTTGCCGGAGGCGAGCGCCTTGTGCGCTTAAGCGGCGCCTTCCTGAAGGGGCGTCGCCTGCCTTCAGGCGAGGCGCCGGAGGGTGGCGTCGCGCCGCCTCGAGCCTAGGCGCGCCTTTCACAACTATGATATTACCTCATGTTATCTCCAAATTCTACAATGAATTCTTGCTCAATTTGGTAAATGACATCAAAGGTATTTCAGCAGACAATGCACTAGAGTGTACACAATCAATCACAAGTAGGGGTGGCAATTCGTGTTGGTGGATCATATTCGTGTCGAGTCAAAGCCTAGGTATTCTATTACATAGGCCAACCCAAACCAGATATGAATAATAATCATATCAAAAACATAAACTCAAATACTACATAATTATTAAACAGATAACAAATTGTGTAACCCATTTAATAATCAAGTCATATTTAATAATCAAGTTGAGTTAGATCTTGCATAAGTCTATATGATTAATGCCTCAACCAAACATATTTATGACTCAATTGACCTATTTATTTAAAAACAAATTTAAATGAGTCAAATATGAATTAAATATTTCATAGTTATAATTAGGTTAATCAATAGGATAAGTGAGACAATGTTGGTGGTTTCTCTTGGAGGTAAGTGCTGGTTCGATGTTGAATCAAAGGCCTTTGAGGTTTCAATCGAGGAGACCAAAGGGAAGGTGATTAGGAAGATTTGCGAAAATGGTCCAAACTTCTCATCACGGATTAGATTCAGTGGTAAGGGCTTGGCTTTGCTAGTGGAAGGGGCCAAGACCTGCAATGTTCTTAAAGATGGGGAGATGATAAGTGCTGGAGTTGCATACTAACAAAGTAGAGTAGTGTTTGTTTTATACTGTCTAGGATGTGGAAGGAAAGAGGTTCCCCTTGGTGTTTCCTGAAGAAAGAGGATTCGTAGCAGGGTGGAAAATCCTATCCAACAAGTTAAGAAGCCTTGGTGTTTCCCAAAAAAGAAGAGCGGAGGAGCCCAAAGCTACCTCTAGGAAGGTGTTGGTTCCTAGTGGGAGTGACAATTGGAATAAGGGCTTAGTAGCAGAGGCAGTGACCTTTGGCTCTTTTGAACATTGTAATGTTGTGTTGATTGAAATTAAAAATGAGGTGATCAACAAAAATGAGTAAGTCTTGAACAAAAGTCTTGTGGGAAGATGGGGGGGACTTTCTGACTAGCTCCTAGACTTCATCTCTCGAAGGAACTAGGCTCAAGTCAATTGGAAGTTGAAAGGAAACTTCACTTGGCTTTGTTGGGAGGATCCCTTATCCTTTTCAAGTTTGAAGATGTAGGTAAAGCTGAGAGGGTATTCTACTCAAGGGTGAAGTGGTTTAATGGAAAAAGTCTCCTACTAGAGTGGTGGATCCCTCTATCGGCTACGTCACAGAGGAGAAGGGCATTCATAAAGCGTGGGTAAGGACTTTGGGCCTTCCCTTGCATCTCTAGGGAAAAAGTTTGTTCAAAGATTTGGGGAAGTTTGTGGGAGGTTTGTGGTCGTCGATGAAGACATGGCAAAGCGTCGGAATTTGCAATGGGCCAAAATTCTCGTTGGGATCAGAGGGTGGAAGTTTCCTAGTTCTTTGCAAGTGGTGGTGGGATCCTCTTGATTTGTGATTCAGTTGTGGTGGGACATTTTTGAATGGAAGAGCGAGGTGTAGTCTTCTCGGTGTTGCAAAGAAAGGTTGGAAAGAAAAGAGGGTGAGGTTAGGTCACGTGCCAAATTGAGAGTGGAAGGTGGACTTTCTGAAAAGGTGGAAGCCCAAGTGTCGTAGTTAGACTCGTTGTGCTCTGCAAAAGGAAAAGGAGGTACTGTCCATGAAACGATGGGGACTGATGGGTTTCTAGAAACCCATCCCTCCCCCTACGTCGTTGGGTGTGAGCCTAGTGGGGCGGTTGATGAGGACTTGGGCCTATCTAATGGGCCATGGGCCAATTTGGGCTTCCTAGAGGTTGGGGGTTTAGGAGGCCTATGTTAAATAAGGCCCAAGTTCCTTTGGAAGTGGGTCAAGTGCACTTTAAAAAGGGAGTGGAGAAGAGTCTTAAGGCCACTGCCTTTGGGTCTACTCCTTTCATTCTCTCCAGAAAAGATAGAAGCTATTAGAGCCTTAGCATCTTGTTGATCGCGTCAGAGAACGTAGAAGCTTCATATCCTTGTGCGTTGAAGTTGTCCTTCTCGGAGGCGATGACAAAGCCTGTAGCCGACAAAGCTATTTTAAACAAAGCTCCCAGGTTCCAAGGTATGCTTTCTTGGACTCAATTCTCTTAGGGGGAAAGGCCTTCTTCTTCTACTCCTTTCTGGGTTGCAAAAAACTCCAATCAGGAAGGAAACCGTAGAGAGACTATGGGTAATGAGCTGGGAGGGGAAGGTTTTTTTGAGTTGGGAGGGAAAGTGTTGGAAAATGTGTTGACACTGTGAAAGGGCCTCTACCAATGTTTTTCACGACGGTTCCGCAGTTGTCTTCCCATAAAATTTCTCTCATTCAAGAGAGTGGGGTTGTGTTGGAGGGTAACGGTGCTTCAACCTCAGATCAAGAGGGGGGTTTTGATGGTCTGGATTGTGAGGATTCGCTTTTAGACAATGACTTTACCAAGCTAGCAGAATTTAGCAGATTTTTGGGAATGCCAATCGAGGGGTTTGAAGAGGAAATTTGGGCTTTGCTAAGGAAATTAAGGTAGAAACTTAGACGTGGGACCCTAAGTAAAGGGCAGAAGAAGATGCCTTTGTCCTCCTCTCTTTTTGAAAGGGAGCTAAGGAGATTGGACTATTCAGTCAGTTATGGAGGTTCTTCTCTTTCGTCTATAAGGAGCGGCAAAAACAATTGGGAGTTGGTTCTAGTCGATTGATGAAGATTAAGATCCTTTTCGGGAATGTAAGCGGGCTCAATGATGGCGAGAAAAGGAAATTGATTAAGTTAGTGGTTAGGACCTACAAGGCAGACCTGGTTTGCCTTCTTGAGACTAAGGTGCAAGAGATGTCTTTACAAGTGGTAAGAAGCTTTGGTGTTGGAAGGTTTTTGAATTGGGGTGCAATTGATGTCAGAGGAGAGCCAAGAGACATTTTGATTTTTTGGGACAATAGAGTTTTGGACCTACTAGAGTTGGAGTGTGGAGGGTTCTCCATTTCAAGTCACTTTAGAAATGTTGAAGATGGTTTTGTTTAGGTGTTCATGGAAGTGTATGGACCAATGTTAATGAGGGAGAAAGAGGATTTTTTTCATTAACTGCAAGCTATTAGAGGTTTGTGGGATGATCCTTGATGCATAGGAGGGGATTTCAACTCTGTTAGATTTCCAAGGAAAAGAATGATGAATTCAGATTCACGGCAGATATGAAGAGGTTCTCAAATGTTATAGAGGAGTTGAGGTTGAAGAACCTTCCTCTTTCTGGAGGTCCGTTTTCATGGTGTGGAGGTTTAAATTCTCAAGCAGCTTCAAGGTTGGACTGCTTCTTAGTCTTTGATGAGTGAGAGGACCATTTTTCGGGTATTTCTCATTTTGTCCTTCCTAGGCTCTCTTTTGACCATTGTCTCATTATTCTCGAGGGTGAAGGAGTCAAAAAGATGAGATCCTTTTTACATTTGAGAATATGTGGCTTATGACTGATGGATTCAAAGAGCTCATGAGAATCTGGTGGACTGGGTATATTATTACTGGTACTAGCAGTCATTGCCTTGCTGAGAAATTAAAGGCTCTTAAGAAGGATCTTGGAATGTGGAACAAAGAAGTTTTTGGCAATGTCTCCTCTAACAAACCAAAAGCCTTTTCTCGCATTCACTTTTGGGACTTTAAGGAGAGAGAACATCCTCTTTCTCTTGAAGAGACAAAGGCTAGAGGAGAGGGGGGGGGGCCTTAGTGGATTAGAGGATTATAAGAAGTGGGCTTTATTAGAAGAAACTTTGTGGAGACAAAAATTTAGGGAAATCCAGTTAAGGGAAGGAGACAAGAACACCGAGTTTTTTCACAAGATATGACCTCGCCTACCCAAACTCCAGTAGTTGACCTATGATTGGTTCAAAGAACGTCTCAAGATTCAAGCGATTGGTCGATGCTTGTGCAAGAAGGAACTTGCTAACTAAAGCGAGAGTCGATGAGGTTACTTTGATTGTTGATGAAGAGCTTAAGGTTGGGGTGTGTAGGACTTATCATACTCTTCTCTCAGAAACGGGGGACTGGAGACCGAGCATAAGGGGTTTACACTTCAAAGCATTGGGGGAAGATAGGTCCAAAAGTCTACTGGTGTTGTTTTCAGAGGAAGTTTTTGAAGCGCTGAGTAGTCTTTCTAATGATAGAGCTCTAGGTCCATACAATTTTACCATGGCTTTTTAGCATTTTTGTTGGGATTTTACCAAATCAGAGATTATGGCTTTCTTTGGAGAGTTCCTCCTTCATGACACTTTTCAAAGAAGCTTAAATTCCACTTTTCTTATTTTGATTCCAAAGAAAGGGGGAGCTAAAGATTTGAAAGACTTTAGACCAATCAATTTGATAGGTGGTTTATACAAGTTGCTTGCCAAAGTATTGGCAAACAGGCTTAAAACGGTAGTGGGGGAGGTGGTTTCAAATACTCAGCATGCCTTTTATCAAGGCAGACATATTTTGAAAGCAATGCTCATTGCTAGTGAGCATTGCTAGTGAGGTAGTTAATTCTAGATTAAAGAGCAACATACCTAGCCTTCTTTTAAAAATGGACATTGAGAAAGCCTAAGATCATGTCAACTGGGATTTCCTTATGTCGGTCATGACTAAAATGGGGTTTGGGCACAAGTGGATAAGTTGGATAAAATGGTGTATTTTCATAACAAGCTTTTCTATTCTCATCAACAGAACTCCTTTAGGCTTTTTCTGCAGCTCTAGGGGCTTGAGGCAAGGTGATCCATTATCCTCCTATCTATTCATTTTGGCCATGGAGGCTCTTAGTCATTATTCAAAGCCAAATGTGGCAGCTTCATCTCTAGATTTAAGGTGAGAAAAAGTAGTGAAGAGGGGTGGATGTGTCCCATCTTTTGTTTACTAACGACACACTAATCTTTTGTGAGGCCAACAGTGATCAATTGAGATATCTGAGTTTGGTGTTTATGTGGTTCAAGGCATTCTCTAGATTAAAAGTGAATATGGAGAAAAGTAAGGTTATTCTTGCAGGAGGAAGGGTAGAGACACTGGAGGACGTTGCTTCGATGTTAGGGTGTAGAGTAGGGAAGCTACCCACTTCCTACTGGGGTCTTCCTTTGGGTGCCTCTTTCAAATCTTCCAGGATGTGGGATGCAGTGGAAGAGATTCTGAAAAAGATTAACAATGTGGAAAAGACAATACCTCTCTAAGGGTGGGAAGCTTACCTTGATCAAAAGCACCTTATCAAGTCTCCCGATTTATTTCATGTCTCTTTTTGTTATTCTTAGAAAGGTGAGTTCAAGACTCGAAAAAGTCCAAAGGAATTTTTTATGAGCCTCATTTAGTGAATTGGAATTTAGTTTGTGAAGATAAGGAGGGAGGCCTTAGAATTCGTAGTCTTGTGGCCCTAAACAAAGCTTTGCTTGGAAAGTGGAGTTGCAGATTTGCAAAAGAGAGGGAGCCCCTTTGGAAACAAATCATCATTGGGAAGTTTGGAGTAAAGGAAGGGGGATGGTGTTCAAGAGGAGTGAAAGGAGGTTATGGTGCGGGGGTGCGAAAAGCCATTAGAAATGAATGGAAGGGAATAAGAAGTAGATTCCTCTTTATAGTTGGGAATGTGAGAAGAGTTAAGTTTTGGAAAGACTTGTGATGCTCGCTAACTTATGTCTATTGGCAGTAAATAAAGACGGTTGGGTGTTAGAAGCATGGGAGGGTGGGGATTTGGGTAGTTGAAGCCCTCATTTTTCGAGAAATCTTAATGATTGAGAGATGGGAGTTGGGAGAAGTGGAGACTTTGTTTTGAAAACTATAACCCTTGGCTATGAGAAGAGAAATGGACATTCTGAGTTGGAGAGAAAGCAAGAATGCAAATTTTCAGTTGCATCCCTTTATTGCTCCTACACAAGGACTTCTAGTGATCTTTTTCTATGTAGTATTACTTGGTGGTCATGGGCTCCAGTGAGGGTGAGTTTTTTTTGCCTAGGAAGCATCTTGGAGCAAAATTTTGACTCTTGACCAGCTGAAAAGGACGAGATGGAATATCCCGAATAGGTATTACTTGTGCAAAGAAGAGGAGGAATCTACTGATCACCTTCTTTTGTTTTGTGGCAAGCCTAAAATGTTGTGGAACTTGATCTATTCCCTTTTTGGTGTGCGGTTAATCTTGGCACTGTTCACCAAACTAGTTGTGCCCACACCTCTCAATAAAATGGCATTTCTAAGTGAAGGCATCATCATTTACTAAATTTTTTTTTTATATAAGTATCATCATTTACTAAATATTGTTCATACGCTATCCTTTTTGGGATAATGTTGTTCTTACAACATGCTACCACATTAAATGTTTGCCCTCCATTGTCATGAATAAGTAGACTCTATTTTCCCTTTTATTTCCAAGTTTCTCACCTTTTCAACTCACTTTGCGCATGTTTGATTGTGTTGCTGTTGTTCATAATGAGGATCCCAGCCATAACAAACTTTCTCCTCATAATTGTTTTTCTTTAGGAATTTTCATGAGCCTTCAAGACACTTACAAGTGCAGATGTTGAATTTTTCAACAATTACTCTGTTGTGTTCATCATTTGCTAAAAATAAGTCAATAGATCTCATGTCTACTCATGAGGGGAAGCACTCATCATCTAATTCTTCACATTCCACCAGCCCCACCTCCCAAGTCTGCATTATAGGTCTAGCAGTGATCAAGAAATCCTCAAGTTACCCAAAAGCTACTTTCCCTTTATCATCCCTTTTTTGTTCCTAATGATTTACCAATTGAACTAAATTGAGTTAAACAAACTTGGAACGCCTTCATTGTCTTTGAAAAGAATGTAGTCGATTATCTTTAGCTACATATTATAAAGTACTTTCATGATGGTTCTATGGAACGTCTTGAGGCATATTTTAGTGGCAAAAGCATATATGCATATTATGGAGTTGATTGCTTGGAGATAATTTCTCCTGTTACTCATTTAATTATGTAAGGGTTCTTTTATCTGTGTGGCAGTTTACTTTTGTAGGCAAGGATGATTTCCTAGGTTCCAAGAGACACTTGTAAGGGTGCCTTTAGCCTTTAATAACTAAGATACACATGAAAAAAATCATTTGAACACTAATTTACAAGATATAGTCAGATATGCATGCTATATTATAAGACTTAAAATTTGCTGAACAGCCTCTAAATTCAGAGTGAAAGCTCCATTCCCAAAAGTAGCTGACTGACCTGCAGGTTTAGCAATGAAGCTCAAGACTCGGTTTATAAAATTGCCTAAATTATTCAGCAATTCACTGTTGAGTTTTGCTTGCAAGTCCACCCATGTAAATAGCGTGTCAGATACCTAATTAATCCATTAAAATTAGAAACTGAACAAAACTAACAGCAACCACCATGTGTCCTTACTAGGTATCAAAAAAGAAGAGATTCAGCAACATAATTACCTCTGGCCTATTAGTTAGCAAGTAATATCTCCACACTTCTACTGGAATATTTGTATCTTTTGCATCATTTCCAAAAACACCCACTCCCTTACTCTTTGAGAATTTCCCTGCAAAAATCCAATATAAAGGTCAAATAGCTCCAGAACAAAATTTCAAAACCAAAAAAAAAAAAAAATGGAAGAAGAAAGAAAGAAAGCAGAAGAAGAAAAACCATGAGATGGAAATGTTAGGAAAACACTTTCCCAACCATTAAACATTGGGTAAACCAGGAACAGATTGTTAACTAACCTGCACCGTACCCCCACTTCACCTATTAGATAAACCATGTATAAAGAGTTAAACTAACCTGCTTCATAGTTCAAGTATTCAGTGACACTGATAGTCTTCATCAAAGTCCAGTTTTCACTGGTTCCAAGTAGTGTGGACGGAAACATCACCTAATATTATAATACGTTTACATTCAATCAACTCAAGCTGCATAAAATTAAAAATCAAAACCCAGAATGATAAAGCAACCGTCAAAAACCACAAAGTACACTAACCCATAGGTTTTGGGAAGTTCAGAGACAACAAAAATATGTTTAATCAGATATAGAAAACATAACAGTCACACGCATGGCCATACACATGAAAAGAGAAAATAGCAATCTAAGAAATATACTTTCTACAACATCTGAGGGTATGACCAGTACATGGTCCCTTTCCATCTAGATGAACAAGGATAACTACCAATGGAAGAATTTTCAAAAGGATGTCAATTCTATCCTTCCAAAGCTTCAATACAACCTAACAGATTAGCAAACTACCACACAAATTATAGGACCAGATAGTAAGAAGGACCAAAGTAGTTCCTAGCAAATGAAAAGATGAAATAACCCTTCTGCCAGGGTGGCACACATGCCACAAGGAATAATTGACTTCCAGTTCTAGACATGGCAATCTTTAATAAGAATGACAAGAAGTCATCCTGAAATAACCCATAGACAACCCCTCCCCCAACCCACCACCACCAAAAAAAAGGATATTATTTATTTATGAGGAATTATCTTGGAGTTTGGGATAATTTACATTTTGGAGCAAACCTAAAAATATTGAAACTCAATCAAAGGGGCAAGACGGATCCAACTTGAACCTTGCCTCTAAGGCACTCTGTAATACCCCATACCCACCAAAAGAAACACACATACACAAAGATATTGCAAGTTAATTTGGCATTTTTTTCTCTTTTTATAGCTAAATTTTTTTCCCCATTGGGTCTTGAACTTCTTTCTTTTTTTTTGATAGGTAAAATAGAGTGTATTAAAAAGAGAAAAGTATGCCCAGTGTATACAAAGAGACCCAAAAATAAAAAAAGCACGAAGGCCCAAAAAACTGTAACCGCACTTTAAATAAAGCCTAACCAATCTACAAAGTCTATCAACGCCATGGATCCAGCCCCACTATACAGTCTAACCCACAAACCCTTCCAACCCTTTAGCACTTAAGCCAAGCCTCAAGGAATTTGGGAATTAATTACCTTTACAATTTATTTTTTTGGTAATTATCTTGGAATATGGGATACTATATATTTCGGAGCAAACCTATAAATCTTGAAACTCCAGAATGAGTTATGAATGATTAATATTGACATAAAAACCAGAAGTTATAGATGGATAGATAGATAATAAAGAGAGAGAGAGAGAGAGAGAGAGAGATGTGGCATAGAGCACAAGAGAAAAGGTAGGTAGCCACACATGTCAGCCACCTCTGCCATGGCCCAGCTTTCCACCACTGAAGCACCTGTATGCTTTACCATCACAATCACCCGCAAACCTGGCCAGTGACCAATAGCATCTCTGCAGAGAAGTGACATATTTCACCATCCATCAGTCTTCATCTTTTCGTCTTGTGAGTATGGATGCTTATGGGTGTGGATTTGTTGATGCCTCTGATCTGGGGAATTCTTACGTGGGACTATAATCTTGGAAGTGTATATTGATTTACCCATTTGGGTCCCACAATCTTGTAGAAATTGGGTTAGAAACTTTGTAATGATCAAGGATTTAATCTTGGAAGGATTGTCCATCCTTTGCATTTACCATTCAATGAACGAATATGCTTGTTTCTGATTAAAAGAAAATTATTGAGGATTTAAATTTTGGGGGATTTGAGGGGTTTTGCTTGAAATTTGGGAACTCTAGATTGTTGGTGCTAGACCTGGATTAATGTTTGGAATTGAGGAGTTGTTTGACATTGGATTTCTCCACTGTATAACTTTTAGGTATTTTGAATGGTGTAGTTTAGGTTTGATTTCAAAGTTGGATTTGATTTCTGAGATGGGTTTAATTTCAAGGTTTAAAGAAGCCATGAGCTAGGAATTTCTCAGGCACTGATCTTAGTAGGGACTGGGTTCAGCTCCTAAAAATAATATGCCCAACAGCCATATGATATTTGATTAATCATTCCATCATTCCATGAGAATCTCATATGCACATACAACAAGATCCTATATAAATTGAATAAATAATAATAAGTTTTAACAGGCAAAAACACATGTAGGAAACTCACAGTGTGGAATGGCACATTATCCTTGCCCATAAACTGATACAGCTCAACATTTTCAGGATTCTTCCACCACTTCTCCCAATCAGGTGTATAGCATGAAGTAATTGAGACATATCCAATCGGCGCATCAAACCAGACATAGAAAACCTACCAATCACATGATTGAACAAAAATAATCAAATTTTTAATATAAAAAACCACAGGATGGATCCAGCATGCACTTTATCAAAACCAATGAGCAAAAACAATCCAAAGAAAATCTATAAGATATAGTAAATTCAATCAACACCATCCAACCTTATCCTTGAATTTCTCATGTGGAACAGGAACCCCCCATTTTAGATCTCTTGTAATACATCGTGGTTTCAGTCCTTCTTTAAGCCAAGCATGTGTAGCTTGAATAGCATTCTGGCTCCAAGATCCAGCCACAGACATGTGATTGATATATTCTTCCAGTTTGTCCTTCAGCAAAGGGAGCTCAAGAAACAAGTGGTTTGTATCACGGATGTGTGGAGTTGACCGACAGAACTGAACACCAGACCGGCCAGGAATTAAATACAAGAAGTTAGAAACAGAAGCATATTTCCACCACATTCTCTATTACCCAATTCACTTATGTGAGCAAGAAAGCTCTGGCATTCACTTTTTCACTTTGGTTTATATAAAATTTAATTGAGGATGAAAATGATGTTGAGAACCATGAAACAAGTTTCCAGTCAACAAAAGGTCCTAACAACCTAACAAGGAACCATTTTTATCAAAAAAGTAGACTGTCTATATTGCCTTATTCAACCAAGAAATAAAATGAGACATAAACCATTAAGAAAACATGATATACCTTGCATCTAGGATCTTTTAGTTCAATTGGATTCAAAAGCTTTCCACACTTTTCACACTGATCTCCTCGTGCAGAATCATAATTACAATCTTGAGTAGGGCAAACGCCCTCCACAAGCCGGTCAGCTAAGAACTTTTGGCATTTATCACAATAAAGCTGTATAATAGTTGGAATCCAAGTTCAACAAAACATCAATATATATATATATATATATGACGAAATATAACTCATAGCACAAGCTTAACTAAATTCCCACCATTTAAAATCTCGCACAGAAATAAGTATATATTAATTAAGTACAAATTAATTTCACACAAAGAGTTAACCCTGCACCTGCTGCATAACGTTTTCAGAAAGCCAATTGTTCTCCATCAATTTCTTGAAAATTGCTTGGCAAACTTCGGTCTGCTGTGGGCTTGACGTACGCCCAAATTCATCAAAACTTATATTGAACCATTTATAAACTTCCTTATGAATTGCATGATATCTACAAACGAAAACATATCATTGATCTCTGACCATGGAGTTGACATAGAATTGGAAAGCAGCATAGATTTGCTTAACAAATACATTAGCTTCCAGAAAAGCACTACAGCAGAGAGAATATTCTACGACATTATACCCACCTCATCAAGATTATATTCCATTCTTCTGCATATGATAAACCAATAATCAGTTAAAATTAACAAATATAGTTGGTGCAGACCAATATGTCAAAAGACTCATTAAATTAGGTTGTTCCTTTGCAAGAAGTTATATGGTTAAAATTGATCTAAAAAGCAAAAGAAAAAGAAAATTGCTATACTATCCATGTGGAATACCTAATTTTTTTATTTTTATAGGCAAATATTTATTATATTAACGGTGCCTTACAAAGGGAGCACCAAAGTATACATAGTGCATACAAAGACACAAAAAGGCCATATAAAGTGGAGGGAAATGTTGAATATAATGTATTTGTAGTATATAATCTTTCCTCGTTAATATAGGTCACATGTATGGTAGTTAGGACTCCTAGCCTTGTATATATATATTTCTCAATTGTAAGTAGACAACATATGAATGATAATTAAGGTTTTTCCTCTTTCTCTCTCTCAACATGGTATCAGAGCCAAGAGAGAAAACCTAATTCTTTCCTGTTTCCTGTGTCATCAACTCCGGGAAACCTTCCGGTGACCGTGTTTCATTCCGGTCACCTTCCCCATCTCCCAATACTTTCCGGTTAGTCGGATCGTCGTCAGAATACACTCACTGCCGGCAAAATTTTCCAGCGAACTTTCCGGCGACATCTTTTTCCGACACCGACCATACCAGAAGGAGCGCCTGGAGGAGATCTCCAACTTTTGTGAAGGCACCGGAACCAAAAGATCATCCACGTGCCGGCCATGCACAATTTTCCGGCCGGCGACTGCATCTCACGCGCCGGCGCGTGAGGGTGCGTGAGGACTTTACCGGCCACGCGCCTCCTCCTCCAGCCTCGCCTAACGCCGACTAGCCTTCCTTCATTACTAGTTCTGCCATCCGAGCCCTGCACGTACCTCTTTTTGGTTTTTTTTTGCCTCCGCCGACCCTCCAAACAGTTTTTCCGGCGAGCTTCGGCTACTTTTTCTCCATCCTAATCCCTGCACGTGCCTAAGGAAGTGTTCTTCTACCTTTCCGATGGTGCCACGCCGCGATCTGAAGCCGTCTCCCTTTCCAGTGGTGCCACGCCGCGATCTGCAGCCGCATTAGGGCTTTCTTCGATCCAAATATACTTCATTCTCCAGATAAGTAGATATGGCTACTAAAACTTCCATTTTTTCCTCTGTTATATCTGGATCTCCTATGATTACTTCAGAGAAATTGGTTGGCAGTGACAATTATCTTTCCTGGTCTGCTTCTGTTGAACTTTGGTTTATGGGTCAAGGATATGAGGATCACTTGATTACACAGGAGGCAGATATCCCTGAGGTTGACCGCGTACAGTGGAGGAAGATAGATGCACAGTTATGTAGTGTATTATGGCAATCGGTTGATACCAAGATTCTTCTTCATCTTCGGGCCTACAAAACTTGTTTTAAATTTTGGACTCAGGCCAAAGGATTATACACGAATGATATCCAACGTCTTTATAAGGTGGCTTCTGCTATTGTCCATATCAGCCAACAGGACTTGGATCTATCTACTTATATTGGCCAGATTGCCTCTCTTAAGGAGGAGTTCTTGACTGTGATGCCTCTTACTCCTGATGTTGGGGCTCAACAAACACAGCTTGACAAGTTCTTCATGGTTCTTACTCTTATTGGCCTCCGTCCGGATCTTGAGCCTGTCCGCGATCAGATTCTTGGTAGTTCATCAGTTCCGTCCTTGGATGATGTGTTTGCTCACCTCCTCCGTATCTCCTCCACTCAAACTTTGTCATTTGATAGCACTTCAGATTCTTCTGTGTTAGTTTCTCAAACTAGCTCTCAAGGAGGCCGCAGTGGTACTCGAGGTAGAGGTCAACGTCCTCATTGCACCTATTGCAATAAACTTGGCCACACTCGCGATCGTTGTTATCAGTTACATGGACGGCCTCCTCACACTGCTCATGTGGCCCAGTCCTCTGATTCTCCGCTGCCTCAGCCTCCGAGCTCTTCCGCATCTCAGGCTTCTGTTGCCTCTGTTGCCCAGCCTGGTAATGCCTCTGCCTGCCTTACCCACACATCTTCTCTTCGACCCTGGATTCTAGATTCTGGAACTTCTGATCACCTATCTGGTAATAAGGATCTTTTCTCCTCTATTACTACTACCTCTGCTTTACCTACTGTTACCTTAGCTAATGGTTCTCAAACTGTGGCTAAAGGTATTGGTTTGGCCCTTCCTCTGCCTTCTCTACCTCTCACTTCTGTCCTTTATACTCCTGAATGTCCTTTTAATCTTATTTCCATCAGCAAAATCACTCGTACTCTTAATTGCTCTATTACCTTTTCTAATAAATTTGTGACCTTGCAGGACAGGAGTACGGGGAAGACGATTGGCATAGGACGTGAGTCTCAAGGCCTCTATCACCTCACCTCGGATTCATCTCCTGCAGTTTGCATTTCCACTGATGCTCCTCTCCTCATTCACAATCGTCTGGGCCACCCTAGTCTCTCCAAGTTCCAGAAGATGGTCCCTCGTTTTTCCACTTTGTCGTCGCTTCCGTGTGAGTCATGTCAGCTTGGGAAACATACTCGTGTCTCGTTCCCAAAGCGTTTGAATAATCGGGCAAAGTCTCCTTTTGAACTTGTCCACACTGATGTTTGGGGTCCTTGTCGGACTGCGTCTCCTTTAGGATTTCAGTATTTTGTCACTTTCATTGATGACTATTCTCGATGTACTTGGTTATTTTTAATGAAAAATCGAGCTGAGTTATTTTCTATTTTCCAGAAATTTTATACTGAAATCCAAACCCAGTTCAATATTTATATTCGTGTGTTACGCAGTGACAATGCCAGGGAATATTTTTCAGCCCCATTTACTTCGTTTATGTCTCATCATGGGATTCTTCATCAGTCTTCTTGTGCTCATACTCCTCAACAAAATGGGGTAGCTGAACGCAAAAATCGACATCTTGTTGAGACAGCTCGTACTATCCTCCTCCATAGTAATGTTCCTTTTCGTTTTTGGGGGGACGTTGTTCTTACCGCTTGTTATTTGATTAATCATATGCCCTCCTCTGTCTTACACGATCAGATTCCTCACTCCCTTCTCTTCCCTGACCAACCACTTTATTTCCTTCCTCCTCGTGTCTTTGGTTGTACTTGCTTTGTTCATATTCTCACTCCTGGATAGGACAAGCTTTCCGCCAAAGCCATGAAGTGCCTCTTCGTGGGATATTCCAGACTTCAGAAGGGTTATCGTTGTTATTCCCTTGAGACTCATCGATATTTTATCTCCACTGATGTCACCTTCTTTGAGGACTCACCATTCTTTTCCACCACTTCTAAGTCTCTTCCTGTTTCTGAAGTCTTGCCCATTCCCATTGTCTCCCCACCAGATGCTATGCCTCCTCAACCACTTCAGGTTTATCATCGTCGCCCTCGTGTCGTTGCTCCTCTCCCTTTTGCTGAGGCACCTGCTGACTCACTTCCTATCCCTTCGGCTTCACCTGCCCCGGCTCTGCCTTCTCCTAATGACTTTCCCATTGCTGTTCGGAAAGGTATTCGCTCTACACGTAATCCTCATCCTATTTACAATTTTTTGAGTTATCATCGATTATCTTCACCCTATTCTGCTTTTGTTTCTACTATATCCTCTGTTTCTCTTCCAAAGAGCACCCATGAAGCTCTTTCCCATCCAGGTTGGCGACAGGCAATGGTGGATGAAATGGCTGCTCTGCACTCTAATGGCACTTGGGATCTTGTTGTTTTACCCTCTGGTAAATCTACCGTTGGCTGTCGTTGGGTCTACACAGTTAAGGTTGGTTCTGATGGTCAGGTTGATCGCCTTAAGGCCCGCTTAGTTGCTAAAGGCTATACTCAGGTTTATGGTTCTGATTATGGTGACACATTCTCCCCTGTTGCCAAGATTGCTTCTGTCCGTCTGCTTCTCTCCATGGCTGCTATGTGTTCTTGGCCTCTGTATCAATTGGATATTAAAAATGTCTTCCTTCATGGTGATCTTGCCGAGGAAGCTTATATGGAGCAACCTCCTGGTTTTGTTGCTCAGGGGGAGTCTGGTTTAGTGTGCAGGTTACGCCATTCTCTATATGGCTTGAAACAATCTCCTCGACCATGGTTTGGCCGTTTTAGTTCTGTTGTTCAAGAGTTTGGCATGCTTCGCAGTACAGCAAACCATTCAGTTTTCTATCATCATAACTCCTTGGGGCAGTGTATTTATCTGGTTGTTTATGTGGACGACATCGTCATTACAGGCAGTGATCAGGATGGTATTCAGAAACTAAAGCAACATCTTTTTACCCACTTTCAGACCAAAGACTTGGGGAAACTCAAGTATTTCTTGGGAATTGAGATAGCTCAATCCAGTTCTGGTGTGGTCCTTTCCCAAAGGAAGTATGCTTTAGACATCCTAGAAGAAACCGGTATGTTAGACTGTAAACCGGTAGACACACCTATGGATCCAAATGTCAAACTTGTACCAGGACAGGGGGAGCCTTTAGGAGACCCCGGGAGATATCGACGGCTCGTAGGTAAATTGAACTATCTCACCATTACTCGTTCAGACATTTCTTTTCCTGTGAGTGTTGTTAGTCAATTCCTACAGTCACCATGTGATAGCCATTGGGATGCCGTAATCCGCATTCTTCGATATATCAAAAGTACACCAGGCCAAGGTGTGTTGTACGAGAATAGAGGTCATACTTAGGTTGTTGGTTACACAGATGCAGATTGGGCTGGCTCACCCACAGAAAGAAGTTCCACTTCAGGGTACTGTGTTTTTATTGGAGGTAATCTAATATCTTGGAAGAGTAAGAAACAAGATGTAGTGGCCAGATCTAGCGCTGAAGCCGAGTATCGAGCTATGGCTTTGGCAACATGTGAACTCATATGGTTGAGACATCTTCTTCGAGAGTTGAGATTTGGAAAGGATGAACAGATGAAACTCATATGTGATAACCAGGCCGCATTACATATTGCATCCAATCCAGTCTTTCATGAAAGGACCAAGCATATTGAAGTTGACTGTCATTTCATTAGAGAGAAGATCGCATCAGGATGTGTTGCTACAAGTTTTGTTAATTCAAATGATCAACTAGCAGACATCTTCACTAAATCTCTCAGAAGTCCTAGGATTAAATATATTTGTAACAAGCTTGGTGCATATGACGTATATGCTCCGGCTTGAGGGGAAGTGTTGAATATAATGTATTTATAGTATATAATCTTTCCTTGTTAATATAGGTCACATGTATGGTAATTAGGACTCCTAGCCTTGTATATATATATTTCTCAATTGTAAGTAGACAACATATGAATGAGAATTAAGGTTTTTCCTCTTTCTCTCTCTCAACAGGAAACAAAAAAAAGAACTCCCACAGAGTTCATCCAATCAATAAAGTTCATCATAGACAAGGAGGAAACTCTTGTGCACGCTCTAACCTACTTTGAAAAGAAGGCAACCAACATGCAGTGGGGAAGGCTCTTATGCCTTCCCTAATACAATCCACAATTTTATTTTATTTTTATAACAGAGGAACAGGAACCTTCTATGGCCTAGCCCTTAGGACTCTCTATGGGGACCCAAACTTCAAGGTGTTGACCGCCCCACAATAACCAACACAAGGTAAATTCAACGTATCATCAGTGGTAAGATTTAAACCCAGGACCATGTACCACTTACTGGGACTACACTTCTCAATGTTTGCCCTGACCAATTAGGCTACTACCCTGGTGGGTCCTAATACAATCCACAATTATTGAAATTTCATGAGTAACCTTTTTTGTATAAGTGTAAGCCCTTATGGGCTTTTGAATATATTTTATAAGAGGTTTAAGCCAATAATATTCAATAGTTTTAACGAGTTGTGCTTTTGCAAGGCTTTAGTGTAGATTTGTAAGTTTCGTCTTGCATCCAATACTAGATTTAAACCATTTTAAAAACAGGGGTTTAGTTAGCTACCAATTAACCCTTTAAATGGAAAGCAAAAAAAGAGATTGAGAAGAAGAAATAAAGGAATTATTTGCCACTATTGTGACTAAGCTTATATACAATCATTATTTTATTATTTGACCAAAAAAGAATCATTATCTTACTATTGATAAAGAAAAGAGGAAATGGCTATAAAAAAAAAGATAGATAAGAGTAAAAAGATAACTATAATTAGATGAAGAAGAAGAGTGAATGGACATTAACATTAATGGAGAGGATAATAGACCAATTGAATATAATTATGTCTTATTGGAGGAACCTACAAGTAATAGTGATGGTAATGTTGAAGATTATTCGGATAGAGTTGAATTTTAGAAGAGAGAAAGAGAAACAAAATCAAAAACTATTGAAAAAGACATACAATTAATTTGATTACATGATTGTATGGTTTTCTCATTATTTATTTTTTAGTATTAATTTATTTATTCTTTTCTTTGCCTCACCTCAAGGCCTACCTTTGCCTCATTTGGTCAAAATGCCTCAAGAGCCTTTGGCTTTTTAAAGCATTGCTTTTGACGGCTTTAAGAGCATAAGTCAATGCATATATTCATTAAAATATGAAACTTCTATTGAAACATTACTTGTCACAGATCTGCTGAGGGGTGCATTTCTCCTCCATGGCTTTGGTTTCTGTTGCTGTCCCATACTCATCAGTCCCACATATGTATATTGCATTATAACCACGAAGACGACAATATCGAGCAAAGACATCCGCACTCAATACACCTATAACACAAAAACCAAAAGGCAAATATAACCAAATTCAACACTAAAAATCCAAAATTTTGTATAATTTCAGAAAAAGTTAACAATCCCACAACAACAATAACAACCATAATAAGACCTAACTACCCATTATTTCAGATGAATCATAGCTCGCTGGTCACTACCTTGACCAAGTTCTTTTTGGTCTTCCTCCTCCTTTGAGCACCTTCATCTTTAATCAAATCAGTCCTCACTGGTATATTCACTGGTCTCCAGTGCACATATTTGGCCCAAGTCAAACAGTTGCCATCCATCTTCAGACCCAAACACCAAAGGAAAAAAACTCGTCCTTCATCTTTTACTTCATCGTGCTACCTCTAGCCTCCTATAGATACATTCATTTGCATTATCTTTTCTTGTATTTCCACTCATCCATCTTGGTTTCCTCAGAAGGACCTCTCTAACTAAAGAGTGCATCACCTACTGGATACCGAAAAGCACAAAAATCAACTGCCACAATAGGCAAGCAGCCATCAACCCTATAATGTCCCCATCCCAACCCCAAACCTTGCCATCTAAGCCTGGTCTCAGCAGCCATCAATGTTTCTCATACTAGTTGTCATTCCCTCATACATAACCTTGGTCGCATTAGTACATTTGTTTAGTGGCCTTTCTTTTCTCATACATTCATTCCTAGTTCAATTCAATTACTATCTCCCGCAGTTTCATAGTACAGCTCATAAGTTTGATTTCAAGGCAGGTTCCACATCTTTCACTACCTCCTATTTTTCTTTTATATTGATACCACAATGTGCTTCCTCCATTGTTTGATCAATTTTCTGTTCAACCATACTACCTCATTATCCGCATTCTACAATATCTCAAAGATATTGAATAAGGTTTACACTCTTCCCATTATCACACTCTTCCCATTATCATCCCTTCAAAGCATCTTTAACTTTGATATCAAACTTCAAATTTTAGAAAATATCAATCATTACCAGCTTGAACCAAATAATTCAGTACTGAACACTTCATTAAATAGCTTAAAAAATAACTCCCCACTTTCCTTTTTTTCATTTGAACGCTAAGAAAATGTAGGAAAATAAACAAACCAAAGTCCTAAACCTTATACTCACTATTCCAAACACATTACAAACTAACCAATGCAATATTTTTGCAAATAGAAAACAAAAGCCAAACGAATCCAAATTTTCATAAGATATCAATCCTTTTAACCTCAAACAAATAATTCAGTTCTGAACTTTTCCTTAAATTGCTCAAAGATAATAAAAATAAAAATAAAATAATTAAAATTTAAACTTAAAAAGAAAAACATTTTCTTCTCCCTTTAATTGCCAAGAAAATACAGGAAAATAAATAACGAAAGGCTAAACCTTAAATTTCAGTATGTTGAACCGGTTAGAAGGTAAGAAACACAATCGGTTGTTTCACTTGGAACAGTTTTCCATTTTGGGAAACAAAGAACGACAAAAATCAAAAGACTGAAAATATCGCTATAATTCAATTTCCAGCCTTTCTGAGCAAACAAACAGACGTCGCACATACGAAGAGAAAAAGGAAAGAGAAAGGGGGAGGGAGAGGGAAAGTACAGCCGATGATGTTGCCGAGATGAGGGACGTTGTTGACGTAAGGCAACGCGCTGGTAATGAGGATGTTGCGCTTCCCTTGGATCGGAAGTTTTGGCGCCGCCCGACCATGTACGGCGTCGTTTGAGGAATCCGTCATTGTTAGGTATTAGGGTTTGTGATACCGTGAAAACGGCGGCTTTGGCTTTTTTCCCTGTTTGGTATGGTTTTCTTCAGTTTAGACTTTAGAGAGAGTCGCAGCGGACTCGTGAACGAAGAGTCATGCCACTATACTCTTTGATTTCTCCAGCCTATTAGGGCAAAGAGGTGGCAATTGTAATTGCCCTTGCACATTCTGTTAATCACATCTACTACCCTTTCAATTCATAGGTCGACCTAACTCTTTTTTTGTTTGCCCAGAAAACACTTCGAAGCAAAAATGAAATATTCTAGGAATAGGGTTTTAAGGCTTTGTTTGGGAAGTGTTTCCCCGAAAAAAGGTTTTTTAGCATAATTTTTTAAAATTATTCTAAAATATTTTTGGAAGCAAAAGTGAAATATATTAGGAATAGAGTTTTAAGGCTTTGTTTGGAAAGTGTTTCTCTAAAAATGTTTTTTAGCATAATTTTTTAAAATTATTCTAAAATATTTTGTGGAATAAAAATTTGTTTGGGAATTTATAATAGTTCTAATCTATTTTTTTATATTTTAAAATATGTTTTAAAAATAACTTTTATATATAATCAATGTTTTATTTTTAATTATTTTTCATATTAGTATAATTATTTTTTAAATAATCTTCTTAAAATAAATAAAAATAACTAAAATCAATTTAAAAAATATTTTCTAAAAACATCGTATTTTATATTTTTAAAAATAGAAAATTCTATTTTTTTTTTTCAAACATGTCCTCTTAAATTTATTTTTTTTATGGAGTGAAAAACTATTTTTGAAAAAAGCCATCAAACATGGCTCAATTTTCCCAACTTAAAAAATATATGGGATAATTTTTTAGCAAAAACAATATTTTTGGAGACTTATTATCAAAATATCATAATTTTAAATCCTAAATTTCAAGTATTTTCACTTAATTTTTATATAATATTATAAAAATTAAGAAAATATACTGATTATAAGTTTCAATTATTTTTTTCATTGTCTCACCTTAATTAGGTGTTAAATGGATAGATTTTTTAAAAATTGAGTTTTCAAATAAAACTTTATTCATATAAAATGACGTAGAGTTAAGGTAGGCTTGGCGACATCGCAATATCGTGGATGGCAATTAGTCATTTGTCCTACGAGGAGATTTGCCAACTTATTACAAACAACGAGAATAAAGCGAATAGTATCTAAGTTACAAACTATTTTAAAAAATGTTATCAAACATGCCATAAGCTTTTTTAAAGTAATGTCAATCTTAAATCATATCCAAATATCAAATAAGTTTTTCTGTTAGTTTTTTTTTTTTTTTGGGAAATGGATATAGAAACTAGATGACAAGTACATTAAAAACAATTCTTATGAATTTTTTAAATCATGTGTAAAGTGCAGATATTTGTCATATGAATTTTTTTAGTTTATTTTTTTTATTGAAATCTTCTATAGAAACAATTATTCCACATTTGATCGTTGTCTAGTATTTATATTTGCTTAAAAGGGTTCATAATATATCACTAAAAGAAAAAGTTTATGGGCTAAATTATCTCGAAGGTGAAAGTACCTTTAATATAGATTATTTTCATTAGAATGCTTCCAAAAAAATTATGAAAAATAAAATTTTATATTTAATAAAAAAAAATTATATTAATTTTAATTTTTTTAAAATCAAAACTTACACTTTAAAATCAACTACCAATAATGCATGTGTTATGCACATGTAGTAACTTTGCTAAATGGATAAAGTTATTGGAACACCAAATAACAAAATGTATTTTTTATATATTTTGTCTTGTAACATGCAAAAAGTGTTGTTGAATGAAAAAAAAAATAATGCTTGAAAGTGGCAAAGAGAGTTCAAGCTTTATTTAAATTTACAAGCTATATGCTATGTCGAGTATAAGATATACTGAGAGTACATAACACTCGTACTAACTTGAATGGTTAAAAAAAATATCACAAACATTTGAATAGCTTAATTATAACACTATAATACGATGAATTCAAATTTAAAATCTAACCATTAGAAGCAAGTTTTGGAAAGAAAATAAACGTTCGAACATCATATAGGCCAACATTCTAAGATGTTTATATATTATTTGAAGATAAAACAAATATGTACAAATTTAAAGAAGTTTCATGAATGAATGGCTGAAGTGGGGTTGTTTTCTGACTTAGGCAACTCCTCTGGATCTTTCAGCTGATCTTCTACCAAGGAATCAGCTAGAGGTGCATCTGTCTTCATATATTGCTCGAGGCTTCCTTGTTGAACTAGATTCTCGAGGTATTGGTGCAAGGCTTTACAATGTTTAGTCAAATGCCCATTAATGCAATGGTACTGACAATATTTCGTTTTATCGCGTTGTTCTGAAGGTTGCGTTGGAACAAGTGGCCATTTGAAGTTCAAGTTGTCTTTTAGCTTGAGAAGCAGCTCTCGAGGTGAGGTAGTAAATTCCACCCGAGGTATCGTTGTAGTTGGGTAATTTGTAGGAGCCCTTTTTCGCGTTCCACTTTTCTTCTTGGACCTAGACCCCCTAATCAACTCTGTGCTTGACTTGTGAGATTTTTCTCTTATGATCAGCTAGTCCAAGCTCCTCTTCCATGTTTGCGTAATGGTTTGTTTTATCCAACAACTTCTCCATGGTACCCAAACGCGCTCTTGGCCAAAGGTCAGAGTAAAGGACTGTGTGGGAGTAGCATTTTTCTAAAGGCTACAATTGCTGTCTTTTGGTCATTACTTTCGACCCAGACCATTTCAGTTATAAATGGATGAACTTTCGCAAGGACTCACTGAGATTCTACTTGAAATTGAATAGATGGTCTACATTTCTTCGTGGTCAGGTATTGGATACATACTATTGCATGAATTGTTCACATAGCTGAGCAAAACTAGTAATAGAGTGATGAGGTAATTGATGGAACCAGGTTAAGGAGGGCCCTTGCAAGCTAGCCAGGAACACCCAATACAACAGTCCTTCACGATCATCCACCAATGCCATCAACTGCCAAAAATGATAGATGTGTTTAGTAGGATCTTCGGTCCTGTTATAAAGGTTGAACTTTGAGGGAACGTAATGAGCAAAGCAATTCTTCTTGTAATAGGTGCAAAGAAAGTGGGGACTTGAGTACGTTTCCCCAGTTTCATGTGACCCTTATGGGAGAGGTTGCTTGCAACTTGACTTACTGTATTTTAGTCGTCAACTTTTCTTATTTACGCTCTAACTCTTTTGCCTGTTGAGTCGGTCGTTGTGCAGCCTTTCCTGAGTTGAACTCAGGTTGATGGACTTTCATGTGCATGGCTGGTTACACTTTCCTCTAGACGTCCCTCAAACCAACTTGATGGTCACGCCTCGACCATGTTATACTGCAAATGACCCATGAGGTCATCCTACTGAGCCGGGAAATGTTCTATTTTTTGTTGATGCTCGTACTACTGCTATTCTAACTGGTGTCACAATTGCGAGATCTAGTTTGTGTATGGCAGTTTGCTCGCTTAACTCTTCTACTGATGGGGGACGATCCTCCCCTACAATGCTATTAGCTTTCATGGCTTCTCGTTCGTACCAAGAACTTAATCTTCGCAATGAAATTCCCATAGACGGCGCTAATGAAACAACATAGTTTCCTTGGTTGACTTCTTTACATGCATGGTTTTCATACAAGTGGTCCGGCCTAACAGGCGGGTTTGTGACTTTGAAGGTAAAAATGAATTAGTTTTTCCATTTCAATTTCTGTGCTTTGAAGGTGGTTGACTCCAGGTATCAATTCACTTCTATAAACCAAACAGGTCGTTGCCTGCTTTTCAAATGGTCTTTCCCTATCATTCGATCCCTCTAGCCAAGTGATTGTAGACCATCCCCCCCTTTCCACATTCAAAAATTGTTTGCACGGCCAGGGCTTGACTCCATGGCTGTGCCATTTTAAAGCTTTTTCCAAAATTAATGAAATATAAAAATAAAATTTTAATAAATCAATTAATTTTAATTATGTCATGATATAAAAACATTATGGTAATTTTTATAATGAATAATTTTATAATTAAATAAATATA
This sequence comes from Vitis rotundifolia, assembly GCA_030254885.1. NCBI lineage: Eukaryota > Viridiplantae > Streptophyta > Magnoliopsida > Vitales > Vitaceae > Vitis > Vitis rotundifolia. The sequence continues at coordinate 15,407,891 of CM058155.1, read as the reverse complement.
TAAAAATATAAACTAATAAATAAGTCATAAATATTTTTTAAAAAAAATTATATAAATCATTTTTTATATCAAATATATTTATATATTTATTTAATACGTATATTATTACTTTTAATATTTCTTAAAACAATTTCTTAAAATATTTTCAACGATATTTCCATAAAATACGAGGACTGATATTTTGTGTGAACAGCTGTTTGGGCCATGAAGGCCTGATTCCCATTTCTGGCCCAACTCAAAGCCTGAAACAGTAGGGGACGTTAGAATGGAGTCAAGTCCAATGCAATGGACTAGGCCTACTGGATAGCTAAAATAAGATTAACTTTTGAATATATCAATATTTAACCTTGTTTTTTAATTAAATATTTTTAAAGTATGTGATTGTTTGGGACTGGTTTTGAAAAACTTTAAAATATTTTCTAATGTTTGAAAGTGATTTATTAATAAAAAAATATTTTGATAAATTATTTAAAAATAATTTGAAGTAATTTCTTTGAATTGTTACTTGGTACATGACTCTTCCAAAGCCACTAATTTTTTATTTTATTTTAATATTCAAATAATAAGAGCCTATTTGGAAATATTTTTAGAAAACACTTCTAACATAAAAGGTACTTTAAGAAAAATATTAGGTGTTTTAATAAAAATCTAAAAAGCATTTTAAAAAATTGAAAAAATGTTTCTAAAAAAAAAAAAAAAGTATTAGGAAAAACATTTTCACTACCTATACTTTAAATAAAAACACTCTCAAATATAACCGAAAATTTTGATAATGAATTTAAGAAGCACTTTTAACTTAAAATGTATTTTTAAAAAAATAAAAATAAAAATTAGGAGTCTGTTTGGCCATGTGATTTAAAAATAGTTTTTTGTTTTTGAAAACAGAAAAAATGTTTTAAAAATTTTCTAACACTATTTGGCTATTGCTCTCTGGAAATCATTTTTAAAAATGAAGTGAAAATGAAGCATAATTTTTAAAGAACAAGGAGGAGTTGTTTTCACCGTTTTTTTTTTTAAAAGAAACATGAGTTTGTTTTACCACATTTTCTAAAACTTATTTTTAAAAACTATTTTTTATTATTTAACTTAAAAATAGTTTTTAAAAATAAGTTTTAGAAAATATGATCAATGGATCTTAATTGTTTGACAAAATTTAAGAAACACTTTTAAAAATATGAAAAAACACTTGTAATTTTGAAAATTCATTTATAGTATTTTTTGGAGAAGCAATTGATAGGTGATTTTCTTAAAAACGGATCTATTAAAAACATTTGAAGTAAAAAACTCTCAAACACACTCTAAAATTCATCTTAAAATGTTTTTAATGAAAATATCGTTAACAAAAATATTACCAATTAAAAACACTTTATCAATAACTTTCAAACAAGAAAGTTTTTAAAAATAAATTCTAAAATTAATAAATCAAAATGATTCTCAACCTTTTAAAAAAAAAACTTTTTTTTTTTTTTGTTATTTAACTTATTATCAAAAGTACTATAAAAAAATATGCTTTTAATTTACATGGAAAGACCAATTGATTTTTTATAAGCATTGTTCTTGTTGGTTTAAGGGTATGGAAATAAAAGACTAACCCAAAAGACACAAACAAAGAACATAATGAATAGTAAGAAAAATTTATTAGTTGAGGCGTGATAAGCACTATCCTTGAAATAGATTCACCCTTCTCGAAGATGAACTCGGTGCACTAGGGTACTAGTGGTCTACCTCCAAGGTTTAACAGTCAGATCTAGCATTAGGTGCACTCTATAAGCGAGATGTGTATAGCTCGGTTCTGAAAAAATTCCTCCAAAAAGATGTATGAAAGACTCTTGAAAAATTTTTGAAAATTTGATATTCATATTTAGAGAGTGAGGGGTGACATGCTTTTATAGGCCATTAACACAATCCCAACAGGACTCTACTTGTAAGCAAAATAGGATTGAAAGTGGAAAAAAATTCTACTTATAAGTGGAACGAGACTCCACTAGCACAATCTCAATAGGACTCTTCCAAAAAATATAAGACTAAGTCAAACGGAATAAAAATTAAAATAAAATAAAAAATAATTTTTTTTTTAATTTTGTAAAAATTAACCAAATTCGCTAAAACACTTTTTCAGATTTACACTCTTCTTACAATCCCCCCACAGAGTGTAGATGTGAAAAGAAAAGAAAAAAAAAATTGAGGAAAAAGAATCTAATGCATCAGTATTAGTGCCCAAAGGCTATGAACCAATATTAGGACAAATAAGTATTGAATCACAAAACACAATGAAAATAAATTTCTATGAACCAATGTTTCTTGATGTAACTCAAGAGACTTTTATCCACACTGATTTTCTCAACTTCACTGCGAGCTATACAAAACGGGTTGGCACAAATAGGTCATGCGCCCTACCTGGATATTCATGTGAGCTCTAGAGAATCTGCCTAGGTTCTCATAAGAAACGGCCCCACCTCCATTCTCATATAGATGACTCCATCAAGTATGTTCTACTTCAAACATACCATCCATAAGGAATATGGTATTCATTAAGAGTAAACACTCAACCTTAGTCAATGCAGAATATACTTTATCTACACCATAGGGATAGACTCTCATACAATTAAAGTCGATAGAGCACTTCAAGTCAACAAGTGATTCGTTATTACCCATATGAACCTACTTAATGAAATTTCCATTCTAATAGGTTGGGTTACCATCACTCTTGACTTCTATAATAGGCATAAGCCTCATCCCCCTCGATGTTTCTTTCACTAGTTTCTTATTTAGTGGTTTGGTCAAAGGATCGACCAAATTCAACTATGACCTCACAAATTTTAGGAATATAACCCCTATTTCAAGCAACCACCGCACAATATTGTGTCTTAGGCGTATATGTCTGTTCTTCCCATTAAATATTTTACTCTTAACCTTAACAATTGCAGCTTGACTATCACAACGCATAGACACAAACGGGGATGGTCTCGTCCATAAAGGGATATTTGCTAAGAGGTTTACAAGCCACTCAACCTCAAACTTTGTCTTTTCTAAGGCAATAAACTCAACCTCCATAGTAGACCAGGTAATGCAAGTTTGCTTGGCAAACTTCCAAAAAACTGCACTTCCACCAAAGATGAAAACATATCCACTAGTGGATTTCATCTCATCTAAATCAGAGATCTAATTTGCATCACTAAATCTTTTTAGGACACTTGGAAATCCACTAAAGCACAAACCATAGTTAATAGTGCCTCTTAAATACTTAAGGATTGGGTGTACTGACTCAATATACCTACAGCATAAGCAATGTTAGCTCTGGTACAATTCATTAAGTACATTAGGCCCCCTATGATATGAGCATACTTTATTTGGGCAACACTATGTTCTCTATTTTTCTTCAACTGTGAGCTGGGATCATAAAGAGTTAACATTGGTTTATAATCAAAGTATTCAAACTTCCTTAGGATCTTTTCAACATAGTGCTCTTGAGAAAGTTTAAGTACATTAGGTTTCCCACTAGTAGATTTCATCTCATCTAAATCAGAGATCTAATTTGCATCACTAAATCCTTTTAGGACACTTGGAAATCCACTAAAGCACAAACCATAGTTAATAGTGCCTCTTAAATACTTAAGGACTGGGTGTACTGACTCAATCTACCTACAGCATAAGCAATGTCAGCTCTGGTACAATTCATTAAGTACATTAGGCCCCCTATGATATGAGCATACTTTATTTGGGCAACACTATGTTCTCTATTTTTCTTCAACTGTGAGCTGGGATCATAAAGAGTTAACATTGGTTTATAATCAAAGTGTTCAAACTTTCTTAGGATCTTTTCAACATAGTGCTCTTGAGAAAGTTTAAGTACATTAGGTGTTCTAGTTATTTTAATTCTTAGAATCACCTCTACCTTTCCTAGGTCTTTCATATCAAACTTAAAACCTAGGAATTTCTTGGTCTCACACACAACCTCGAGGCTAGTTCCAAAGATCAACATGTCATCAACATAAAGACAGATGACTACACATGTGTTATCCTCATACTTGCTGTAGATACATATCAGTATCATTAATGAAATATCCATTAGTTACTAACACATGATCAAACTTGTTGTGCTACTGTTTGGGAGCTTGTTTTAACCCATATAGTGATTTAACCAACTTACACACCTTTTTCTCTTTCCCTGGAACTACACAACCCTCAAGTTATTCCATATAAATTTTATCTTTTGAATCCCCATTCAAGAATACAGTCTTGACATCCATTTGGTGTATCACCAAATTATGAATGAAAGCTAAAGCGATCAATACTCTAATTGATGTTATTCTAGTCATAGGGGCAAAGGTGTCAAAGTAATCTACATTCTTCCTTTATTTAAAGCCTTTGGCAACTAAACGAGCTTTATACTTCTCTATGGACCCACCTTGTTTTAACTTTCTTTTAAAGATCCACTTACAACCAATAGTCTTTGCACGGAGGTAAATCTAGTAAGTCCCATGTATGGTTATACATGATTGATTCGATTTCACTATTAATGGCCTCTTTCCAGAATGGTGCATCAAGATAAGTTATAGCTTCTTTGTAGGATCTAGGGTCCTCATCTATTAGGAAGGTGTAGAAACCATTTCCAAGGTTTGTTTCCTTCCTATCTCTTTTACTCCTTCTAGGTTCAAATTCAGAAGGTTTAATAGACTTGTCTCTACTTGTTTTCTAAACTTGTTGTTCACCATTTAGTTTCATAGGAAAGATATTTTCAAAGAAATTTGCATTCTTTGTTTCTTATAGTATTGACATCTACAAGACTATTTTCTGACTTTGTAACAAGAAACAGATATGCCGCACTATTCTCAACATAACATAGCCAATGAACATTGCATCAAAGGTTTTAGGACCTAATTTTCATTTTTTAGGTTCAGGGAGAATAACTTTAGCTAAACACCCCCACACTTTCAGGTATGCTATATTTGGTGCATAACCTTTCCACAACTCATAAGGAGTTTTATTAGTTTTCTTGTAAGATATTCTATTTTGAATATGACATGCGGATAGGATAGTTTCTCCTCACAAGTTCAAGGGTGCTCCTGAACTTACCAACATTGCATTCATCATTTCTTTTAAAGTCCTATTTTTCCTTTCTACTACTGCATTAGACTCAAGGGAATAAGGAGGAGTAGTTTCGTGAATGATCCTATGATCTTCACAAAAAGAATTAAAGGGGTTGGACTCATACTCTCTTCCCCTATCAGTTCTAAGCCTTTTAATTTTCTTACTTAGTTGATTTTTCGTTTCATTTTTGTACTTGATGAAAACATCTTTTGCTTCATCTCTGTTTCCCAAAAGATATACCTTTGTATACCTTGAGTAGTCCTCTATGAAAGTTATGTAGAATCATTTACCACCTTTAGTCATTGTATTTTTTAGGTCTCCTAAGTTACTGTGTATTAAACTTAGTAGATCTGATTCTCTTTCAACTGATTTGCAAGATTTCTTTATGGTTTTAGATTCTACACAAGATTATCATTTTTCATGGTTTTCTAAGGACAGTTTAGAGATTAAACTCAATTCAACCATTTTCTTCATATATGAAAAGTTCACATGTCCTAATTTACCATGCCAAATATCACAAGAATCAACCATGTAAGCAGAAGGAGAAGATACATTATTATTGATAATATCATAAACATTCAACATAAATAAACCTTGATTACAATAGTTTTTTTCCCACAAATGCATCATTCTTGGTTAAAACTATTTTATCAAAGTTAAACAAGATCCTCACTCCTGTTTTTCCAAGTAGAGATACTAACACAAGTTTTAGCGGATATCTGGCACATGAAGAACATCACTGAGGGCAAGCACTTTTCCAAAGGTTAGCTTGAGGAGAACTTTCCCTTTGCCAATCACTGGAGTAGATTTAGAATCATCCATGAATACTTGTTCATCTTCTTCCTTTAGAGTGGTATAGGAAGTAAAAGCACTTATGTTTCCATAGATGTGCCTGGTAGCCCTAGAGTCTACCACCCAATCCTTCATATTGGCGACCATGCTCACCTTAAAGTAGATTACTGCTATGCTCACATCTGCCTCTGCCAGATTTGCCTTTGAATTGGACTTCTCAATTCTTTTCCTATGGCGACATTAAGTTGCATGGTGTCCAAACTTGCCACAGACAAAGCAATTACCCCATTTTTTAATAGTTGGGTTCTGGACCTTGTTTGATGCTTGGGCTTGGTCTTAAAGTTTTGCTTTCTGGCCTATTGCTTTTGGTTTGAGTTTTTCTTCTACTACATTACCCTTAGAAAACAATTCCTTAGCTTTATTAACATTGTCCCTATTTTAGTTTTGTTCCTCAATCCTAATATGGATTATGACATCCTCTAGGGACGTCTGTTTCCTTTTATGTTTCATGTTATTTTTGTAGCCTTTCCAAGACTCTGGAAGAGTCTTTACTAAATAACCAGCCACAAAAGGTTTGGGTAATTTAATGTCTTCAATAGCTAAGTCATTAATCAACAAGTGGTAGTCATGGATTTGAGATGATACATGTCTATCCTCGTTCATTTGGAAGTTTCTAAAATTCCCTATGGCATATTTCTGAGTTCTTGTATCTTCCAAAATATATTTTTTATTCATTTCATCCCAAATTTCTTTTGCAACTTTAAATTGACAATAAATATCAAAAAGTTCATTAGAAAGGGCACTCAAAATAGCATGCCTAACTTGTTTATTTCCAATTTCCCAGGTTGGTAACAAATGAGAACCATCTTCTAATTTTAGGTCAGTTAAAATGTGTCTCAAGTTCACTACATCAATTGCAGAGAAAACCTTTTCCTGCCATCTCCTAAAGAATGTCCCATTGAAAGGATCAATTTTGGAGGTGTCAGGACGGGTGTGAACTAAAGAAGCTTCTATTTGGATATATTTCAAGATTGTTGGTTTAAGGGTATGGAAACAAAGGACTAGCCCAAAAGGCACAAACAAATAATAGAATGAATAGTAAGAAAAACTTATCGATTAAGGCGTGACAAACATTGTCCTTGAAATAGATTCACCCTCCTCGAAGATGAACTCGGTGCACTAGGGTACCAGTGGTCTACCTCCAGGATTCAACAGCCAAATCTTGCCTTGGGTGCAATTTGTAAACGAGACGTGTACAGCTCGGTTCTGAAAAAATTCATTCAGAAAGAAGTATGAAAGACTCTTGAAAAACTTTCTAAAAAATTGGTATTCGTATTTAGAGAGTGAGGGGTGACCTACTTTTATAGGTTATTAACACAGTCCCAACAAGACTCTACTTGTAAGCGGAATAGGACTGAAAGTGGAACGAAATTCTACTTATAAGTAGAACGAGACTCCACTAGCACAATCCCAATAGAACTCTTCCAAAAAATATAAGACTAAGTCAAACGGAATAAAATAAAAAATAAAAAAAATATTTTGAATTTTGTAAAAATTTGCCACTAAAACACTTTTTCAAATTTACACTCTTCCTACCGTCTAATATAAGTGTTATAGAGAAAAACACTGTAAACTAAAAAGCTTTTAAATTAAAAAAAAAAAAAAGTTGAATTTTAATTTTAAAAAAGATTTAATATACTTTTTATTAATCCATTCATTTATTATTTTTTTTTATCTTAATTAATTTAATTATTAAAAATAAGTGAATTAAATGAAGATTAATTGTGATTTAACTTTACCATACAAATATATCATAAATAGTAAGTAATAATTATAAAAAAATGAAGTATTTAGATTGATTCATCATAATATTTTTTCTTTTAATAAAAATTATTTATAGTATGTTGAATTATGAAAAAATTTAAAATATTTTCCTAAATAAAATAGAGTTTTCAACAATTTAAACATATTTTTCGAATAATTTACATTTCATAATATAAATTATTTATATTATAATATAATTTTTCTTTTAATAAAAATTATTTATAGTATGTTGGGTTCCTCCAAAATTCTAGGAAAAAGGAAAAATAATTAAGGAAAATCATTCTCGAGATGGAAAATGAGATATAAAAAAATAAAAAAAATATATTATGAAAAAATTTAAAATATTTTCTTGAAAGCAGAAGAAAAAATTGAGAAAGTAGATTTGTCAACAATTTAAATATATTTGTCTCATAATTTATATGAATAAGGAACTAAAATAAAATAAAATTATTCACCATTTTCTTTCTTTCTATTTTTTTTTTAATTTCAAATATTTTTAACTAAATATAATTTTTTTTTAAGTCATATGTAACAAGAAAATCAATAAAAATAAGTTATAGGGTAGAAATTGCAACAAAATAGAAAAAATCTTATAGAGTATAAATAGTTTATAGTAAATAAAAACAATATATTAGTTAATTTATTTCATTATTATTTTATTTTTTGTTAAAATCATTTAAAGAAATATAATCATGATTTTCATTTTTTTTATAAACCCTTCAATAAAAAATTAGTTCTTATAAATAAATTAAGTCGAGTTTATTTTAAATTTTAATTCTATTATATTAAATAATTAAAAAATTATCTTAAAATAAATTCAAAAATTTTAACACAAATCAATTAAAAATAGAATTTAATTCCCATACATAAAATAAAATAGGTTTTTTTAGAATTTTAATTTCTTTTACATGAAGGAACTAAGAACAAAAATTTTAATTTTAAAAAAGACACATTTTAGTCTAAAATTATTTAATAATAAAATATTTATTACCCAAAGGATAAATAGCATAAAAAAAAGTTTTAAAATTTTAAATTTCACCTAAAGTGTCTTTTTGTCATAAGTGACTAGTCAAGTCCTTTTTATTAAACAAATTCCGTGATTTTTGGATGGTAGTTAAATTTTTAAGGTTATGTTTGGTTATTAAAAAGTATTAAGGAAAAATTAAAAATTATTTTTTTGTTTGGTTGTTTTATGAAAAATACTAAAAAAAATGAAATATAATTAAAATTAAATAAAAATTTATATATTTTTAAATTATTTAATTTTTATGTCAAAATTTAAAATAAGTAAAATGAGTTTAAAGTAGCATATAAAAATAATTTTATGACTTTAAATTTATTTTTTATTTTCCTTTACTTTTTTTTTTCTTCCATTTTTTTGTTCTATTTTTTTCTCTTACATTTTCCTTTAAATTTTTCAAGAACCAAACATAACTTAAATGTTTAAAATTTACGTTATCAAAGGCACTTAAGAAATGAGACTCACCATTTTTTTTTTATCAAGCACACAATAATTAATTCTCTAAAAATAAAAAATAAAAAAATTGGGATAAAAATTATGACATTATGGAAGTCCTATGGGTAGAACACATTAGACTATTTTATCATGATGATTCCCAAAGGGTGCTTACTTTAATGTAGGCATAAATATAAAGAATCCTATATCACATTTGAAATCACTTCAAATAAAAGCATAAATCATGCACCAAGATCAAAGAAAGATCACAATGCCAATATTAGTAAACAAATAAATTAATAAGCAAGCAAGTGGGTGCCAACCCTATGTAACCAAAAGGTGGCAGGTTTTAAAGGCATAGAAATCATAACATAGCAAATTGGCAATGCCTTTTGGTAAAGGCGGTGTCTTTGTTTCAATCTTTTGGTGTAGAAATAAGAGCATGAGATGTGAATCATGTGATCCAACTCATAAGACCCAAATGAAGGCCAACATGGACCTAACTGTTTAAAGTGTATTGAAATGTCTTTTAACCTTATTTCAACCTTACTCTCTTTGCCCTAAAATGCTCGATTTTTAGGGAATTCAAGTAAAACTTAAATGCGTTTAACAATATTTCTATTTGAAGCGTTTTTAGTACATTATAAGTGATTTTTCAAAATTTTAAAAATATTTCTTAAATTTTATCAAATATTTAGAATAAGTTTGACAGTAATTTTATGAAGTATTTCTACTATTTTTAATATTTGAAAATTTTTATTTTTTAACTATTAGAAATATTAAAAACACTTTCTAAAATTACTATCAAACGCACTCTTAATTTTTTTTAAAAATGCTTTTCAAAATTACTGTTAAACGGAGTCTCAAATGTGATTTTCAGCTTCACGGGGTAGTTGTATGTGTGGAATGCATTATTATGGAGGTGGTCCATAGGAGACTTTATCGAGCATGGGAATACATTGATTCCATTCTCATGTTGGAGCATATTTGTACCTGGAGAAAGTAGTAGCAAAATAATCATCAAATTTTATGTGGAATAGATTGGACAATTTTCTTATGATGAAATTGGATCTCCACCTACCTAGGGTGGCTGTTTTGAGGGTGTTTTTGTGATTTGCTGTCATCCCCACCATGGAACCAATTTGGACAAATTAATTATATTGAAAAAGATTATAGAAGTGGTCTCTCATCCAAGCTGCTTAGGTTTTGGACAAGTTCAAACCTGCCTTAAGATCAATCCTATGGTGAGTTTGAAATGTTAAAATTATATTTAGACTCGTTTCAATTTTTTAAAAAATGAAAATCAAATTCATTTTTTTTTAAGAATTTTGATTTCTTGGATACATGAAACAAGTGACAAAATATTGCTAAGAGGCACAAATCAAAAATAGAAGTAAAGGAGGGACGAGGTTGTGCTCTATTCTTAAACGATCTTTGTCACATAACTTCAAGAAATGTGTCACATACATTATGATGTATTTAATGTGAAACATCATATGACTTACATGGTGCAAAATTATTGCGTAATAGATGCCTATTATATCAATTCTGTAATAGACTATCGCTGCATGAAGGATATTATGTCATAGTAGTTGTCCAACATAACTAATGTTGTGAGAGATGACCTCTATATTAATTACATAACGACTCAACATTTATATTGTCAAGAATGAACATTAATAAATATGACATGATGTCATCTAATGAGAGCTATAAAATCAAAGCAATCCTCTACAAAAGTAAGTGAATATTTTTATTCATTTATTTATTGAATATTCTATTTCTCCATGATAATTTGATCATTTCGGAGGAATTGGTCTAAATAATCTCCCCCTTTCATTCTAAGACTCTAATTTCAAAAATGCCAAACAAAGGGAATTTCGAAGGATCACCTACAGTCATGTCATCATAGGATGAAACATATCCTAAACTAAATTTAAGATATTGAAAATAGAAATAGGAAATTCATTCTATTTCTTGCTTATTATTATTGTTTGGATTATTTATCCAAAATGAGAATAAAATCAAAAACTTGTTTTTAATATCAAAACACATCCAAGTGAATATTACTCAAACAAATTGACAAAAAACATTGGAGAAGAACAAAAGCAAACAAAAGAAAAGGTGTAAACATAGATGTGAAAAGGACAGGCATGTGAAAGGAGAATGGAGAAAGGCAAACCCCATTTCATATCTCTATCTCAAAAAAAAGAAAAAAAAGAAAAAAAAAGACCAAGTGTTACAAAAAGAGTGAAGGATTGGAATTTGGGAAGATGCCAAAAGGTAGGGTTAGGGGAGTTTGTTTGGAAGCAAGGGGGGTATGTGTTGATGAAAGCACCAAAGGGTAGGTCTTGTCTAACCAAATTCAAATATTTTAGGGTTGGAAAGATACTTGTGCGCAAAAGGTTTGATCACCCAAGTCCCATGCATTTAAGGCAAAGATGACAAGAGATAGAATTTGGTCGATGGTGGTTTCCACTTGGCGAGATGATGCCCCTTTTGCCACATACTTATGCATCCAATTTTGGTGGATGTATATGTGGAGTGAAAATGAGGGCTTCTTCCATACTACTACTAAACAACCCTAACCTAACCATTCATCTCTCTATGTGCATGCCAACCAAAATATCCAATATACATAACTATGACTTTTCATCAATCTTATTTCCCACTATGAAAATTTCATTAAAAAGGTATTTTTTTTTTCTTTAAAATGAGTTTTTCAAAGTCTTGGCTTAAAAACATCTTGAATAAGAATAAGAACTTGGTCAGAATAACTTTCAATTTTTTCACTTTAACTAAAACTTAAAATTAAAATTAAAGTCATAATTTTTAAAAGACGATATTGTAAAAGTTTTATTAAACACAAAAAAAATTTATTTATAAATATTTATAAAAAATAATATTTTCTAAACTTTTTTAAACATTAATCTCTTCGAAGAAAATTAGTCAAATAAATATTAATATTTTTAAAATTTTCATTTGAAATTATTGTTCCACTAGTATTTTCTATAAGTGTTTTGATCAAAATTAATTTTATTTTTATCAGGTGACACATAAAAACATTAGCAAAAATACTTTTTTATTCATATCTTAATATTAATTAATTTTCATAAAAATATTTTTAATAGAAATATTGTCAACAAAAATACCATAAATTAAAAATGTTTTTATAAAAAATATTCCGAAATAAGTCCTAAATTGAGAATACATTATCAAAATTATTTTTTAAAATAATTTATTTCCATTGTACATTAAAAAAATGATATACTCTTGTAAAGGCATGAGTAAAAATAAACAAAAGGATGAGCATATTTGTAAAGCCCTGAATGGAGGGTGTCAGACACTTTCCAAGAGGGAGAGTGAGGCAAGTGTGACCCAAATGACTAGGAAAGTACAAGAATAATAGTATCAATTGTAATGAAAGTACAACATGGGAATCCGTCCCACATTAGAGTTGGGTCCATCCTAATTAAATTTCAAAAAAATAAAATAACAATTAATTAATTAATTAATTAATTAATTAGTGAATTAAAAAATAAATAAATTTGTAAATGCGCTTTTGATTCATATTTTTCATTTTTATAAACAAATAATAATAATAAATTCTATATAAAAATTATTACTTTTTTTTTAATATAATAAGCCTCTAATGGTTATTATATTTTATATAAAATTTTTAATTAAACCTTTAATAATTCTTATATTGTAAATAAATAAAAATTATTATTTTGATTTTAAAAATGGAAAACATATCTCGATTCGACTATGTGATTTTAGAAAATGTTTTTACCCCTTCTAATATTTGAAAAATAAAAATTTTTAAGTACTAGAAATATTAAAACTATTTCTTAGAATCACTATCAAATGGATAGTAAATAAAGAGCATTCAAAATAATAAAATAATAATATATAAATCATTCTCGGTAATTAATTTTAAATATGAGCTTTAATTGTAATGGTGGAGATTCAAAGACATGATATTTGAGTGCATTTGACAGTATTTCTTCAGAAAACACTGATTTTTCAATACTAAATTTTCAGATTTTTAAAAGTATTTACTAAATTTTATCAATATTTTTTTTCCAAAAAAACAATTTTTATACTAAAAAAATTCCTAAAATCACTATCGAATGAACTTTAAATTTTTTTATATTATTATTATTGACTAATTCAATAAAAATTAAGAGTGCATTTGACCGTGTTTCTATTTGAAGCATTTTTCATGAAAGTGTTTTTTTTTTAATGCTAAAATCACCTATCAATTGTTTCTATAAAAAAAACACTATGAGTAATTTTTTAACAATATAAGTAATTTTTTTTTTCAGATTTTTAAAAATATTTTTTAAATTTTATCAAACATGTATTTAAAAAAAAAATAAATTTTTAGGCTAAAAACGCTTTATAGAATTATTGTCAAAAAGACTCTAGATAATGATTTTAAGAAATATTTTTAACTTTTATAATATTTACATAATAAAAATTTTCAAGTATTAAAAAAGTTAAAAGCAATTTTTAAAATTACTATCCGACAATCTCGTACTCTTTGGATTTATAAACAAAGTTGTGAAAATTTAAAAATGATTTTTTTTAATGAATTAGGATAATTAAATTAAATTGAGATTTAAAATTCTTTTTGTGTTGAGAAGATAAATATAAAAAAAAAAAAAAAAAAGCATAAAACTAATCCAATTAATTTACTACTCTAATATCCATCTTCTATCTTCTTTATATATATATATATATATATATATAAAACGCTTTTATTCAGAAAAAAAATGAATTATTGAAAAAAAAATGTTAATAATTCCACAATTTATTTTGCCCTACAAAAGTTGACAATAATAAATGGAAGTGTAGAAAAACCAATAAAAAGTAAAGGCAAGCTCACGGATATTTTGCCTTGCTGACTGCTCTTTGCTCCTCTTTGCTTTCTCACCATACAATAAAATCAAAATAAAGGCAAGCTTGAAGATATTTCTTTTTTTTTTTTTTTTACCAGTAATTCTAGAAAGCGATTTTAGACCTTAAAAAAAAAAATTAAGCATTTACTAAAATTTGAAAAATATTTTAAAAAATTTAAAAAATTATTTATATGGTTAAAAAATCACTTAAAGTCAATTTGATAGTTAGATGGTGTTTTTTTTTTTTGTTTGTTTTTATCTTAATAGTAAAAAAATCAAAATATTCAATTTTTTCTATTTAACTAAAAATAATCTGTTATTATTAATTAAAATAATTAAAATAAATTTGTTGTTAATAAGTTGAGTTTAGTTATACTAGTTAATATTAATAGGTTACTTTTAACTGAATAAAAAAAGTCAAAATTTTGACTTTTTTATTTAGCCAAAAAAAACAACCATCGTTTTATTTTAAGGAATGCTCTTAACCTGAAAAGTGTTTTTTTTTTAATTTATTTTTTAAAAAAGTATTTGATAGAATAGAAAACACTTTTAAAAATCTAAAAAATCATTTTCCCAAATTTTATTAAATAACCGATTTTTTTATTTTTATTTTTAAGAATACTTTTTAGATTAGAAGCATTTTCTAAAATGATTGCCAAACAAACTCTCATAGTGTTTTGACTATTTTTTTAAAAAACACTTTTAAAAAAAGGCACTTTCACAATAAAAACAATGATAAATAGACTATTAATTTCATACTATAAATTATTTTGTAAAAACTTAATTTCAATTATAAAATTACTCTTAATTTTTAAATTTTAATTATTTGAGTTAATTGTGAGTATAAAAGAATATAATGAAAAATGATAGGTATTTATTAAGTATTTATAACTAATGAAAGATGATGATAAAAATAATAAGTCTAGAAGATATTGGAAATTCAAAAAATTAACATATGAATAAAGAAATCAATTAAAGTAATTCATTAATAAAATTCCTAATATTTGTTCCGTGATAAACAACAGATCATGCAATAAAGTTTAAAGTAACCGACGTGTGACGTGGGGGATTATTTTTGGTGGAGAGGAGAGCATAGAAATGAAAATATTTTCCTAGGAAACAAACAAAAAGGGAGGATCAAGTGGCTGACAGGGGTGGAGAGGAGAGGAGGAGGGAGAGGAAGAAAGCGGCATGCACGCATTGGGAAGCGGACAGCCTTGGAAGCGGTTCCTTCTAAATCCTCATCACACGTGTATTCCCTCATTTCTCTCCGTTCTATTTCTCTCCCCAAACACTCTCTTTCTTCTGGTTTTTTTTTTTTTTTTTTTCCTTTTATTTTCCATACTAGCAAACACCATTTTTTTTTATGTGGGTTTTCGCAGCTGTTTTCTTGGAATTTGGATATCGGAATGGCTGGAAACGAGTGGATAAATGGGTACTTGGAGGCCATATTGGTCAGTGGAGCCTCCGCCATTGATGACTCCAAGGCCACGCCCATCGCCTTGAGGGAGGGAGGCCATTTCAACCCCACCAAGTATTTTGTAGAGGAAGTGGTCACCGGGGTTGATGAGACTGATCTCCACCGGACATGGATCAAGGTCGTTGCCACTCGCAACACCCGCGAGCGCAGCTCCAGGCTCGAGAACATGTGCTGGCGTATCTGGCATCTCGCTCGCAAGAAGAAGCAGGTTCTTGTCTTTTTAGATTCTTTTTCTGTTTTTCTACTGATCTATATTGGTGTCTGTTGGTTTTCTTACGCACAGGCTTTGTTTTGATTGTTTTCTTGTTCATGAGGGTACGGTTGTTCTGTTTTTGCTGTAATTTCGGATGATATAGTGAGTTTTTGAGGAGGGTATGGAATTGAGTTTGTGTTTGGTCGATGAGAAAATCCGGGTAACGAAAAGAAAATGAAATCTTCGACGTGGGACTTCTTTTAAAACCTTTTCTGGGAGACCCGAGGGAAAATTCAGGTGAATTTGATAAGACTGTCTGGTTTATTTGGATTGAGCTTTCCATTGTTGGAACTGACCGGCACAGATAAAAGATTGATGATTTAGTTTTTCCTGTTCCAATCTTTAGGTGTAGGAAAATCTTTCATTTTCTTTACAACCATATATTCATATGGGTTTTCTTGATGTTTCTTGTGGAACTTCTTTCATGATTGTTTTCTTGTCAATGAGGCAGAAGATGTTACCTTCCGTTTTTGGTGCGATTTAGGATATTGTATTGTGATTTGGAGGTGGGTATTAATTTAAAAATGAGCTTGGTTGATGGAAAATGTGGGTAAGTGGCAGAAAGAGAAATCTTGATGATGGACCTTTTTTTTTTTTTTTTTCTTTTTCTTGGGATAGGAGGAAAAATTCAGTCTGGTAAGCTTGATGGGCCTATTTGGTTTATTTGGAGTGAGTTTCTCAAATTGATTTTCAGTGACATATATTGTATCTTTGAGGTGGATATTAATGAAAATGTCTGTTAATAATCTGTTTGGTTGATGAGAAAATGTGGTTTAAAGAAAAGAAATGAAAATTTGAACATTGGAAAATTTTTTCCCAGATTGAGGGAGAATGAATTCAATCTACTCAGCTGACTTATATGTCATCTTCTTAATTTGTTATTTGTCACAGAAAGAAAATAGAAACGAGATTAATTTTCCCATCCAAAATGGAATGCTTGTTAGTCTAAAATAGAACGTTTATGATTTGAACAGCTGGAAGTGGAGGATCAACAACGCTTGGCAGCTCGGAGATGGGAGCGGGAACAAGGACGCAGGGATGCTACCGAAGACATGTCGGAAGACTTGTCAGAAGGAGAGAAGGGTGAAACTGTGGGAGAGTTGTTGCCAGGTGAGACCCCAAAGAAGAAGTTCCAACGAAATTCCTCCAACTTAGAAGTATGGTCTGATGATAACAAGGAAAAGAAGCTTTACATTGTCCTTATCAGGTACTTCATATGCTACACTACCTATATTTCGTATTGGGATTTTCATTTGTAGATCGAGTTTGAGCCATATTATCCTTTAATTATGTTGCTTGTGAGTGTTTCTTTTTAATGCTCGGTAACCAAAATCAGGAAATGGTTGGAAGTCATTTCAATGAATAATAACTTCAAACAAGAATTAGAAAGATATCTCTTCCCCTGTTTCAGTTTTTTAACTGTCTCTTCAATGCTCTGTTTGGTTGCTGAGAAAATGGTGGACAACAGAAGAAAATTTGAAATGTTTTAACGGTGCTCTGGCATATGGAAATCAAGGACTTCCAGGAGTGTCTCTTTAACTTCTAATCCGAAAGTACTTTTACCAGTTTTCTTGGGTTATGGAATCATATCTTCCAGTTTTTAGAGAAATATTTTCCTAGAAATTACTCCTAGACCGTGTAATTTAAAGATATAATGCAGTCTAAAATTCTATCTGTAACTGACCATGTATAACTAAGTATGGAATTAACAATTTCAACAAATCTTCTTGACCAGTCTGCATGGTTTGGTACGTGGAGAAAACATGGAGCTAGGTCGTGATTCTGACACTGGTGGTCAGGTACCCGCAATGTGAAAAAGTTATTGCATTGTCAAATATTGTTTCTCATTTCTTTGGTGTCTCTTGTTTACATCAAAACCAGGTTAAATATGTGGTTGAGCTTTCTCGAGCACTTGCTAGGATGCCAGGGGTGTACAGGGTCGACCTCTTCACTCGCCAAATTTCTTCGCCTGAAGTGGATTGGAGCTATGGAGAGCCAACTGAGATGCTTACTGTGGGTGCTGAAGATGCTGATGGAACCGATGTGGGAGAGAGCAGTGGGGCTTATATTATAAGGATACCTTTTGGTCCACGTGATAAATACCTCCGAAAAGAAGTCCTTTGGCCCCATATTCAAGAATTTGTAGATGGAGCTCTGGCTCACATTCTTAATATGTCAAAAGTTTTAGGTGAACAAATTGGCGGGGGTCAGCCTGTTTGGCCGTATGTAATTCATGGTCATTATGCCGATGCAGGGGATAGCGCTGCTCTTCTTTCTGGTGCTTTAAATGTCCCAATGGTACTGACAGGACATTCTCTTGGACGAAACAAGCTTGAACAACTTCTTAAGCAAGGAAGGCAATCAAAAGAGGATATTGATTCAACATATAAGATTATGAGAAGGATTGAAGCAGAAGAGCTTTCCCTTGATGCTGCAGAACTTGTGATCACAAGTACCAAACAGGAGATTGATGAGCAATGGGGACTTTATGATGGATTTGATGTCAAGCTCGAGAAAGTTTTGAGGGCTCGTGCTAGACGTAGGGTCAATTGCCATGGGCGTTACATGCCAAGGATGGCGGTATGAAGACTATCTTTTACATTTTATCTATCCATGCATTATGAGGTTTTGAGATTGAATGCATGTTAATGTCTACTTGACCTGAGAACGCATTTCCATTCTACCATCTTCACTAACCTTAAAGAAGAATCACTTACTAAAGGTCACAAGAATTTTGTTTAATTGAATCAAGAATTACCATTAAAAATATTTTGCAGGTTATTCCTCCTGGGATGGACTTTAGCAGTGTTGAGGTTCAGGAGGATGCCCCTGAAGTGGATGGAGAACTCACGGCACTTGCTAGCTCTGATGGTTCTTCTCCAAAAGCAGTCCCTGCAATATGGTCAGAAGTGAGTATCTGGTTTTGTCTGTAACTATTTGTTTCTGCTCATCTTCTTCATGTCATTATCTCACATTTAACTTGGTTCTGCAGTTGATGCGCTTCCTCACAAATCCACATAAGCCAATGATCTTGGCCCTATCAAGACCCGATCCAAAAAAGAACATTACCACTCTTCTGAAAGCTTTTGGGGAATGCCGTCCACTGAGAGAGCTTGCTAATCTTGTAAGTAGGCTTGTGCGATTACTTGATTTTTTTAGTCACTTAACAATAATAATTGAAGTCTTGCAACAAAACAAATATTCTTGCATATAGACACTTATAATGGGGAACAGAGATGATATCGACGAGATGTCTGGTGGAAATGCTAGTGTCCTGACAACAGTGTTGAAAATGATTGATAAGTATGATCTATATGGGCAAGTAGCTTACCCAAAGCATCACAAACAATCTGATGTTCCAGACATCTACCGGCTGGCAGCCAAAACAAAGGTTGGTCAAAGGTCGCATATTTATCTAGCTTTATACCAGTTTTACATTGTTGATCAGCTGATATGTTGTAAACATGGCAGGGAGTTTTCATAAATCCAGCTTTGGTTGAGCCTTTTGGACTTACCTTGATCGAGGTTGGTTTTGATTTAGTCGCACCTTTCATGATGTTAACTTCATTCGATCAAGGAAATGAAATTTTGATCTCTGTTTGTTTGTGCTAATGTAGGCTGCAGCACATGGGCTTCCAATGGTTGCTACTAAAAATGGTGGCCCAGTTGACATTCATAGGGTAAATATGATTTCTTTTTTCCTTTTTCTTTTTCTAATTTTAATTATAAATGATGCATATTGGTCACTTTCCTGGTTTACAATGTCAAATTTTCTTCTACACTGCATATGATTGCTGATTTGAAAAATTCAGGATTTTGCAGCACCTTTTGGAGTTGGAACCGTTGCTGTAGATTCTGAAGCTTCTTTTCCCCTTCATTTTCTTGGCAACCAAATGTGTGCAGAAATTTGTGAAAGGGAAACAATGATCTATTTATTTTTATAATTATTGTTTGTTGTTTTCTTAGGCACTCAACAACGGTCTGCTTGTGGATCCTCATGATCAAGAGCAAATTGCTTCTGCATTACTTAAACTAGTCTCAGAGAAGAACTTGTGGATCGAATGCAGAAGGAATGGTTGGAGGAACATACATCTCTTCTCATGGCCTGAACATTGCCGCACATATTTGACAAGAGTTGCAGCCTGCCGTATGAGGCATCCACAGTGGAAAACTGACACCCCAAAGGATGAAGTGGCTGCTGATGACTCTTGGAATGATTCACTTAAGGATGTGCAAGATATGTCCCTTAGGCTTTCAGTTGATGGGGAAAAAATTTCACTTAATGGATCACTTGAGCATTTGGCTGCAGCATCTGGTGAACATGAGCTGCAAGACCAAGTAAAACATGTCCTAAGCAGGATAAAGAAGCCAGAAAGGGCCTCCCAAGATTCTGAAGGCGGAAAGAAAGTTGTTGATAATGTGCCAAGCAAATACCCCATGTTGAGGCGGCGGCGAAGATTGATTGTCATTGCACTCGATTATTATGATAGCAATGGAGCTCCTGAAAAAAAGATGATTAAAATAGTGCAAGAAATAATGAAGGCTGTTCGATCAGACTCACAAACAGCGAGATTCTCAGGGTTTGCTCTATCAACAGCAATGCCAGTGTCAGAAACAGTGGAGTTCATGAAATCAGGGAAGATTGAACCAAGTGAGTTTGATGCTTTGATTTGTAGCAGTGGGAGTGAAATGTATTACCCGGGTACTTACACAGAAGAAAATGGGAAGCTTTTTCCTGACCCAGATTATGCATCGCATATTGACTACCATTGGGGACGTGACGGATTGAAGAATACCATTTGGAAGTTGATGAACACAGATGAAGTTAAAGGAGGAAAATCTAAAAATCCTTCCAAACCCATTGAAGAAGATGGCAAATCAAGCAATGCCCATTGTGTTTCTTACTTGATAAAGGATCTCAGTAAGGTATATATAAATTATACTGCTGGCATACACAATAATTGTATTTTTATTTTTTATTTTTGATAATATTCGGGTTTTTTGGGCTTCTCCAGGCAAAGAGAGTGGATGATTTGAGGCAGAAGCTTAGGATGCGGGGGCTCCGCTGTCATCCTATGTACTGCAGGAACTCAACAAGATTGCAAGTCATTCCCCTCCTTGCATCTCGAGCACAGGCACTCAGGTATGTGCATAATTCTCCATTTTTTTCTCCAAGAAAATGTCATTAATAAATTCAAAGTCATTCTTCTCAGAAGTTTCTTTAAGCTACATCTTTATACATATGAATAGAGTTTGCGTCACTTCCAATGATTTTTAGGTACCTTTTCGTGCGATGGAGACTGAATGTTACAAACATGTATGTAATTCTTGGTGAGACTGGAGACACCGATTATGAAGAACTGAGGTCTGGTACCCATAAGACAGTGATCATGAAAGGAATTGTGGAGAAAGGTTCTGATGAGTTGCTTAGAGCATCAGGCAGCTACCATCGAGATGATGTCATTCCAGGAGACAGCCCACGGGTAGCATACACAAGTGGGGAAGCAACTGCCAGTGACATTGCAAAAGCGTTACAGCAAGTTGCGAAATCCACGGCCTGAATGTGAGCTTGTAGTCTATTCTTTTTCCACTCCCTTTTGATGATTTTATGACATGGAAGTCTTCTGTTGATATGAAGCATTTGCCAATGTGGAATCTGCCAAAATGTAATTAGATATGATGATTCCCATTAGTCCAAAAATACTTCTGCTGTCATTCAGATATTGCATATCAGAACTTACACTATAGCTTTAATAAGAATCTCTATGTCCGTTTACTGATTTAATTTAGTTCCCTCCAAATATGGTTAGAAATTAAAGCTTTGTTGGATCTTGGAAAGAAAAAGAGTAAGGCAGGGAAGCTTTGAGAAATACTCTCATTTCCTTTTGTTCTTTGGAATCACTTACATTAGATGGAATGATTTGATTAATTAGAATGTCTACTTATGAATTCAATGAAGGCTGGCGATGGGATTATATGGTCTCTTTCTGTATCAAGATTTGCATAAGCCTTTTTCTATTGTCAGTTTGTTTGGCCAACCAGTTACGTAGCTTTCTCAGCTACCCACTTAAGTGACTTAAAGCTTCTAGATGTTGACGGGCTTTAATTAAAAAGTTGTACATTTTTTATTCATTTAATTTTGAGTTAATTTCATTCACCTTCCTTGAAATTTGGTTTAAATACACCTAATCATCGCAAATTTGAAATTTTATCAAATACTTTTTTTATTTTATTTTTTATTTTTATCTTTCTTGTTTGATTGTTATTTAATTTTTTTTTCACCCATGACTCATTCGATTCAAAATAATAGAGATATTTAATGAAATTTCAAACTCATAATGACTAAGTGTATTAGTGCAAACTTCAGAGGAGATGAGTGAAATTTACTATTAAATCTATATAAAAAAAAAAAGGAAAAACAAGTACAACGAGTTTGAAGTGACATGTAAAAATAATTGACTTAATTTTGTTTTTAAATTTTTCGTCACTTTTTCTTTTTTAATACATTTCTTCTCTAGAAAGATTAAACCGGAAATTATCAAACTATTTTAAGAATTATATCATCAAATTTTAGATCAAATTCTCTACTAATCTACTTGTTAAAGCAGACTAATTTTCCTAACCAAGATAAACACAAAGAAAATTAACTAATGAAGAGGGAGAAAATAAGGTAATGATACCAAGATTTAACATGAAAAATCTCTAAAGAGATAAAAAACCATGGGACTATACACGATTAAAAACATCAACTATGAAGAACAATAATTGAGCACAAGGTTTTACCTAACTCAAGTCTACTTGAAGTTCTTGTTTATGATAGAATGTGACCCATTCTTCAATAAAACTAACTTTGTTAAGTTGGCATGAGTTTTTATTAGGGAAAAAGTAGAAGACAACATGGATGACTGCCCCATTTGTGTTTGCTTTGGACTATTTGGAGAGAGAGAAACCAAAGGGTATTCGAAAAAGTGAGTAATTGGTGCAACTACTCAAATCCTCCTTTTATGTATAATTTTTTGGATCATGTTAGTTATTGTACATATGAGGCATCATTGTTTATGTTGGATTTTGTTCATTGGTTGGGCTTTAAGCAAAAGGTAGGAATAACTTTTTCTTTTATCATTGTATGACATCCCTTTGTATATTTCTTATATACTTTGTGCACTTTTTCTGAAGCCTTTTTTGCTAATATATATTTTTTGTTTGCTTATAAAAAAATTTATTAACACTACTCTTAAAACTAAGAGCCCGTTTGATAGTAATTTTAGGAAACGCTTCCAATATTTTTAACCCTTGAAAATTTTTATCATTTAGGTGTTACAAAGATTAAAAACGTTTTTTAGAATCACTACCAAACACACTCTAAGAAACGAAAGAAAATAAAAAAAAAATAGCATCATATCTTTAAATCACAAACTTTTCATCACAAGCACCCAAGAAAAACATATGTCCAACCAAATAATCCTACTATAATGATTTATCTAGGTTATCTTGGAAAATTTTTTATATGGGTTAACGTTAATTGAATAATTTGTATTTACAAAAAAATGTTAATGGATAGTTTATTATGTAATGAGCCAAATTAGCTAGTGATCACATTTTGGATTGGGTTTTGCATCTTTTGAGTAGAAGCTCGGTTGAGTGGCAAGTGTAGGCTATGAGTCTCATTGAAGCCCATTATGGGAGGGCCTAATAAGAACCCAATATTTAGTTATGCTAAGTCCCCTTTCTAATCTAGATAAATGGTCTTTTTGTTTTCCCATAGAACCACCATAGCTGTTATCAAGATCACAGAGAGGAAGACTTGGTTGCAACAATCAATCATTTTTTTTTTAATTACACTTTAAACTAATTATTTAGCTAGTTTATGTGATTTAGACCAAGTAGGAGAATGTTGGAAAAAGTTTCAATCTAGAGAGAGTGAGTGCTACACTCCTATTCCATATATATTAGCATAATTTCTGGTAAATTCTCAATAAAAAATTATAGTAAAGAATAGTTTTAACCTAATTAAATCACATAAAATAAGTACTAATTATTTAATAAATATTTTTTACCCTAAAAAAATAAAATAATATATCTAGAAAAATGGATTACAAAAAAAACGAGCGCACAGGAAAAAAAGGGGCTCAAAACGGACACCGGATGAGGTTACATGCACCTCACACACTTGACCCGCGAGTGGGGAACGTGTGGCACATGTGGCACGTGTGGCATGTGCTAGAGGTCATCTTCAACCTCCAGCAACGGGTCAAAAAAATCTGCAATTCAGGTCAAATAACCCGGTTGCTACCCGGATTACAAACAATTGAAAAAAAAAGGTTTTTCGATCGGGATCTTGAGGGGTTTTAAACTTTAGGTTGTTTCTAACAATTCTAAGTCATTTAATCATAAAAAAAAAAAAAAAAAAAAAAAAAACAACTTAAAGATCTCCATAATTGATTAACAAAATTTGGTTTTTATACCTCCATAGCCAAAATTGAAAAATTCTATTTTAACACCTATTTTGGCCTCATTTTACATGTATTTTTACCTTAACAATATAAGAAATCTCTCTACAACAATTAATTAAACAAAAAACTTCTCAATCTTGCTCAATTTTTAAAAAATATAAAACGAATTTTCTAAGGTTCATACCCATATTTTCGAATTTTCAATTTTCACCAAATTGAGCCAAAAAATCGAAATTGATGCTACATATCAACTATAATATATGTAAACAACAAAATCTAAGAGTTTAATTTGAGTAAAACACAATAATTTGAATAAATAAAATTTTTCTTGAATCTTTAAATAAGAAAATTCTAAAAATTTTAAAAACTTAATTACTCCCAAATTAAACAACGAAATTGCACATATAATATATCAATTTGAATTTTGTGACAATAGGAACAAAAGGCCTGAAGTTTCACAATCAAAAGAAACCAAAAAAAAGAACCATACATAGTCATGGGTCACAGATTCGGCTTTGAAAATAAAATAAAATAAGAAACCAAAAATTTTATTTTCGATTTCCAATTGTAGATCCTAAATCATGTAAATCTGGCTCTGATACTACATGTAGACTATTCCTTATGCTAGTGCCATTGGTAGCCTGATGTATGCACAAGTATGAACGAGACCTGATATCGCCTTCATTGTTAATGTTCTTGGTAGATATTTATCAAACCCTGGACATGATCATTGGGTTGCTGCAAAGAAAGTCATGAGATATCTACAAAGAACGAAAGATTTTATGCTTGTGTATAGAATGGTAGATAATCTCGAGGTAGTTGGATACTCAAATTTTGATTTTGGCGTTTGTTCTAACGATCGCAAATCTACTTCAGGAACATTTTTATGTTAGTTGGTGGAGCCATTTCATGGAAAAGTGTCAAACAGAGCCTAATTGCATCCTCGACCATGTATGCTGAGTTTGTAGCTTGTTATGGTGCATCATCTCAAGCTATTTGGCTAAGAAATGTGATTTCAGAGTTGTAAGTTGTTGATTCCATCTTTCGACCCATTATGATTTATTGTGACAATAATGTAACTATGTTCTACTCCAAGAACAATAAGATCAGTACGGGTTCTAAGCATATGGAAATCAAGTACCTTACAGTCAAGGACTTAGTGAAAAAAGGAGATATTGTGATTGAACACATAAAAACTGAGTTCATGCTAGCTGATCCTCAAACTAAAGGTTTAAAGCCTACGTTCAAGGAACATGTTGTGAATATGGGTGTCATTAAGTCTTTTGATTCTTTGGTTTAGTGGGAGCTTTTGTGATTTCCCTTATTTCAATTATTGTTTTGTGTAAACATTGATCATTATTGTTATGCGACTTGCAAAATTAAAATCTTTTTATTATGATCATCATTATTAAGTATTATATTATAGCATGTCGTAATTGAATTACATACAACATGGTATCTTGAGATATTGAACCTTAAGAATTACAGTTGTATACTATTGGATGTCACAAATACCACTATTTTGAGATCTTGTAGTGCACTGTTGGTGACATATGACTTGTTAAAGTCAAGCAATTTCATATTGTTTAGAAATTGCAGCAATTTCATTTTGTTGAGAAATTGCAATTACAATTTCATTTTGCTAGTAAATTATAATGAGGACTGATAAGAAACAATGCATATAGATGATGATCACATGTTGGCATTAATTTCTTACTACACTACTGGGTTTACGATCCATGTCAATATGGTTATAAATATTCGTGACTATAAGGGGCATTATGTTTGTTGAGATTAACATATAGACCATCATAGTCCAATATTAAGACCATATTGGACTGGATAAGTTTATCAAGATGCTACTTATAGACTATCATTTCTTTAAAAAAAAAAAAAAAAAAAAGTGTGGCCACACAAAATAAACTTTTTTGTACTTAACTCGAGAGTCTTATTTTCAAAATGAATTTAATGAATCCTCAAAAAACAATTAATGTAGCCCAAGTGGGAGAATGTTGGAAAATTTTTTATATGGGCTAACATTAATTAAATAATTTGTATTTGCAAAAAGGGGTTAATGGATAGTCTATTATGTAATGAGCCCAATTAACTAATGATCACATTTTGGATTGGGTTTTGCATCTTTTGAGTAGAAGCTCAGTTGAGTGGCAAGTGTAGGCTCTGGGTCTCATTGAAGCCCATTATAGGAGGGCCCAATGAGAACCCAATATTTATCTAGGTTATGAATCCAACTCTAAACCTAAAACAACAAGATCCAACACTTTCTTTCTTTCACTTCCATTTCTCACCAACCAAACAATGTTCAGACAAAATTCAACAAATCAAAACTAAATGATATTTCTAACAAATAGAGGAACAAATGCAAACAAGCATAATAATACAAATTCAACAAAAAAAAATGAAAAAGTACCAAAAAATATCAAATGATTTTCAAACCAAATCACTTACCTAACCATTAGATCTCTAGATTAGTAATTGATTTACACCAAAAAATGAAAGGAACTCCGTGGATCCTTAACAACAAAAAAATATTGAATTTTATTTTCACTATTTTTTTTGAATCATTTCATTCGCGAGGAGCTAGATGAGAAGAAACTCTCAAGTCCAGTTTTGGAGTAGAGATTTCCCTCGGGGAATCTTTAGAATTACCACTGCTTAGCTTTTAATTCACCTCTGACCATCAAATGAAATGTGAATAACCCGTCCCTAGCCCCGACTTTACTTGACAAAAAAAATACACACACACACACAAATAATGGATTGATGGAAACAAGAAGAAAAAATTGACAAAGATTCATACCTAAGGAAGTAGTGGATTCAGATAAAGAGATTTCAAATGAAGTTTCAATAAATTCTTTGTTTTGATTGTCAGTGGTGGCTAGTGGTGTTCAACTATGGAGCTCATCAGTGCTTGATGTTAGTGTGCAATAGAGGTAGAGGTCATCAGTGGACTCCAACTATGGATAACTATTTGAAGTCTTTGTCAAGGTGTGGGTGAGAATATGCAAATGAGATCTATAAGTAATATTGTATGAGTTGACGCTTCTAGAAAGTGCCAAGGTTGCCCAAAAAAAAAAAAGAGGTATAACATGATGCTTCTAAGAAGTGCCAATGTTGACTACTTAAATTGATTATAAGTGCCAACTCATCCTTCTAACAATTGTCATTGTTTACATATTTCTAAAAAGTGCCAATACACTTATGTTAGAAGTGCTAACTTTGGCTTATTTCCTATACACACCATCTTAGTACCTAAATATTTATGCCTTTCATAAGCACAAGAAATTAACTGTTAATAATTGTTTTTTTTTTTTTTTTTAGTAGTAGTAGTGAAGTCATTCTAGGCAAGATCCCCAAAGGTATTTTCAAGCCTTACCAAGCAAGACCCCCAAAAGTGGAGTATTTCAAAGCAAGAATCCTACAAGTGGAGGCTTGAAAAGACTGCTATAGGGGCAACAAGGTTAGGCCAAGACCTCTAAAAGGGGAGTCTTTCCAAGCAAAATTCTTGCATATGAAGGCAAGTTGTAATCATGTAAACGCATTTTGAAGTCACAATGATCCATTGGGTCTAAAATAAATAATATTTACATAGGTGAAATCAGGTCATTACAAATTGGTATTAGAATCAATCTTCAACCACTCTTTGTTTGTTTAGCCCCACAATGGATTTCTATTTGTGTAACCTTGCAATCTATGGGACACAATGAGAATGTCATGTCTACTAAGAAGGTTGATTGTGATATCTCATATAAGTTAGGGGAAGAAGTTCATGACACTATATACATGGTGGACTTTTCTTGACTATGTAGATGCTCTTTAAAGTCGTAAGAGTCCATTAAGCCTAAAACGAATAGTATCTACATTGGTGAGAATGAGTCGTTACACAAGTCATGTAAGACAAGATCATGGCAAGTGCAATCGGGTGTTACTAGGCAAGACTAACGCAAGACCCACACTGGTCATACCTTTTCATGTATTTAACTGACATAAATGTTTGCAATCTCTAAGTTTGGTACACCCAAAAACATATAAAGACTAGGAGGTTTGGTCACATGCAACAAAGGCAAATGAGTTCACCACCAAAAGGGTTGATGGTTTAAGATGAAAGTCCTGGAAGAACAAGTATAGGGGATAAAAATTGATTGAATGAGAGAAAAGAAAAACATAGGGGTCATGATTTATGAGAACACATAGCCTAAGCAAGGTGAAAAAGTGGAAAGGGAAGTTACCAACACCCAAATAATTGAGATAGCTTTATTAAGTCAATCTGACAAATGGTTAGATAAATATAAATGAAAAATGTGAGTTGACAAAACTTCACCAGAAAAATGTTATACAAGCAAGCTGGGTAGCTTACTGTATTACCAGTAGTCTCCACAAGAGCAAGTTCCATCCTTGAAATGATGAAATCGCTTTATATCTCTCAATACGATCTCCCTTCGACTCAGCTTACTAGCGTATTTCATCATGGAGTGGCAATCCCCACAGACTCTCAGGTTCTTCACAATCCTTATGGTTGACCCTGGAGCAGTACTAATGAGCCCAAAGGCAAGTGCCAACTTCTCACTATGGCTTCCCAACGCATCTTCCTTCTCTTCTTCTTCAATATTGTGAAGTACCCATGCAGTTTCAGGCATGTATCCTTCTTGCTTTGCATTTGCTGTTATCTCCTCTAGTTTTAGGCTTATCTCTTCTGCATGCACATGAGCATGATCACCAGCTACAAAACTATGCACTTGGCCCTCCACTTCAATATAGCTCCACCCAGGATCTTTCTCTACACCTCTATTCTTCATTAAAATTCTCACTCTTTCTACATCTTCCCATCTTCCCACTGCAGCATAAACGTTTGACAGAAAAACATAGCTTCCAGGATGCTTAGGTTCAAGCTGCAGGAGCTTCTCTGCAGTAAGTTCTGCCATTTCAATGTTTTTGTGAGCCCTACAGGCACAAAAGAGTGCTCCCCATATCACAAAATCAGGATTTATCGGCATGCTCTGAATAAAACTTAGAGCTTCATCCAGCCGGCCTGCCCTGCCTAACAGATCTACAATTAATGTATAATGTTTCATGGTAGGCTCAATGGAGTAGTCAAGCCTCATGCTTTCAAAGAAATTAAGCCCCTGATCTACGTTCCCGGAATGAGAACACGCAGTTAAGATGGCAAGAAATATAACCTCATCTGGGTTTATTCCTGCAAGTAGGACAAATTTCAATTTCTTAAAAAGATTTATTTAGATAATCAAATAAAATTTCATACAACACTGAAAGATCTCAAACCTGCAGATTTCATCTTTACAAAGCATTGAAGAGCTTGATCAAAACATCCATGGATTGCCCACCCCCATATCATGACACTCCAAGTAAGAAGGTCCTTCCCTTTTGTCTCAACAAAAACCCGGCTAGCAGACTTGATATTCCCACACTTTGCATACATGTCAACCAGAGCAGTCCCAATCCCTCTGTTCAACTGGAAACCACTGCTCGAGAGATAATTGTGGATTCGTTCTCCAACTTGGAGAGCTCCAATTTTAGTGCAAGCCAAAAGAGCAGAAACAACACTTAGATCATTAGGCCTCACGCCCTCCTCCAGCATGCTCCAAAACATTGATAAAGCCTTTTCATGGTCCCCATTCTGTGAAAACCCATTAATCATTGTGGTCCAAGAAACCACATTCTTCTCCGGCATCTGAACAAAAAGCTCTCTAGCTCGGTCCAAATCTCCATTTCTGACAAACCCATTAATCAAACTATTCCAAGAACCCGCATTTCTCTCCGGCATTGCCTCAAAAAGCGAAGCAGCCTTACTCAAATCCCCCACTTTACAACACCCATTAATCAAAACATTCCACAGCAGAATACTCTCTGCTTTATTTCTCTGAGGACTTTCATCAAACAGCTGCAAACCAAACCCCAACTCCCCAATTTTAACATACATATCAACCAACGAGACCCGAACAAACGAATCGAACTCAAGCCCAAGCTTCATGACTCCACCATGAAGACATCTCCCAAGCCCTACATCAACCAAAGCCGCCACAGATTTGATCACAAACGGCAGAGTTAATCGATCGGGTCGAATACTCAACCTCAACATTAGCACAAAATGCGAAACAGAGCCCTCAAACCGAGAATTCTCAGCAAGCCCACGAATCAAAGCGTTGAAAACAAACAAGTTGGGGTGATCAAAACAACGAAAGATGGAAAGGGCGTAATCGAGGGATTTGAGCGAACAAGAGGAGGAAATGAGCTGAGTAACCACCCGGCTATTGGAGAAGAGATTATGGAGGAAGATTTGGGCGTGGATTTGGTGGAGTTGAGGAAGGGTGTTGGAGGCGTGTATGAGGGGAATGAAGTGGGTTTCCGGGGAGCGAAAGGGTCCATGAGCCCTTGTGGTGGTGGTGACGGTGGTTGTTTTGGCGGGAGGGGAGGTTGGTTTGAACAGAGCGTTGAGAGCTTTTAGTCCTTGTGATTTTGACATGCCAACCTTCCATCAAGTCTTAACACTTGTGATTTAATTCCTTCTCCCAGCCTCCCTTCAATTTTTCCTTTTTTTCTCTCCAAATTCAAGATATGCTTAAATGATCTATTTTATTCTTCAAATGATTCCATTGAACCAATTTATCTTAAATTTTTATTAATGGAAGATTCAAATGCAAATTCAAATTCAAATGCAATCCCCTATTTAGACATTACTCCATGTCGATACATAAGGATGGTAATGAGGTGGATTTTTTTGAGTATTTGTCTCATCTCCCTCTAAATAAGATAGATTTGAGATTAGAAGAAACATGTTAAAGATGGTTTAGAAATATATATTTTTTTAATCAAGGTTAAGTTCAAAGTGGATTGGGCTATTTTCTTATTCCACCTTACCCATTTATATATATAATTAAATAAAAACAAATCATTTTAATTTTTTTTGGTCCCCTTTAACTAAAATAAAATAAAAAATCTACTTCTCAAAAAAATAAAATTTAAATTTTATAATATTTCTTTATTTATAAATTATATTTATTTTTAATATAATTAAAATTTGAAAAAATAAATAGGGTAAAGCAAGTATAGGGAATTTTTGTACCCGCTACCTTGTCTTTGCCATATTCACTTTGTCATGCCCATGTAGGTTTTTTTTTATCTTTTCTTTTGAAACAAGGATGAGAATAAATTTAAATAACACTCCGTCTCGAATTCGTCCTTTTGTCATTCCTAATATATATATATATATATATATAAAATTAACATCTTTTTTTTTGTTATATGTCACATTATATTATGAGAACTTTACTCCATAAATCACTTTTGAATGTGTAAGTGTTATTTTTCTAGGATATTTGATTTAAAAAGTGATATTTAGTTAAAAAGGATCAAAATAAGCTTGAAATCGGAAAAATAACCTCTTTTACTCCTTTGAGGAAAAAACGATCTTTGAATATTTTTACTTTTCTTTATTCCCTTAAATAAATGACATTTTTCTCTCATTCTTAATTCTTTTCCATGCCATTTTTGCTACCTAGTTCTCTCCCCTTTAAATTCATATTGCTCTCTTTTTTAGTGAAGTTTAAACCTTAAAATAAAGATCAACATATAAAAAACAAATATTAGTGCCTTACCCATTTTAAAAATCACATAATGAAGTTTTCTTATCTTTCGTTTTTCCTCCAAGATTCTTCACATTCTCCATTTTTCTTTGTTTTTTATTGAGGTTTTTTGCAATATAATATAACCTTCTACAATGTCAAAGATGATACTAGATAGAAAGTTGTCGTTAGTCAATCTCTGGCTTTTAACATATGCTTAACTCACCATTTTTATTTTTTAAATAATACAATTAAAATTAGTTATAATGCATGTATTATTCATATTTAGAAGAAAGATTCAAAATGAGTTAGTTGAAAGGTCAACTAAGTAGATTTATAATGTGTACAATGAAACTAATTCAAAGCCAATGAATTGAATATGAATGTAGAAAAATAGATATGGATCATGTGCGCTATAAAATATACTTTGGTAGAATATGAATTGATTTGGGAGGTTAAGAGGAAATTAATAATAATATCATAAATAACTCTAATTAAAATGGAAGGATTCACATTGATGTTAAAAATTTTGAAATTAATGAATTCATAAATTATTAAGTTCATATCATACTGAATGAATGTGGTTTATGACTTTATTTATTATCATAAATTAATAAATTAATATTCCCTTTAACTTATAAATAAGACATGTTACCTAAGTATAGGGTTGGAAGCCATCAACATTGAATGTTTGGTGTAGTAATAGTGGGATTCTTTGTACTTGAATTTAGAAGCATCACAATCCTTATGCTTTCTTCCTCAAATGATGGAAGAGGTTCTTTACTTAGCACTTGACTCTTTACTTGATCCAACTCCTGATTAAGACCAACAAGTACTCAAAGACCCTCTTGGATTCTAAAAAATTCTTCGATTACACATTATCCACAATAGACTCCATTTCAACAATCAAATACAAGTTCTAACTATAAACTTCATAGTATTGTAATATTGAGTTACAATGATTATATCTTGTTTGGTTTGATGAATTTGAAATTTTAGTTCATAGATTTGAGCAACAACATTGATATTTAGTTTTGATTCATTTCATCCCAATTTCCTTGGATTTAGGGAGAAGTCTTAATCCCTTACTAATCTCAAGCAACATTGAATTCAACAACTAAGACATCACAATTAAATTCTCGGCATCCCACATAACATATTTTGGATTTGTTTCTTTTGATTTTGCAATAGCTCCAAATATATAACTTGTCTTTCTCTTACTCCTAAGGAACTATTTGGAAGATGGGACATTCCAAAAAATTATTACCATCAAGTTTTATTGTGGTGATTTGAAGAGTGGGGTGGTCATTTTGAAAGGTGGTAATTGGCTAAGTTGGTTGTTGGGTATTTTACAGCTTGGAAGACAAATCCCGCACTTCTCATTATTCTTTCAATTTGTCTATGACATTACTGCTCTCTGCTCTCCATCTCTTTCAAATTATTTACTGTAAGTTCAATGGTCTTTGATATACTCCTATCATAGTCCTCAATGTACACAATAACCATTTCCATGTACCTTTTATAAATTTAAGCTTGTTGCTTCTCAAAGGCCAGTGTTTGGGTTAGCTCCCTTATCTTTTCATGTTTGTCCTATGAAAACAGCAAATACATAAATGTAAGCTGCAACAAAATATGAAAACAGCAAATCCATAAATGTAAGTTGCAACAAAATGGGAAAAAAACACACAAGAAAAGAAATCAAAATTTTACGCATCAAGACTTTAGGATGATAGATTAAGGGAAAATGAGGGCATACAGGAAAAGAAACCATTCCATTATGTATCACATAGGATGTGAATGAATCCCTTGTTTCGTCCTTACCATTTGAAACGACTATCTGCTTCACTTGTAGTCTTTTGAAATGTCTTTGTTTTTTAAATTATCATTAGGATTTTCATGAAATGATGTCTCCTGGTTCCTTACCATCATTAGAAGCAATGACTCCACTGTACTTCAAAGAATGAATTCTCTCAAGGATTTGAATGTTAAGGACAGTAAAAAGGTATAATTCCCATATAATATCCAAATGCTAAGAGATTGCCACAGCTTATGTGAAGAGGTAATAAAGAAAGAGATGTTCAACTGTCTCTTCATAAAACTCACCTGTTCAAGCTGAAGGCTTTGTATGATGTCCCTTATCTAAAGCAAATTTTAATCCTATTAGTCACTAACTAAGCAAAATCTTTCACCTGAAAAGGAGTTCTCCACTTCCAAATAAGTTTGGTTAGAGGGAGGATATTTTGCAAGTCGTTCCAAGGAACAAGAAGGATGATGTGGGACCACATACACTCCCAAAAGCCTAAGCTAATGGGGGATAAAGGTAACCCCACACCAAAGGTGGTAATCAATTGATATGGGACATTAGACTTCTGTCTATCCTAGGTCAAAGAATTTACGGGGAATGCGCCTAAAATTTCCAAATCAACATCTCCTACTAAGATAAAAGGGGATCAAAAAATACTTTTCAGTAATTGAAGGTCCCAATTGAAGTCCTCAATTTGTCTCATTGAGGTTTCTACTAAATCAAAGTTTCGCAATTTGGCCTTACTAGAAAAAAGCACTAGAAGCTAGAAGCTAGATGGTGGAGCACAAAATTTGATCATCTCCCATGAGTCCTCCCAAATATGATCTTAGACTCATCTATCATGGATTGACTATGACAAATAAAATCCAGAAAACCTAGAGAGAATGGCTTCCCACAGCCATTGGCATTACATCATGCAATGGTCTCACATATAACTCAAAATAAGTGATTTCAGAATTAAGGTCAACAATAGGAAAGCAAACACAATGTACAAATTGAGAATCCTTCCATTATAGTTTGTCCTTCCTTCACCTCTGCATTGAACTATCTGTTCAAAAAATGCAATCAAGATGCCTTCAAGGGGATTGAATTGAAAATTCCCTTTGTGTTCCCAAAAGCCTGAAAGCCATCCTAGAACTACAAAGAAATGTAAACCAATAGACTTTCTTGGGAATATTGCAACCATAGCTCCTATATGTCAGACACTTGACCTGACCTTGTGTTCAATAAAACAGTAAATCAACCTATGTCTTTCAAGTCTATGAGGATGCATTCTTTTACGGGGATTGAATTGAAAATTTTGATATATTATTCACTTCTGGACCAAGATGGAATTTGGGTAGGGAAAGCCGATCCATGTTAAAAAGGAAACATTGTGTTTTTAGGGTTGAGAGGAAAAAATAAAATAAAATAATAAATTAGCCGACGAGAAAAGGAGAAGAAAAAACTAGGGATTTTACCTCAGAGAAAAAGGAAAGATTTTCAGGGTTGAGAGCAGCTCACATTTGGCCGTCAATCGACTACACTCGGGTGTTTTCTTTTTTCTTTACCATTTTCCCCCTTGCTTTTGAAGTTTAAAACTGAAATTTATTGGTGAGAAAAGACTACATTGAATTTAATATTATAGTTTTTACTTGACTTTCAATTTTTAATTAAACTTTAAAATTTTGAATTTGGTTCATTCAAGTCATTGGTGAAGTCTAAGGTTTTGATAACTATTTTTTAAAATAGTTCTAAAAAATTGTTTTTAAAGATAGTTTTTTGAAAATTGTTTTATGATGTTTTGTTATATACAAAATATAAGAGAACAATGACATTGAATTTAATATTATATCAAATTTTGAATTTGATATATTCAAGTCATCAGTGAAGTCTTAGGTTATATTTGGTAATTATTTTTGAAAAGAATTATGAGAAATAGTTTTTTAGAATGATTTTTAAAAACTGTTTTATAATGTTTTGTAAACTTAAAGTCTGTTTAGGAACTTGAAATATTTTAAAACTATTTTTAATATTTTAAAATATGTTTTAAAAATAAATTTTATATCTAATGTTTTATTTTTAATCATTCTATATGCTTGGATAATTATAATAATTTTTTAAAGTGAAAATAGAAAAAAGAAATTTAACAAGATGTTATATGAAAATACTTTATTTTTTTATTTTTAAAAATAAAAAATAATTTTTTGTTATCAAACGTATTTTCTTGTTTATTTATTCTACGGAATAAAACAATGTTATAAAAAATAGAACATGTCCTAAATTGTCGAACGATAGCATATATCAATATAATTTAAGACATAAAAGAATAAAATTAGATACAAATAAGAGTTAATTGATTAAAAGTGATGAAATAATTCAAAAAAGACAAATAGATTCATTATTGTATTTTAGCATAAAAAATAATTTTTTTTGACAAAAATACCCTTTCTCTTTTTATTTTATTTATAAAAATATATATATTTTTTAATTTATATAAAAATAATATGAATATTGAAGAATATTTATGTGAGAAATAAATTACTTTCAAAGTTTAAATATTTGAGAAGTTATTTTTATAAATTCAGGATTATTTCATGATTTCATGATTTTAATAAATATAATCGTATAAAAATAATGACATTCAAAAAGGGAAATAGGAAATCAAGAAAATACGATAAAGAAAAATATAGAGAAAAATGAAATAAAAATAATAATTTTTATATTAATTTCATTTATTTTTATTTATTATATAAAAATTAAATAATTTTAAAAGATTTTGATGTCAAATTAATTTTAATTATATATATATATATATATATATATATATATATTTTTTTTTTTTCGTAAATCAATCAAACAAAAATCATTTTTCTTTAATATTTTTTTTCTTACCATAATATTTCTTGAACCAAACATGACCTAATGTATTTATTTATTTATTTTTCTGAAAATATGATACAATTCGTCTGCTCTGTTGCTGCATCACAAGATCTGTAAATTGTCCAAAACGCAGTTTTGAGCACCAGTCCGAAACCCTAGGTTTGAAGAAGGGAAGCAAGTGCTATTGAAGCTCTAATGGCTTCGCAACCCATGTTAGGCCCTAGAACGCAGAGTTTTGAAGCAGAAAAATCGGCGGCGACGCTTTTGATTCGGCATCTCCCCGAAGCCATTCCTCAGGACACCCTGTCTCGCCTCTTCTCCAGCTATGGCGCTTCTTCTGTCCGTCCTTGCACTTCTGGAAGGTACGAATCGTTTTCCACATACCATCATGGTTTCCCTTAATTATCATTGTTGTCTGCAAAAACCTGTATGTTTTTTTCCTCATTATTTATGAGTTTTCATATGTTTCCTGCTAATTTTCTAGTTTCTTTTTAGCATTTCTTCGAATTTGAAAATATAAACAAGGAAGGAATGAAAAAAAATTATGAGCAAGTTTGATTTTTTTGATTTTATAGTTTATTATTCATGGGTTTTTAGTGAAATATTCGAGTTTTTAAATTTTCTAGGGAAATATTTAATGGGTTTGTGTATATGAAAGTACGGGGTTGTTACTTGGTAGTGGAGACTGAAATTCAGAGACGTTTTCTTTTTTTAGAAAATGAAAACAACGAAACTTTTAGTTTTGGATCATTTCAGTAGTTGAAGTGTTTGCCCTTTTTTAATGCCTCAAGAATGACGGATAAAGTAGTTCTCCTTTCTGCTACAAAACCGTCCTGTGTGTCTCTGAAAAAAAAACAGTCCTGTGATTATTTTCATTCTCAGGTTTATGGGGTAGCACCAATTTAGAACTTATAGATTTAATTAAGTTGGTTGGGGGTGGTTTCCAATCATTTTGTAAAAATTTACACAAAGCCCAAGCAGGGCATATTGTACCATTGCAGTTGTATATCAGTTCCTATTGATATGCTAGAGCTTGAGCTGTGGTAAAATATTGGTCACTGCATCTTGCATTTCTTTTTCTCCTTCTTCCATAAGTTGAACATGGAGAAGGAAGAGATAAGAGGGTCCTATTGAGAATGTGCTAAAAAATATAGAATAGAGTCCAACCATAGTGACTAATTGTGCATCTCATGCATGAGGATACTAGCCATGGTTCAAAGTAAGACTTGGCTGAGTCGTATTTGCCTCAACCCTTTCGGCGTCGAGTACGATACCTAATACCATCTCAAACTCAAACTCAATCAAGACTCATTTAAACTTGGTTGACTCGATCCAGATTCTAAGTTGACTTTGTTGAACTGTTTGAGTTACCAAAATAAATTATTTTTCTCACCAAAATTTTTAAAGGCAAAAGCGTAAGGCGAAGCATTTTCGTATCCTTGAGGCGACGTATAAGCCTTTTGAGACCATCATTTTTAGAAGTAATAAATATTAAAATATAATTTAAAATGTATAAAAAATTTAAAAGATAATTGAATTATATAAATTTTTGCCATTAAATCTCAAATTAATTTCATAACCTTTTTTAGAATATAAAATAATAAAATTTCAATTATATAATGAAGTTCAAAGTCTACAAATTCATATTCTAAATAATTTAAATATTAAATTGATTGTGTAATTTTTTTTTCTAATTTTTTTGTTGTTTGAAAAAAATTAATAACTAAAAAAAATTACAAAGTAAAATAAAATTAATTATCTAATTTTTTTTACCATTTCGAAAAATCAATTA
The DNA here is from genome assembly GCA_030254885.1 of Vitis rotundifolia. Lineage (NCBI taxonomy): Eukaryota > Viridiplantae > Streptophyta > Magnoliopsida > Vitales > Vitaceae > Vitis > Vitis rotundifolia. The sequence continues at coordinate 15,369,582 of CM058155.1, read as the reverse complement.
TCTAAATTTTTTTACTAAAATCAATTATAGAAAAAGAAATTAGTAGTTTGCTAATCTTTTAAATAGAAAAAGGGGGAAAAAAAGCCAACCTCATTAAACAAAGAGATCAAGAATGCTTTTTGAAAAACCAAAACAAAACAGAAAGATAAGGAAAAAACTAATAGGTGTGAAACAAAAAAAAAGAAAAAAAAAGGCCAATCTAAAGTGAAAAATAAAATATAAAACTAATTTGGGAGAAGAAAAGATATTGGAACTAGAGAGAAGAAACGAACGGAGAACGAAGGAGAGGAAGAGTCGAGGACCATATTAGAAGATCTTGTTGGAGCAATAGGGAGATGTCAAAGTTATCTACGCGAGAGTGAGCTATTGCCATAGTTCACCAACAGTGAATTAAGAATTAGGGTTTTTTTTTTGTGTTTTCTCCTTTGATTGCACTTTCCGTAGGCTCTTTTGGTTAAAGACAACCCTTTTTGTATTTTTTATTTTTTATTTTTTAATTTTTTTGGTCTTGTTGCAGCAACAAAAACACGTCTGAGGCCTATGCCTTAAGCATTGATGTGTTGAAGGCGCATTGGAAACGCACCTTAGATACTCTTCTGAGAGAATAAAGGCTATGCTTAATTAAAGAAAACACCCAAAAGGGGGGGGTGAATTGGGTTTTTCAAAAACTTTTCAAACACAACAGTTCAAGCACAATTTAAACAAAAGTAAAGAGATAGAGTTAGAGAAATCAAACTCGGGTTTTATAGTGGTTTGGCACTTTCTTGCCTACGTCCACTCTCCTCAATCTCCTAATCGAGTGAGGGTTCCACTAATCTTGAAACTTCAATCAAGCTTTCAATCTTCTTACACTTGGATTCCGACTCCAATGGGCTTTTACACAATCTCTTCAAGATTCAAACCTCTTGAAGGCTTTAATACTCAGCTTTTACAAGAATGAATCCCTCAACCTAGCTTAAGGATGACTCAAATACAAGACAAAGCTAGGATGACACACAAAAGTGCACTAAAGGATATGCAAGTGATGATTTAATGCACTAAGAAAGAAATGAGAGCTTTTTGATCAAGAACAAGTAGGTAGACAATTGATTGCAAAAGTTCTCTTAATCATAAATGAAGTGGGACTCTCAATTTATAGGTTTCTAAGCTCGGGAGTCAAAAACAGCAAAAGGTAACTCGACCGGTCGACCTAGGGGTCGATCAGATCATTAGCCGTTGGAACATTTAATGCTTGACAGGTTACCGTTACCTTGACCGGTCATCGATCGGACCTCGACCGGATAAGGATGAACCTCGATTGGGAAGAGGAAGCTACTGGGAGAGAGAGAAAGTTTTTGTGCCTCCCTCGACCGGACAAGGACAATTGGTCGACCGGTTCCCCAACCGGTTGAGCCGGTTGGCCACAACCTCGATCGGTTGAGCCTTTTGGCCCTGAAAACCTATCCTTTTTAATTTCTTTCTTTTCTAACATTTAGGCAAGGTCTTTAGGTGAATTAATATACCAGTTTTAAGTCATTTTGCCTAAGGTATATTTGATAAAACTCGGGTTTTAAAGAAAATCAAGTTTTAAAGGATAAACTGAGTCTTCTAAGTTGCATGAAACGGTATGAAAATCCTAAGTGCACTCATGCATTCATCTTACATTCGTTTCCTATGATCACAAGTCTTCCAAAAGATCTCGATCTTGTATCCATTTGGTCCTTGATGAATTTTTGAGTTTATGCCTGAGATTCTTAACCATTTAAACCAATTAGTCACTTAACTATGGTTTATTATCATCAAAACCCGATTAGGAGAACCCTTGGGCTAACATCTTCGACTCCAGAGGCGTGCACCTTTTAGGAGTCTAGCACTTTTGTGAACGTTTCAACTCGTTTTGGGAACGCTTTGCCTCAAGGCGCACCCTTAAGCGAGCCTCCCCAATGCCTTTGAAAACACTGTTTCTCACTTCAAATCACGACAAGTGAACAATAAATAGGATTCAAAGCTAAGAAATCTCTGAAAAATAAGAGATTCTCTTAAAAAATAGAAGCTTTTCAAGATTCAAGACCCTTGATCCATGATGAAGAGGAAAGAAATCAGCCTTACCCATGATTGAGTCTTTCTCAACATGATATTCATTTCCTCCATTAACGTGCATGGCGATTGCTGCATCTGCCTTCTCCTCTATCTGCTTTTGGTCTTTGGTGTCATGGTGATTTCTTCCCTTCTCTCTTTCTCTTTTATTTGCCCTCGTCTCTCTCCCCGTGGTGTGTCTCTCCCCCTATGGTGTGGGTGAGTAGGTGTGCATTGTGTGAATTGGTGATTTGAAGAAAGGGTAAAGATGTGTCATTTTTTATGAATTGTTTATCATTTTATATGTTAATGTGGTATGAATCATTAAGTGATTAAGTGTAGTATGAATTGCATTAATTTGAGGTAATATATTATCATATTTTATAATCTATTATTTTATATGATAATAGTTTAATTATTTTATATGTTAATGGTGTGGTATAAATTATATTAGTCTAAGTAATGTATTATTTTATATGGTAATGGTAGCATATATGGTGTATTGATTTATCATTAACAATATATTGACACCATTTAATTTATTATTATAATAATATTGAAATCATTTAATTAATAATATATTCTACTTTGTTTGATAAATATAGTTTTCTATTTATATTTAAATATAAAGTGTTGTAATCATTTAATCGAAACTAAAAATGGAATTAATAATTGCATTATATGTCTTTTAGTAAAGATATCATTGTATTTGAAATAAACTAATTTTCAATTGTTATCTTTATCATAAATCACATTCTACGAAAGCTTTATAACGATTTAAATAATGTTAAATATGAGAAAATTTAATTTTATTACTTTTTTAAAGCTTATTTAATTATATTAATTTTTTCTAAAAAATTTCATAATATTTTTATAATTTTTAAAACTTTTTAACAATCTTATTTTGCATATCACCCGATACTGAGCCGAGAAGCCGAGATCGATGTGTCTTGAAACCCTCCAAGTTGATGGTTGATACCGCAACTTTGAAGCATGATACCAGCTTAACTATTGGAAAAAAAATTTAAAATCGTCACAAACCTTCCCTTTTTTTCTTTTCTATTGCAATTTCTAGAAACTAGAAATGACATCTCTTATGTCAATTACACCAAAGGGATATTAAATGAATGAGATTGGAATATATGAATTAGAGCCACTTTGAGGTTTCCTATGAAATAAGGCATGGAATGGGGCCACAACAAAGAAGTTCTGGGAGTTTCGAAGGAACCTTCGTGCTGATATTCATCAGGGGTTGAGAATTGGAATTGAACTGTATGAGATCTAATCTCCAGTTGTTCCTTGGTAACTTAGTGGTCTACTATTAATTGGTTGTAGGTTTGAGTTCTAATTGGGGAGATTTAATTTATTTTAATTTCTTTAGTTCAGAATGAAAGGGCTTGCTTTGACTGTTAACATTAGGTAACTTGCCCCCTGTCTTAGTTCTTCTTGCGTTCTATCTCATCGTATTGCATTCTATTTTGCAATATTTGAGAATCACTGTCAATACCTTGGTGCAGCTTTGAGATAATCCTTTATTCCATAGCCCTAGAGCTATTTACAACTAGTCAATTATTGATAAGGACTAAGGAGCAAATTTTTGCTATCCTACTAATATTTTTCTTGCTCTACTATTCTGCCCAAACCTGGTTGAGGAAGAGTTGTGTGGTGTAAAACAAAAAAAAAAAAAAAAAAAAAAAAAAAAAAAATTACTGATGCAGGCCAAGCATAATATAAGTAATTTTTTTTTATGGGGTGAGTAATAGGATCTGGTTTTGTATTCTTCAAGAATTCTTTTGTGTATGTATGCATGTATGTGTGTGTGTGTATGCGAGAGAGAGAGGGAAAGAGAGAGTATATGCAGCTTTCATAATCTTTCTTGTTTTGGTGCAGATTGAGGAACTGTGCATTTGTGGATTTCAAGTGTGAAATGTTGGCTTCTCAAGCACTACGCCAATTAAATGGGTATTTATCTCACGGTTCCTTTTATTAGATTTCCTTGTTCTTTTATCACAAGAGCCTTATTTTGTATATCTTGTATTGTCTTCTTATGTTTGGCTAGGCTGAGGTTTCTTGGTAAAGTTTTGTTAGTGGAGAGAGCAAATAAGCCAACTGAGGATGATAAACAAAAAAGTGAAGCTCTATTTGGCAAGGATCTTACTAAACCCGTATCTTTAATAAAGGATTTTACCATGGCCGGAGATCTCGGTGAAGGATTGAAGTCAAGCTCCTTACCTGCTAGTGAACCCATCGCTGCAAGACTTGGCATTGATTACCCATTTCCTCCCCACCTTGAGTATGTGTCTTTTTCTCTCACTGTTATAAATAGAGAATTCTTATATGTTCTCCATGAGCTCTTTCTTCATCTTGTATGTACCTTTTTAGGATATCAACTGGGGCGTCATCTTTCTGGTTGGTAGAGACCCATGTGTGTGCTTCATGTGAAATTTCATATGCAAACGCAAGTTTATTTTATCACATGAAAAAATCAACATAAAAGGGCATAACTGATGAACACCTTTAGCAGAGGGATTATGTTAAAAAGTAAAAGAGAGTAATCTCTCTCTCTCTCTCTCTCTCTCTCTCTCTCTCTCTCTATATATATATATATATATATATATATATATATATCTTCCTCTACATATTTTTTTGTGAGAACTGTAGTAAGTCCTGTTCTACTTTATATTAACATGAGAAGCATTAGTGAAGTGTTTGGTAACAAAATAAAATAAGAAAAAGCTCTACTAAGAGTGATCCATGAGAGTGGGTGAGGGATGCCCTAGGCTTTTGAAGTACGAGCTGTTTTGTAATTCAATTACCTCAATTTTTGGGTTGCCAAAATTTACCATCCAGTGTTTCTATATATTTTATTTATTTATTTTTTATTTTTTACAAACAAAAGACTATCTGTGTTGTTTATCTTCTCGTTCTTGTTTGGCAATAATTCCTTCTTTGTTGGCACAGAGATTTCCTGTCTGGTTTACATAAAGTAACCTGCTTGTATCTGATAAAAAAAAATGAAGTAACATGCTTATCTTATAGGTACGCTTACCCCCCACCAGATGGAAATATTCTGACCAACATTGTAAATGCTCTAATTGCTGTTCCTCGCTTTTATGTACAGGTTGGCTCTAATCTCACACAAAAGCTACTAAAAAAATGGAATGAAAATTCTTTGCCTTGTTAAATATTACATTATCCATTAGTTGGTTTTAATATAATCATCTGCAAATATATATATTAATTATTTTTTCTTTATATTACTGAGCTTTTTAATTGTAGGTGTTGCACTTGATGAACAAAATGAACATTCCAGCTCCATTTCGTATGGCCTTGCCCACCCCACCTTTACCACCTCCAGTACCTGCCCCACCACCACCACCTCCACCCCCTGAAGCTGCAAGACCTAACTTGGAAGACCTATCTAGTGGCGAGTCTGAAATGGAATCATCAGATGAGGTGATCTCTTGCTGCTTCATTGCTAAGATTCACAAGGGACATGGCTTAGTTACGCTCATACACACACACACATATATGTATGTATGTATGTATGTATGTTTTATTTCTATATATTTGTATGTATACAAAAATAAATTACTCCATCCAAACACTAGAGCTTTAGAACTGGAAGCATGTTTATTTTTCTTGGCCACATTTTATGAGATTCAGTGGCTGGTGGTGTTCTAGTTGAATTTACTTCTCCTTTGTATTCTTATTGCATAATCATCATGCTTGTATAGGATATTATTTATCTAGTAAACAAAAATTAATTGAGTGTTTTTTGATATCTCTTCCAAGATTCTTGCAGATTTTGATACTTTCTTGTCCACATGTTTTCAGGAGGTCGATGGCAAAGCCTATTCTACTGGGCCTCCAAGAGAAACAAAACCTGGTCGAAAGCGTGTCAAACGAGAAGCTATTGTAGGCCCTGGAGTTGATAAAGATGTGGCTCACGAGGCTGTTGGAGTGAAACCTGCCACCTTGGTTCCTAAAGAGATTCCAATGATAAAAAAGAAGAACCCTGTGTTGCAGGTTATAACCCTTCCCTTTTGAGAGAAGTGAGTTACCAGATGGTCTTTCCTCTTTACCATTTTTTGATGTCTCTTTGGTTGGTTGCAGATCAAAATTGCCCCCAAGGTAATCACTGAACATAAAGATGAATGTAGCATCATGAAAGAATCGGAGGATTCTGAGAAAGAGGATTTTGATCTCAAACCTTTTGCAACCTTGGAAGAATTAAAAAGTGGAAAGTTGCCTCCAGAGGAAATCTTATCACTTCCAATGTTTAAGGTATTGGAATTGAAAAGTTTAAATGCATTTATCCCTTGAAAGAAATACGTACAAAGCATGAATCAAATTTACTGATTTTCTGAAACCTAACCCATTTGCTTGCTAGATCAAAACTGTCAACTTAATTTTTCAAAAAGTAATTGCAGGAAACTTATTTATGCTTTACTTGATATAAAGTTCCTAAAAGAAGATAGTATGGCAAGATCTTAACATGGTTTTTTCGACATGTTTTTGGGAGCTTTTACATGATTTTGTTATAATATTGTAGTTATTCATTGCCATTTCCTTTTCTGTTAGCATCATCTGGAAATGCTCAAGTTCATTTTTCTTATGAGTTTATTCTGTTTGATAATTTTCCTAAATTGATATGAATTCTGGTGTTTTCAATTTTTCTAATCTTATTAGTGGATGTCAGTACTTTTTGCACACAACAATGCCTGTACTGTTTGAGGGTGGGTTGGCTGCAGGAATTTTAAAAAGATGCCTAACCACCTCACAAATATGCATTTTAAGGAATTTGATAGGCGTTGTGAATATACCTTTTTTTGCTTGCTTATTAAAAAAAAAAAACATTTTAAGGAATCATTAATTATGAATGAAGCATATTTGAAAAAAGCAAGATTCAGTTTAGGTGCATATATCATACTTGTTGAGTAATTAATAAGATGTTTTCTTGGACCATACAGAACTATATGGCTGGGAATCCTGCTCCTGTGTTGTACATAAAGAACTTGGCAAAAGATGTGGTTGTAGATGACTTCTATTTCATATTTGGTGAGTTTCAAAATTGACTCGTGCTAAATCTGATTGACCCCTTCTTTTATTTATTTATTTATTTTAAAAAAAAAATCTTGTATGACCATTTTAGCTAAATCTTTTTGGTCCTTATAAAAGAGACCAAAAGTTCTATGAAACTGTAATTTTGAAGTCCTTTTTTATTCTTTGCATATTTTTTCGTACAAAGATGGTTCTCGTTGATTTGTCTTGAATGTAATGTACTTCAGGATCATTATTTGGAAGTGTGGATGCTGCTAAATCTGGCCTTAGTGTGAAGTTGATGCAGGTGAAGTCTCTTGCTTAATTTCTAACCATAGATCAAGCTTTTTATATCTTTGTTTGAAATTGATGTTTGAGTTTATTCTTAAAATCACATTTAAAACTTAAAAAAGTATCACAGTCATGTCATTGAAGCTTTTTTTATTTTTTATCCCTTGGTTGGAAATTATAAATGTAATTATATTATATAGATTTGCAGAGAAGGATGAGATATTGTTCAGAAAGAGAATGTAGTTACGTACAATCCCCACATGTCCCTAAACTGAAAACCCAATGGGGGTACAGGATCCCCCATGGAGACAAAAGGAGAGATGACTCCTCTCTTGGCTAGTCTGTCAGCCTATTGATGAACCAATCTGGTGACTGGTAGAAGGCTGAACAACCTAACACGCTTGTGAGATTCGCAATCCTATGCACCCAATAATGTATTGCCGTAATTCTCTCCATCCATTAGCCACCTAAGTAAAGACTGGCTGAGTTTCCCTTAACTCCTAGCTCTTGCAATTTTCAAGCCCTCTGATTATGAAGGGATCTTTCATTGATAGCTGTGCTTGCTTTGATAGAAAAGGTAGGGTGATCCTGTATGAGGCTGCTGTCCCCCATTTGACTTGGGTTAACCAGGGAGCAGCCATCATAATCGAGCATCAGGGTACTTCAGGCAGGGGGGGTCTACTGCATCCAAATATCTGTTGAAATTGAGCTTCAAAGGGGTTGGCTGCTGCACCCTAATCTCTATCACTTTTATATTGGGGGATGCTGAAATCCAGTCCCTCAAAATATTGCATGGCGTGATTCCAGAAAAGTTGTTGGTGATGGACATTGAGAGAATTATGAGAAAACAAAAATTCTCCCCCAGAATAGCTAGGATAACCCTATGCAATATGAAATCCTTCCAAGGAGATAACTTACTGACTGTGACACCTTCTCCTAAAAGTTTTTATGGTTTCCCTCCTTCCATAAGCACTGAAGCACACAAGGGGAGCTACTCACCTAAGGATGGTAGCATTGGCAGTCCTGGTCATGATCCACCATCCTTCACAGAGGTCTATAACCAAGTGGAGCCATGGATTCGGCAAACATAGTGAAGATGGGTGACTAGATAATAGGTATTAGAATCTTGTACAGAATCTTATTTACTTTTTCACTCCTCTAGATATAGCCTGGGTTGTATTGCAAGCGTTTTCCAGTTAGGTAAGCATAGGCCTAAACAGAGTATTGTACTGGATTGGGATAGGTTAAGTCTTCCTGCAAATGATGGGCTTTTCTTTTCTAGATATGATTACAGTTGAGAAAAATCCTATATAGATGCATCTCAGCCGATGAGAGACATGGATAGATTCCTACATAAGACATGAGGCTTCTGTCCTAGCAGTGCTGTAACTGTGGATCAAGGAAAACTAGCATGCTAACAAACATCTAACTCGGTGAATGCTACTGAGAGGATATGTGAGAGTGCCCTAGTATATGGTTTCATTTAATATGTTAGGATGAGAGAAGAATGCTGGTACTTGTTACATGATTTCATTTTGAAGCTTTCATTTTCAAGCACTGTGTTTATGTGGGTGTATATGGATGAAAACATCAAAAGGAGTATATGTTAAGAAAGCCTTTTTTTTTCTGTACATAGTTTGATGTGATCAAAGTCCTATATGGTTAGTGTATGACAGGGAAGATTGTGATTATTTACAAGTAGTGTCATACATAGACTTAGGCTTCTTTAATTACAGTGTTATAACTAAGGAAAACAAACATCTCTTATTTTAACTTTGTGAATGCTACTGGGAGGATATATGGGAGTGCCTTAGTATATGGTTTTATTTTAATATGTCAGGCCGAGACAACAGAGGTTGCTAATGAATGGTTTCATTTGCTATCATTGTGTATGAATGAGAACCTTGTGCATCTGTATGACTCTATTAAAAGAACTCAATGTTAAGAGAGCCTTTTCATTGAGAGATTTCATTTGATTAAAGCTAGTCTAGGGGCATGAAATATGATCATATTGACAAGTAGTTGTAATTTGTTGGTTGATCAACATTTTCAGCCAAATCAAAGTACTATAACTGCGTAATATTTGAATCTGGAAGTAATTGCACCTTTTGGATTTCAGGAGGGAAGAATGAGGGGCCAAGCTTTTGTGACATTTCCATCAGTTGAACTTGCTCATCATGCTTTGGTATGTGTCTACACTAATGAAACTTGATATGCCAATTCTATCTTTCAGAATATGTCAAATTGTGATGTGTTGTACTTTGTTGTGGTTAGTAACTTAGTCCATTCTTATGTGCTTTATTCTTGACTATAATTGCAAGCAGGAAACTGCATCTGAGGATCTTGCTAGTCCAATCATTGATAAATAAATCGAATTTTGTTTTACTCCATTGGTCTTTCCATGTTTTCATTGCTTTATATCCCTGTACGTGAATGACAACCAGATTGATGTAGTTAAGAAGCAGTGACATCTAAGTATCTTTGCTCTGACTTTGCTAGCAACTGTTTACCTGTGAAACTGCCCTTTTCTTAGCAGAATTTTTTTTCTTCTTTCTACTTTGCTAACAACTTTCTTATCTGATCTTCCCCTGTACTCAGAATCCCTATTGTCTGTAAAATTTGGATCCAACTGCCAACTCAGATTCCAAACTCAAGCCATAGAAAGGCTCATCAATCAGTAACATCCTGGGTTTGTTTGCAATATATTTGTGCAACAAAACCCTCTCACTGTTCTTGATCTCATAAGAGATATGGTGGTTCAAACCCTTCTTTAGTATTTTTAGCACGTCCAACCTTGTAATATTTATCTTAATCCACCTCCATCTCGTTGATGCCAACCTCTTCTTATTGAGTGATTGTAGAACTGATATGAGATTTTGCTAAATAAGAGCAGTTTATGAAGTTTTGTTTGAAGTCTTGACCATTAAAGTAGATGTCTCTATTCCTTGTACTTTTTTGCCTGTTTGACTGTAGTGGTTATAAAGTACTCATTCATCATGCAATTATAATCTTTGGTCTCAAAATGTAGTGAACTGCTCATTTATTAGCAATTTTAATCTATGGTTCAGAATGTAGTGAATGGATACGTTTTCAAAGGCAAGCCAATGATTATCCAGTTTGGTTGGAACCCTGCTGCTGCAAAAGAGAAATAAACTGATATCCTGCAATAGGAACAGCTATTATGGTTAGTTCCCAATTGATTTTACCTTGTTTTATTATGGTAGGCAAGCAATTTGGCATGGAACCCACAACTTTTAGAGTGAGGGTTTTCAAGTGGCCAAGCAATCGGCTTGACCGTACTTCAAAGCTGAAGATGAGCAGTCTTAGCTTCACTACGTTGATGCATGAACTGGGATGCAAGCAGTTGATTCATACTTTGTGGTTTGACATGGTTACTGGGTCTGATCTTAAATTCAGAAAAATTAACTACATTACACTGTTAGTTTATTAAATCTCATATATTCCTGTACATTTAATCATTTTGTAGTTTGATTAGTTTGGTTTACATGGCAGATGCATGAGGACAAATGAACCTGCTGAAGAGGCCAAGCCCAGGTAAATTCTGACGATGATCTGCTGCACCAAATGCAGGCACTTATGCCTTTGCTAAGTATATCCTTTCATTTATCGAGGGCTTGAGGGTATTGAATACAAGCACACTCCTGAATCAATCATAATGAAGGATGTGAAGGAAATTTTTAGGCCAAAATTTTTTCAGGCGGCCAACCTAGTTGGCCTTGGCTTCTCAATTGTCATGCTCAAGGCAACTATTCCATTTCTATATCCTTCATTAAACCCTAATGCAATTTTTGAATTGACATCATAATCGTCTTCATTTGTGCAGTTAGTTTTGCTTTCTAGAGCTGTGTGGGCTGACTTTCTTTCTTCTGATTAGATTTTGTACAACACATTGTGTACCTTGAGAAGGATTTTTCATCCTCTGTAAGTATTAATCTCACAGCAATGAAATGTTCATTTTTACCTGATCTAATTTTTTGTATTATTTGCTCAACTCATTCTTAAAAAATACATCAGAAATTGTATTTTGTGTAACTCATACCCTGCAATAGCTCAGTTTCAAGGTTTTAATCCCAAGTTGAAAGTATCTATCATAGCCAAAAGATCAATTAATTCCAATAGTTAAAAGGATCTAAACGAACTTATCATGGCCACATGACAGCAGAGCCAAAGCAAGGGCCTTTAATTAGCTAATGGCAATAATGAAAGGCTAAGCACAAAGACAAGAAGATTTGTCCAACATGAGGCCCTTGCTTGATCCAGTTCCTGATAGAAGGCGCCTTACATGAGGATGTGGGATTAAACCTGTGAATCAGAAATATTCTTAGTAAGGGGAAAAGTAAAAATTGCATTAGCAAGCAAGAATTAAGAGAAATTTACAGAAATTAATACAAAATACAAATCTCCAAGATGACTTGGAGATGCAAAAATTATATGCAAGACAGGTTTGGACTAACTGAAAAAAAAAAAAAATACTAAAGATCGAAATATAATTTTTTTTTTTTTTTTTTAATTGAGGAATTTTTCATGGTCAAGTCCTTATGACTCTCCATGGAATCCAAAACTTGAGGTATTGACCGTCTCATAACAACCAACATCAGGTAAATGTGTCAGGATTTGAACTCAAAACCATGTGTCATTTATTGGGATTACATTTCCTAGTATTTGCCTTGATTAATTGGACTACCCTAGCAGGTAAGATTGAAACCTAGTTTTATGCCATGGTTATATAATGGGAGACATTTGCGGAAAAGAATGAGAAACTAAAATCATCATCAAAACTTCACCTTGGTTTATAGAATAGTTTTCATTATGATACAATAAAAAAACTAAAATCCTAGGTTAAAAGAACAAGTTTTGAGAAACATTTATTTTAACATAGTAGATAATGAAATTCATCATAAATTTCCAATTGCATCAGGGTTTGCAATACTTGTATCCTTTCATTTTTCCTAGACAAATTTTTTTGGAATCACTAACTTTGCCTAGAAAACTGTAGCGAATTGCTTGGACAAAATGAAGCACAAACCTTTGGTTGTGTCATGTGTGTGGCCATTAATTGAAGCCACCTTTTGACATTCCCAGACTTTCATTAACAGCCTTTATATAAAGGGTTGGATGCCATCACAATCAACTTCACCAAGCTCAAATCTGAGAGAGAAAACAAAGTGAAGGTTAGAAGTGTGTGTGATTAGCAATGGAGGGAGAGGGAGTCCCAACAAAACAGAGCATTGTAGTGTGTGTCTGGAACAAAATAGTTGAAAGCTTACACATGGATGAAAGCCAAATTAAATTCACTCTTCAAGCTCTTCACTGAATCCATCACTAAAGCTCTTTTGTGCCTTAGGTCGTTTGTTACCTCTTGCTGTGAAAAACTCAGAGAAATGCTTTCAGGGAACAACACCAAGCTAGACGACTTGTCTGAAAAGAAATTAGTGATTGAGGGGTTTCCTGAGGAGGGTTCTCTTTTGGATGAGATGAGGAAGCTGGAAAGGTTTGTTGGGCTGGTGGATCCATTTTTGGAGGTTGGGAGCAGCCTTGAAATGAAGTTTGATTGCCCTAAACTGAAGATGTTTCTTGACTTGGCTGAAGGGTTGATCTAGTTGTTGGAGTATTTATTTTATTTTCAAAACACCTATGTTCTTCATGTTTCCATGATTTTCTTTTTTGTTTAAAAATTGTATACTTCAAATTTGTATTTAAAAATCACCATATTTTAAGGGCAAATTCTCAACAAATTGTTCTCAATAAATACTCCTGCATCATGCCCTGGAACTTTTGGGTATAGAAGTGAATGAATGTTGATGTCACTTGATATCTCTCAAATGCTGCAAACCTTGCTGAATATTTCCTAGTATGTTCAGAATGTCGAAACTTTAAACTCTAATGTGAACTGGAAGAAAAATAAAAAGACGAAAAAAGATGTTTCTGCAATGGATCATCATTCTTCATATGAAAATTTAGACAGTCGCTTGGAGCTGTTGACAAGAAGTTTCGACAGAGTAAGAATTTTGCCATTATGCCGTTGTATAAATCAGCCAATAAACATAGCAAGCCCCGAAATAATCATAGGTAATAATCTCTAATGCTCAACCATACAATGCCCGCCATGGCTCCCCGCCATCCTTTGAGGTCATTGTTGGATTCCACTTGATCCTTTTCTCAGAAAGCACAGCCCGGATGTGCTAGCTAAAAGCTCTCCTACCTTGTGTAGTATCTGGGGAAGAAACCACCAAGAATCAGACGCTGATCAAATATCTAAGTGACTGCCAAAACTTTAACCAACTGGAAGAAAAAAAAAAGGACTGAAATTATGTTCATTTTGACATAAAAAACTTTGGCAATTCTTGGACCATCGCCCACCACTGCAAAATAAAGGGGAAATAAAAGGAAAAGGAAAAGGAAAAGTAGAGAGAAAAACAGGAAAAAAAAAAAACTGGCAGTCCAATGAACAACCTTGTAAACAAAACAAATGAAATGGGTAACAAAATTTGCCCACCAAAAACAATAAGAACAGTTGGCCTTTGGCTGGAATGCTAACTTCCCATACAAACCAATTACATTAGGACTAGTGATGTAAAGATTAGCCAAGCTAGGTTTCTAGCTTGATCAAAGCTTCCTTACAGGAATTTTTCCTATATATTTATTAGGTGATCTTATTGCTCTATTATGAGTGACCTGGAAGCTTGTAGGACCGGTGATCTACCATTGTCTATGTTCAACAGACATGGGATGTGGCAGCTGACAGTTGAATCATGTCCAATTTTCTTCTATTCTGGGGCCAATATGAAGGACCTATGTGACATTTTTTTATCTATAGCCATAAAGGAAGTACCAAACAAAATTGTGTTAGAAAAAAACACGCTCATTTTGGATGCAAATCCCAAATTTTGAGGGGAACATGTATCATGAATTGTTATGCAAACATCATTGAAAAGAACTTCAAACCAGTCTTAAACAAATTTGGCTTGTCCCAAAAAGAAGAAAAAAATAGAAATAACTTGGTCTTCATTGTAATGGAATGTTCATAACTTCGAAAAGGACAATGGTGAGGAGTAAACATTTTTCTTAAGGACAAAAAATAGGCACAAACATGTGCTAACTCTAAATTCATCATAAGAAGTTTATTTTTAACTGATAATCTGCCAAATTTGGTTAGAACTGTTTTTCTCAAGGCTTGAAAAGAATGAATCATGAATGAAATAGGATGACCTTAAAAATATGCATGGTTAATTTGACATGGCCCAACAGCAATAAACAAACGAATAAGAACACAGGCTGCTACCTTTCTCCATCTATTTTCATTGTGAAAATTCCTACACTAAAATATGTTACCATATCATGGGGCTTCTGTATTTTAGTTCATTGATTTGCACATGTGCTGGGGCAATCATAACTAGCATATTTGAGTTGAAAGAAATCAATAAAATAACAAGTACCTCAAGTTCTTCCCCTGTTCCATTCTGCCCAATGAGAACAAAAGCTGGCAGCTTCAATACTCGGGCCAACTGAATAAAGATGGCTAGTGGTTCATGGTGAATCTGCAAAAGCGACGGTGGCATCTCGGTTCTGGTAGCCAATGCCTGAGTTGTTTCTGTTTCAGGACCTATTTGCATACCATAAAGTGTGCTGAATTTTTAATTTCCCACTTGAGTTTTGATGATGGCACTAAAAAGGTGGGCAATGGTGATTGAGCACAGGCCAAAATTGGTGGTTCATAATTTTGCAGAAGCACCATTGACAGCTGAAAGAAAATATCAAACATGATGTAGAGACACAAACTTTGGAAAGAAAACCGTAAGTTTGAAACAAATGTTTCATACCCGCATCACTAATCCAACTTCAAAGGATTTGGGCCCATAACACATATCATGCTCTAAGCCTCTAACACCCCCTCATGAGCAGCCCCCCATTGTATACAGTGGTCTAACACTCCCTCAAGTGCGGCTCCATAACAAATCACATTTTATGTGATGACCTGTTGTGAAATCAGATTGACTCAGACAAATAGAATGTGGAGTTAAGCTCTTATGATTTAGGCTATAATAGATTGAGAAATTGGGATTAATGGGATACCCCCCTCCATTTGGAAATGACAAACTATGGTCACAAATTGAAACACACAAAAAAAGAAAGGGAAAGAAAATCTAACAAAACCTGAAGCTGTGGCCCGTACTTGGGAAATGATGTGAAAGAGCCCTTATCATCGACAAAGTGAAGAAGGGTGCCAGAGGCATTGCGATCGCGGATTCCATAGCGCTCCAGTGATAGGTGGAAGGCGTCTTCTCGGGAGATAGAAGAGAGAGATAACAGTAATTAAGGAGAAAAGAAGGGTTGGCAGTCGTTGAAGAGACTCAGCCATGGCCCCCAACATCAACCCTACTCTCCCTCTCCTCCTCCTTCTTCTTCTTTTCACTCTCCATCTCTCCTCTGTCTCCGCTTGGAAGAAGGAAGAGTTCAGAACCTGCAACCAAACCCCCTTCTGCAAACGAGCCCGCTCCCGCAAACCCCACTCCTCTTCCCTCTTCGCCACCGACGTCGCCATCCTCGACGGCGCCCTCACTGCAAATCTCCGCCAACCACCTCCCGAATCCCCCGATCAGGATCAGATCAAGCCCCTCCTTTTCACTCTTTCGGTTTATCAAAATGGCGTCGTTCGAGTCAAGATTGACGAGGACCCCTCCCTCGATCCGCCTAAAAAGCGCTTTGAAGTGCCCGATGTGATCCTCCCGGAGTTTGAGTCTACGAAGCTGTGGCTCCAGCGGTTTCAGACAGAGACGGTCGACGGCGATTCGGGGCCTTCCTCGGTCGTTTACGTGGCTGATGGGTACGAGGCGGTGCTTCGGCACAATCCGTTTGAGGTCTACGTGAGGGAGAAACAGGGTAAACGTAGGGTTTTATCGTTGAATTCTCATGGGTTGTTTGATTTCGAGCAATTGAGAGTGAAACAAGAAGGGGACGATTGGGAGGAGAGGTTTAAGGGCCACACTGATGTGAGGCCCTACGGCCCCCAATCCATTAGCTTCGATGTTTCCTTTTTTGATGCCGATTTCGTGTATGGCATTCCCGAGCATGCGTCAAGCTTTGCTTTGAGGCCTACTAGAGGGCCTGGGGTTGATGATTCTGAACCTTATCGGTTGTTTAATTTAGATGTGTTTGAGTATATTCATGATTCGCCATTTGGGCTCTATGGATCAATCCCATTTATGCTTGGGCATGGAAAGGCCAGGGGGACTTCAGGATTTTTCTGGTTAAATGCAGCAGAAATGCAGATTGATGTGCTTGGTTCGGGTTGGGATGCTGAGTCTGGGATTTTGTTACCCGAGTCAGGTAGTAGGATTGATACATTGTGGATGAGTGAAGCTGGTATTGTTGATACATTCTTTTTTATCGGTCCTGGTCCAAAGGATGTTGTGAGACAGTATACGAGTGTGACAGGAATGCCAGCGATGCCACAGCTTTTTTCGACAGCTTATCACCAATGTAGGTGGAATTATAGGGATGAGGAGGATGTTGAGAATGTTGATTCCAAGTTCGATGAGCATGATATTCCTTATGATGTTTTATGGCTTGATATTGAGCATACTGATGGGAAGAGGTACTTTACATGGGATAGGGTGCTTTTCCCAAACCCGGAGCAGATGCAAAACAAGTTGGCGGCAAAGGGTAGGCATATGGTTACTATTGTGGATCCACACATTAAGCGAGATGAATCCTTTCACCTACACAAGGAGGCCACTAGTAAGGGATATTATGTTAAGGATGCAACTGGAAAGGATTATGATGGGTGGTGTTGGCCTGGATCATCGTCCTACCCGGATATGTTGAACCCAGAGATCAGGTCATGGTGGTCTGAGAAGTTCTCTCTCAAGAACTACGTTGGATCAACTCCTTGGTTGTACATTTGGAATGACATGAATGAACCTTCTGTCTTTAATGGCCCTGAGGTATGTTGCTTGTCCCATTTGATTTTATTCATAATAACATTTGACTGTGTCTTAAGTTCTTGCTATTTTTCAAATTTACTTCAAAGAACAAGGAACCATCATGATCATGAAATAGCTTTCTGCTTAGTAAGCGAATTCTGGGTGTTAACACTTATTCTGCTGGATATGAAGATCACTAGATGACTAATGTAATCATAAGACTTTTTAAAGATGTGACTCGATCACTAGAAGACTAATTTAATCAAAAAACTTTTTAAGCCATCTTGAGATTGTAGGGTTCTGGCATTTCCCCTGCAGGTTTAGTAGATGAAATATGTGTAATATACTATTTACCTCCTTTTAGTTGATAAACTACGTATGTACTACTTAAAATAATAGCCTATAATGTTATAGCATGCTGTTGCTGTAGAGTCATACTGTCATAGGTTATAATCAACTAGGAGTTTGACTGTGGTTATAGTTGGAGTTGCATGGTCCTGGCATTGTATCTATACATGGACTGAATTGATGATGTGATGAATATGAGATCTCACATTTCACTGGGGTTAGTATGGCTCTATGAAAGAGTGGGAGTCAGGTAGCTTTTCTTATCTGTCTAATGAATTATGGTAGGAAAGATATGAAGAAACGTCATGAGAAGGAGAGGAGGCTCTTTAGACTTGGCTCAAGTGACAAGGAGTTTGTATCAGGATGTGGGAGTTCCAGGTCCAATTTCCAATAGGGGCCAAGAAAAAAATGTTACCTTTGAGGGAGGAGGGGGGGATGGATTGGCAAAGAGAGTGATGGGCAACATGAAGCTGAGAATAATCTGTTGGAATTTGATTGGGGGTGCAGCAGAGAAGGCAGTGGGAGACATGAAGCTGAGAACTGTCTCTTGTAATTGATGGGGGCTAAAGGGAGACAGAAGTGGGGATGGGGTATATTCCTTGTTGTGTTAGTTTAGGAATGTGGACAAACTGAACAGGCATGTGTCTATGCTGAGTTTTGCAAGGAGTTGCAACAATTAATGTCTTATGGGAGGACCATGGGTATCTGAAGGGAGACTTTTATTAGTTCATTTTCCTTATGAGAGATGGTTGTGTGAAAGGACATTGACCAATGAGGAGATTCTCAAGTTTTATTAGAGTAACAACTTGACGGATTACCAATATATACATTGGTATGACACTATGTTACATGGATTGGAGTACAAGTGTCAACTGCTGGTAATCATGTTCTAAAAATTAGGAATAAATTTTAGAACATGGTTGCATGAACAAGCAATCTCATTTCTCTTTTTTTCTTCATTCTATCCTCAAGAGCAAATTGAAGTGTATGACTAAGATAGAATATCAAATCTGAGCCTAAGGTTATTTACAACAAAATAGGGATTTATTCTTCTTTCTTTGTTGAATACACCTCTAGGTACATATTTGACCAATAGGTATGTTAGACACTTATCCTACACTGACCCATTGTAACAGATGTGTCACTGATGCACCATATTGTGAGATACATTGCATTATTTCATGTGATACAGCAGATCAACTCTATTTTTGCTTTTACTTTTTCTTTTTACTACAGGGTAGAAGAGAAGGTGCCTATATGATCTCTTGCTGTTATTGCACTAGGGTCTAGTGCCTTTTTGTTTGTTTGTTTTTGTGTTTTTTGTTTTCAACTTTTGAGAATGAAGTAGCAAGAAATTGTTGGGAGCTTGAAGAATATATTGCAGGTCTGGTACCCTCCACTGTGCAATTGTTGGTGCCGTACAGTTGTCAATGTTGTGCAATTGTCGTGATTGCAAAATTTGTTTGAATACAACACTTCAAAAATGCAATTTTGAAGTCTGCTTGCTAATCATGCTGCAAGTTGCTTAGCAAAATCAAGAGCCAAACGGCAGGTTTTGTTTGTGGAAGATTTTCTTAAGCCCCATGAGTTGTGTAGAGTTTCTCTGACTTGTTTTTGTTATATCTTTCATCTATATGGCTGTTTTGCTCTTCTTTTCAAGTTCCCTTTTCTTCCTCCCTCTTTTTTTTTTAATCAAGTCATGTATATTTAGGAAGGATTTCTTGTTCATCACTTTTAGTTACAAATTCATATCACTGATGTATTTGTTCTTGATAAAAAACTTGGAGTGTGCTATTTCAAAACTCCACATTTGTTTGGGTTTACTATCTTAAAAGCCCAAGGGTGCGGACCCAGAAAAAGGAATATGGTTAACCCGATAGTTCATTTGCATGTTAGCAATCACTTTGCTTGTCTCATCAATGTGCTTGTTTGAAGGAGTGGGAGAAAGAAAATAAAGTTCTGAAAAAGAATAAAGAAAGGAAAGGAAAGAAATATATGCTTGACTTGCTTATCAAAAAAAAAAAAAAAATGAAATATATGCTTGAGTTAGAAATTAGTTTGCAAAGTTTGAAATTGGGAGGCAATAATAAACTAGCAGAACCTGTTTCAAAATTTTTGAAAGAATAATTACATTAGGAACTTAGATACTTATCTTGATTTAAGATTTTGAAAGAATAAATACATTAGGAACTTAGTAGGAACTTAAATGCATGGCGTGGTGCATGTGCGTATGTATGTATTTTGAAAGAATAATTACATTAGGAACTTAGTAGGAACTTAGATGTGTGGCATGGTGTGTGTGTATCCTAAACTTATCTTGATTTAAGATTTTGAAAGAATAATTGCATTAGGAACTTATATGCATGGTTAAAATAAAATATAAACAATAAAACCTACACACTCTGAGGAACCTCTGTTTTGTGAATATATGAGCTAAAATATCAAAAAGGATCTTTTGTGTTTTTTGCTGCTGAAATTTTATTGTGAGTTGAAATATTTAATTGCATAAAAAATGTGACAATGCATCAATTTTTGCTAAGGTACATCAATGCATCAATTTTTGCCAAGGTATATCAATGCTTTTCCACATCAATGAAGCAAGTGAAGTGGAAAAGGACAAATCCCCTTGGGTGAATAAGAAATTTCTGTGGTTTTGTAAGTCTGTGGGGGTTTCAATTGAAGGTTTCGAAGAGGACATTTTGAGAATCCTTAAGGAGATTGAGAATAGGAGGTGTTTTATCAGGAAGCCTAATGAGAGCAAAAGGGGAACGTTATCGGGCTCAAGGAAGGATAGAAAGTTGAAGAAGCTCGTTAGTACAATTAACTATGATGGTTTGGCTGGAAGAGAGGCAGAGGAAGGGGAGATGGGAAGGCAAATTACTGTGGTCCCTTATGAAGCTTAGATTATTGTCCTGGAATGTTAGAGGCATGCATGACCCTGATAAAAGGATGGTCATTAAGTCGATGGTGAGAAAGCATAAACTAGATTTGGTTTGTTTTCAGGAGACAAAAATGAAGGAAATGTCTGATAGGATTGTCAGAAGCCTGGGGATAGGTAGGAATTTGGGATGGGCGTCTTTATATGCAAGGGGGTCGGCAGGTGGGGTGCTAGTTATGTGGGACAAGAGAGTTTTGGAAGGGCTGGAGGTTGAAGTGGGTTCTTTTTCTATTTCTTGCCGTTTTAGGAATTGCGAGGAGGGTTCTGTTTGGGTTTTCTCTGGGTTATATGGCCCGACCAAAGGAAGGGAGAGGAGGGAGTTGTGGGAGGAGCTAGCAGCTGTTAAGGGGCTTTGGGATGACCCTTGGTGTATAGCAGGGGACTTCAACGTGGTGCGATTCCCAGTTGAAACAAGTAATGGCAGGCAGATGTCAAACATGATGAGAGAGTTTTCAAGATTTATTGATGAGTTTGATTTAGTTGACCCACCACTGGGAGGTGGAACTTTCACGTGGAGTGGGGGGGAAGGAGGTTCCTTAAAGGCTCGTTTAGACCATTTTTTGTTTTCGGGCGACTGGGAGGATCTAGTGTCGAGGGCAATGCAATTTCTTCTTCCAAGACCTGTTTTTGACCACTGCCCGATTTTGTTAGAATGTGGAGGGATGAGAAAAGGTAAAAACCCATTTAGATTTGAAAATATGTGGCTAAGGGTGGAAGGGTTTATGGATAAATTGAAAGACTGGTGGCAGTCTTATAATTTTAGGGGGACACCTAGTTTTGTGCTTGCGAAGAAGCTTCAGGCTTTGAAATACGACTTGAGGATGTGGGATAAAGAGACTCTTGGCAATGTGTCAGTTAGGAAGGATGCAGCCTTAGAAAGATTAATCTATTGGGATGGTTTAGAAAGGCTTGGTTCTCTTTCTGAGGATGATAGGAGGAGTCAGCAGATTGCCAGAGACGATTTTAGTCATTGTGCCATCCTTGAGGAAATTTCTTGGAAGCAGAAGTCAAGGGCTCTTTGGCTGAAGGAGGGCAATAGCAATACCAAATTCTTTCACCGTATGACTAATGCTAGGAGAAGGGGAAATTTTATTAGTAGCTTGATAGTTAGGGGTGTTCGGCTGGATAAAGAGGAGGAGCTTAAAGAAGGGATGGGGGCCTATTTTAAATCCTTGTTTGAGGAACCTCAAGGGAGAAGACCTGAGGTGGAGTTAGGTCTTTTTAAAACCCTCGATTCCTTGGATAATGAGTTATTGGAGGGGCAATTTTCGGAGGAGGAGGTTTCCAAAGCTCTCTCAGATTTGGGGGGAGATAAGGTGCCAGGGCCGGATGGCTTCACGCTAGCATTTTGGAAGTTTTGTTGGCCCATAGTTGGGGGGGAAGTGATGCAGGTGTTCGAGGAGCTCCATGTGCAGAATGCTGTTTTTCGAAGCCTTAATGCAATGTTTTTAGTACTTATCCCGAAGAAAGAAGGGGCTAGTGATGTGTAGGATTTTAGGCCCATCAGTCTTGTGGGGAGTTTGTATAAAATTATGGCCAAAGTCCTAGCAAATAGGCTGAAAAAAGTGATGGCAAAAGTGGTCTCGAACAGTTAGAATGCTTTTGTGGGAGGGAGGCAGATTTTGGATGCAGTCTTGGTAACTAATGAGGCGATAGACTCAAGGAACCGAAATGCAGGAGCAGGTTATGTGTGTAAATTGGATATTGAAAAGGCTTACGATCACGTAAATTGGAGGTTTCTTATTTCAGTCTTGGAGAAAATGGGTTTTGGACCCAAGTGGCGAAACTGGATTTTTTTCTGCATTTCAACGGTGAGAATGGCAGTCTTAGTGAATGACACTCCCACAGATTTTTTCTCAACGTTTAGAGGCCTAAGGCAGGAAGACCCACTCTCACCTTATCTGTTCGTGCTAATAATGGAAGCATTTAGTAGTTTAATATCAAGAGCTGAGGAGAAAGGTTTCATTAGGGGATTCAAAGTTATGGGGAGACGAGGAGAAGGGGTTTCAGTTTCCCATCTGTTGTTTACAGATGACACTCTTCTTTTTTGCGAGGATAATAGGAACCAGTTGGATTTTTGGAAGTGGGTTGTTTATTGTTTTGAAGTGGTTTCAGGCCTAAAAATCAACATGCAGAAAAGTGAAATTATTCCAGTGGGAGGCGTGGACGACTTGGATAGAGCAGCTGCGGTTTTTGGGTGCAAAGTAGGAAATCTACCTACTACTTATCTAAGTTTACCTCTTGGAGCCTCTCATAATTCTTGTAGAGTGTGGGATGTTGTAGAGGAAAGGTTCAAGAGAAAATTGGCTACGTGGAAAACTCAATATCTTTCTAAGGGAGGTCGTCTTACTCTCATTAAGAGTACTCTCTCAAATCTTCCCATCTATTTTATGTCGCTTTTTGTAATCCCAAGGAAAGTGAGACTTAGATTGGAGAAAATTCAAAGGGAGTTTTTCTGGGGAGATTTGGAGGAGAGAAGGAAGCTCCACTTGGTAAGATGGGCAGTTATATGCAAAGATAAGAGGCATGGAGGGTTGGGTTTAAGGCATTTGAAGGATTTCAATCATGCTTTACTTGGAAAATGGCTTTGGAGATTTTCTCTAGAGAGGGAAAGTTTTTGGAGGAAAGTCAATGTTGGTAAATTTGGAGAGGATGAAGGGGGTTGGACCACTAGAGAGGTGAGGGAGTCTTATGGGCTGGGCCTTTGGAAGGACATTAGAAAGGGTTGGGAGGAGTTCTTTCTTAGAACTAGTATTCGGATTGGTAATGGTAGACGCACTAGATTTTGGTGGGACATTTGGGTAGGAGATTCTAAGCTGAAGGATCTCTACCCTTTGCTGTTCAGAAATGCAATGCATAATTCTACTGGAGTGGCGGATCTTTGGGGGAGACAAGGAGGTGGTGGCGGGGGGTGGGAGGTGCACTTTAGAAGACCCTTTCAAGATTGGGAATTGGATGAGGTAACTCGTTTTCTGAATCATATTTCTGCAGTAAAGGTTCAAGAAGGGGAGGATTCTTTAGTTTGGAAGATTGAGAGGAGGGGAAAGTTTAGTGTTAAATCCTATTATAGGTCTTTAAAGGATGAAAATAACATTTTTTTTCCAGCCAAAGAGGTTTGGGGTTCGCATGCACCTTCTAGAACTCGTTTTTTTGCTTGGGAAGCAGTTTGGGGTAAAATCTCTATTGTTGATAGGTTAATGAGGAGGGGTTGGTCTATGGTTAATAGATGCATTCTTTGCAAAGAGAATGAGGAATCGGCGGATCACATCCTTATTCATTATGGTAAGACAAGGGAGCTTTGGACTTTACTGCTGTCTAATTTTGGGGTGATGTGGGTGTTCCCAGCTTCTGTCAGAAATTTGCTTTTAGAATGGAAAATAAAGGGCCTAGGGAAGAAGAGGTGTGCAGTTTGGAGAATGGTGCCTATATGTCTTTTTTGGTGCATTTGGGGAGAGCGAAACCGAAGAACGTTCCAAGAGGAAGAGATGTCAGATACAAGCTTGAGGAATCTCTTTTCCCGGTCTCTCTTTGAGTGGTCTCAACAGATTCTGGTTTTGGACTATCTCACATTTCTTAATTTTCTGGGTTATGGGCTTGTTGTTTAGCTTTTTCTTCTCTAGGTCTTTGGCCTTGGGTTTGGCTTTCTCTGTATACTGCCTGTGTACGTAGGGAGCACCCCCTGTTTAGGTGTTTTTAATCTATTTCTCTCTTTGTCTATCAAAAAAAAGAAACAGGCAAACTGAAGTTTCCTAATTGAGGTATTGTTACATCACTAATTTATCATAGATAAGAACTAAAGGTATGGCTATTACTTTGGTCTTTATAATTAATATACATGACCATTTTACCAGAGTAGATTTGACTATGAGGAATTTAAATCAACCTGATGGTAACAAGTTGCAATTTAATCATAGTTGTTATAACTTACATCCTGGTGTTGTTGCATAATTATTTTTCTTTTACCAGGTGACAATGCCTCGAGATGCTTTACATTATGGAGGTGTAGAGCACAGAGAACTACATAATGCCTATGGCTACTACTTTCATATGGCTACATCTGATGGGCTTGTAAAGCGTGGAGATGGAAAGGATCGACCTTTTGTTTTGTCAAGAGCTTTCTTTCCGGGAAGTCAAAGGCATGGAGCTGTTTGGACAGGAGATAATACAGCAGACTGGGATCAACTCAGGGTTTCAGTTCCTATGATTTTGACCCTTGGCCTTACTGGAATGACATTCTCTGGTATGTAAAACTTATTTAATTAAAGAATGGCATTTTTTTTTTTTTTAAAATATAGGTTGTCATGGTTGATTTTTTATTACAGGTGCAGATGTTGGTGGGTTTTTTGGCAATCCTGAGACGGAGCTATTAGTACGCTGGTATCAACTAGGTGCCTACTATCCTTTCTTTAGGGGCCATGCTCATCACGACACAA
Organism: Vitis rotundifolia; assembly: GCA_030254885.1. NCBI lineage: Eukaryota > Viridiplantae > Streptophyta > Magnoliopsida > Vitales > Vitaceae > Vitis > Vitis rotundifolia. The sequence continues at coordinate 15,344,530 of CM058155.1, read as the reverse complement.
AGAGACGAGAGCCTTGGTTATTTGGGTAGGATTATGTTTTACTATTATATTGAACTTGTGAACTTGATTATGAACTCTGAATTTTATTGTTGGTAGTTAGCAGGTCATGTATACTTTTGCAGAGAGTTTTCATTATTATGTCCAGGAGGGGAACAAAAACAGTTTCCAAAGCATGGACTTGTCAGAAAATTTTTCAGAAATTAAATATATCTTGTTTCTCTCCATACCCTGTTATCTGAATGTGTTGTAGTTTTTGCCAAAATTTATGTGGATTTTGGGTAGGGCAGTGAAGTGTACTGCAGTCTTTGCTTGCTTGATTTTGTTAGTGCACAATGATGTTCACTGCTGCCTTGTTCTTGTTGGTATGGCTTTTCTGCACGAAAAAAATCTCAGTAGCTCTTCCATTGAATCCTTTCACTCTTTGATGGATTATTTTTTATTTTTTATCTTTTACTTTTTATTCTTTTTGTTTTCCGTTTTTTTATGTCCTTTTTCCAGAGAAACCATTAAAATTGAACCCTAGACCTATGCTTAGGGTGCCTTTGCTGATTTAGTCACTAGTCAAGGGAACACTCTTCCTGGTTTCTGGTTGTTTATGTTTTTTGTTTCCTTATGCATAGACAATTAAATGAGATAGTTGTCCAAGGATGGTTTGGTCATGGGCATCAAACGTGAATACAATAGGTGGAGTTGCATGGGCAAAGGGAATTCCCCGAAGAAATGAGATAAGGCTTTTATTAAGATTTTGGAGTTCTTTTCCTTTTACCACAGCAGTTATCAACTAAAGTATGGGTGTTCTTGTGGCATAAGCATAATAGTGATATGGGCCTTTCTAATTTCATGATCCCCTAGATCCTGCCTGTTCCTGACACCTATGGTGCCTCATTGAAACTATGAAAGTCCAATTGATTTTGCATTAGTTTGGTCACATTTCAATTTGGCTGTCAATGAACTCTCTTCAGCATGGCATCTGGATGAATCAGTGGTAGTTTCTACAAGCTGTTTTTTCAGGCTCAATTGGCTGACCAATTTAGAGAGTGCCATATTAATATGTTGTCTTAGGTTGTGGAGCAATGTACCTTTCTTGTAATTGGTTTGTTTTGTTCTGTAAAGGATCTATATAGAGTTATAGACAACTTTAGTTTCCATTTGAGCTTTATAGGTTAGACATTGATTGCAACGATCAAAAGAAAAGTGGGGAAGGGGGATGGAAGTTGTTTGATGTTGCCATTTTTTCCCTATTCTTAGTTTGTTCAGCAGTTTTAAACATGCTGTCTTGTGTCTTTTGCTGCACTAAAACTATAATCTACTCCAACCAATGAGATAATTTGTTTTGCTTAATTGATTAACTTATATGTTAAATATGAGAAATGAAGTTTTATCAAGAAGGTAGTACATGTAATGTTGACAGTGAAAAGTGATAAAGTGCTAGGGAGATTTACTATCTTAAATGGTAGGTGCTCATTAACTTATAGTATCACATAGGCTCTGATACTCTCTTCAGATATAAGTTCTGTCTTGTTCACAGGTGCTTCATTTGAGTATTACCAATTGAATATAATTGAGCACCTGGTTTAAGCATTGGATGAAACATCTATTTCATGACTGATGTATATAATCAGTTGTTTATACAACCGGAGGAACTGAATAAAGTTGACACTATAAGCGGCATTGAATTGTCACCTTGTACATTTTAACCATCAATTACAATCTCTTTAGTGTTGAGATCTATTTTCGATATTGTAAAATCAGTGGTAAGCATGTGCTTGTATTGATTCTAGGGAGCGAAATACGGAACTTATGAGGGATGCCATTCACACTCGATATGCACTGCTCCCATATTTTTACACATTATTCAGAGAGGCCAACACAAGTGGTGTTCCAGTTATGCGTCCACTTTGGATGGAGTTCCCTTCCGACAAAGCTACTTTCAGCAATGACGAAGCTTTCATGGTTGGGAACAGTCTTTTGGTGCAAGGGATCTATACTGAGGTGCTCTTGGAACCTAATTTTTACTTGTTTTGGTTTGTTTTGCTTTCATTTTTTTTGCTTGTTTCCCTCTTGCACTTTCTTTGTTGTAATCCTGTGCTTCTTAAACTGATACATAAATTAAATTCTTTTCAACCAGCGAGCGAAGTATGCATCAGTGTATTTGCCAGGGGGACAGTCTTGGTATGACCTGAGAACTGGAATTATCTACAAAGGAGGTACGACGCACAAGTTAGAGGTTTCAGAAGAGACTATTCCTGCTTTTCAAAGGGCTGGAACCATCATACCAAGGAAAGACCGGTATCGACGAAGCTCTACCCAGATGGCAAATGATCCTTACACTCTGGTGAGTATTTGATGCTGAAGCGACCCTTCTATAAATATGCTGCAGCATCTGACTATCTGAAATATGGGTGTGCATATGTTTCAACCCTGTCATACTCAATTTTTATTTCTATATTTGTGGTCTTTGCTTTGAGGGATTTGAATTCCCACTTCTCTATCCTACTTGGGCTTTAGGCCCCAAGACACTGCTTTAAAAACCAAAAAATAAATAGCTAATTCCAAATGTCCTTGAGATAAGGTAGCGACTTTTAGGTGGAGGAAAGGGTTTATGAGTACAAAAGATGTTGTAAATATTAAGTTGATGCTCCATTAAATCTATTTCAAATATTTGACATCTTGAAAATACCTTGAATTTTTTAATAATTTTGTCAACGTATCCAAGATATCACTGATGTGTCAATATGTCAATCAGCAGTTTTTATATTAGAAATCTCTGCATAACTCTGTAGCACAAATGACATTGGATGTATGGGTTTTTGACATTGATCATGTTAATGCTATCTAAATTCATGGTTAGCATACAGAAACAAACACATTCATTTTGTTCAATGGTAGATACAAAGGATGAGCAGTCCTTCCAAGATGTACAATTACCAATCAGACAGTAGAAAAAGTATACTGCTGCACAAAGACTAACAATATGTGCAGAGACTATAGGCATGTACACACTGTAAAAGCTCTTTAAACTTAGGGTGGAAAAAAATCAACAACCAAAGGAACCAAGTGTTTTTGCTTCTTACTTGGCTAATTGGTTTACAAATTGATTAGCTGAACAAGGAACCTTAGAGAAGGAGCATCCCACCTATTAGAATTTTGTGGAGCAACTTCCATGCACCTCTCTCCCTATTAGACACCTAATACATAACAACAACAAAATCTTCCTCTACCTTTAGGTTTGGGTTGTCACAACCTTTAGAGTGATGCGTGATCTTTGCTTAGAGTTATTTGAATTACTAAAGGTACTAGTACTATTGTATAAGCTTCACAAGCAACTAGGGAGTTGTACTTCCATAATTTTGAATGAGGTGTACATAACACCATCGTGTTATCATTTAATGAATGAAGATGTTTATTTTTTATTTTAAGAACAATTAATTGTGGGCAATTAATTCCCCACAATAAATTGGAAGTACAGGCCCTTCCTTTTCCTTTAGAGCACCAAATTAATCTTGGATGGCCAATGTTACATATGGAGGTGTAGCAATGCATTGCACGTGAAGTAAAAATTTTAGTAAAAAGTGTACCGCCCCATCAAGCTAACTTCCTACCCTGACCTTGATTTATTATATATGGCTTTGGGAAAAGCTTACCTTCTGCCTCGATGAGGAGTCTTCCCTCTTGAGAGGGGGTGACCAGCCCTTAGGCTGCCTCTTTTCCCATTTTTTGTTCCCTTTTTAGAATGAGGGTCTTCTCATTGTTTAGTTCATCTAGATTGAGAAATTCCATTCTGTTGTCCTTGCAAATTGTTTGTCTCTCCTCTTCCATTCTTGATGAGACATGGTATACTAAGAATTAGAGTTCTTCCACGCATCCTATTATCCTTGCAGATTATTTTGTCTCTTGTCTTCCAGTCTTGATGAGGCGTGTTGGACATTGGGCTCTAACAATCTTTTCCTCAAAATCTCTCTCTATCTCTCTTTTCTCTCTCTTTTTTTTTTTGTTTTCTTTTTTTGAGTCTTATTAAAATTATTACTCTCCCTCTCTTTTCTCAAGGTAAGCTCTTTTGGAAATCCAAAAGTTCTCACAATTTCAGGCCTTTTGCTTGGTTGGTGGCTAACAGTAAGATTAATACAAATAATCTGCTTCATCGTTGGAGTCTTCATAAAGAGGAATGCAAGGATTATACGACGAAATTAGTGGTTGATTTTGTTGAAGGATATCTATGTTTTCATCTCTTTGGATTTAGCCACCAAGAAGGTTTTCTGTTGTTTCACTTGGGATTACTTTTACTAGATCGGATATCACTCTGCTCCTCACATAAGTGAGTGATTAAGTTTCAGGTTGAGTGGACTCCACTGGTAGGTATCCTAAAACTCAACTTAGATTATGCTCCCTAGGCACCTTGTTCAAATGGAGATTGGTGGTTTAGTGCAAGACCATATATGTGAGATGGTCCAGGCTTTCTCTTATGTAGTAGCCTTTGTACTAGCCGGTGAGTTAGAGATATTAGCGGTACTAAGTAGTTTGAAAATGACAAGAGAGTTAAGTGCCTTCAATTTTATGGTGTACGGAGATTGGGTGACAGTTCTTTCTTGGCTGGCAAACAGAGATTTTTTGGTACAATTACATGTGTGTTTTTTTTTTTTTTAATAAATCTAAAAAAATGGTAGTTACAAATCTATTTCTGAAAATGCAACACTTCATATTCACATCAAAAATGTTTTTTGGAAAGTGATTTCAATATAAATTTATAAATTGTGCTTATACTAAAACCCCATTTTGAAAAGATGATTTTTGTGTATAAAATCATTTTTTGAAAAGACAATTTTAAAAGTGCTGTATTTTTTTTATTGCAAAAATTAATGAAATGCTGTTTTTAAAAAATATTTTTCTAAAATAATGCTATTTCAATAAAGAAACCCACAAACAGGTGGAGAGGGTCATGGAAATATGAACGTGAGATATTCATAATTGTGGATCTCTCTGGAGTTTAGGGCTACAATTTCTCTTAGAAGTCAAGATTGGAAAATCAAGAAGTTGATAGGCTGACCATGGGAGGAGCCATTTTCTTAGTTGACTTTTTTAGGCATTTCATCCCCCCTTGAATTTTGTGGACTAGTCCTTCACCTCTACTTTTGGATTTGGAAGCTTGAGTGGTATTTCCTATGAGGAGCTATGTGTTACTCTAGTTTTATTATGTCCACGTATATTTTCATTTCTGAAGGACTTTTAATCCTTCTTGTAAATCTTCATTTAACTTATACTCATACAAGTATAGTTTCTCATTCAAAAGAGAGGGAAAGGAAAAAAGGCATCAAAGTTTGTCCCCATCAAGGGCAGCAGTTTACATGAATGCAGAAGTTTAGAAGGTTTTATTTTTCTCAGTTATTCGAGAGAACCTTTGTGAAATTTTAATGTTCCTGTGCTATCAAGATTGTTGCAATATGTGGCATTGAATTGAACTTAAGGTCCATCCCAAGAAGAACATAGATTGGTATCAAGTGGTGGACACATTCTTTATCACCATAATGTTCAATATGTTGGCTGTATGCAGTTTTGACAATATATCTGATTTAATTGCATGCTTGGGCAGCCCTGATGAGGGATTTTCCAAAGAATCTTGCACTGAACTTTTATTTGGAATTGCTGTTAATTCTGTTCAGATTGAGTTGATAAAGAATGACCCTGATAATCCTCTCATTTGGCCCTTTACACTTGGTTGCGTGTATTATTTATTCCCTGTTTTGTTACTTATTTTTATTGTTTCTACATCCTGCTCTCCATTGATGAAGATGAAATTGTATTTTTCTCTATGGCATCAAAATAACTCTCAAGCTTACCGTATGTTTTCTCTCACTGTTCATCTGTTACAGGTAATAGCTCTAAACAGTTCTCATGCGGCTGAAGGAGAACTCTATATTGATGATGGCAAAAGCTTTGAATTTAAGCAGGGGGCCTACATCCATCGCCACTTTGTGTTCTCAGATGGTAAGCTTACATCTTCAAGCTTGGTGCCCAATGCCGGTAAAACCCTATTTTCATCAGCATGCGTCATTGAGAGGATTATAGTCCTGGGCCACTCTTCTGGACCAAAAAATGCCCTTATCGAACCCTCAAATCGAAAGGCTGAAATTGAACTTGGGCCACTTTGGCTTCGAAGAGGGAAGAGTGCTCCTGTTCTAACCATCCGCAGACCTAATGTTCCAGTAGCAGATGATTGGACTACAAAAATTTTGTAATAGGTTTAGTTTGTTGAACATCTTCCTGGAAACTGATCTCTCCACTGTTAGGATGTTGTTACAAACTTGAAAAATTAGATTTGTTTCCTAATCTGGGTGGGATATGTATTGATCAAGAACACACGCATTTTCTTTGAAATGGGGTTATTTATAAAATTGGAACACACTACTTTACAACATTGTGCAGGCAAAGAAGCCTTGTTTTCTGCAGTTTGCTTTTCTTTTAAATGAATGGAAATTTTTGGTAGGTGAATGCTGCTGTTAGATTTCATCTTTTAGATTGCTTGGATGATAAAAATAAACACATTTATCCTTGAATTTGTCATCTTTTACATATGAAAGCAGTTTGGTTTCATTTTTGAAAGAAAATTTGTCGCCATGGCATCAAATTTTCTGAAGTTGATGTGAAGGCCGGTTTCAGAGTGAGTTTGGCAACCGTTTTTCCCTTCGAAGGCATTTGTGGATACCCCTTTTACCATAAATACAAGAAAATAGAGATAAAAAACTAAAAATAAAAGGGAAAAGAAAAAAATGAAGAATGATAAAATAATAATTTAATTTAATAAATTAATATATATTAGAATTTATTTTACTTATTTTATGTAAGTTCTTAATTAATTTGAATCACATTTGGTGTGTGTGTGTGTGTGTGTTTTTTTTTTTTTTTTTAATGTGAGTACTTTTTTAAAATCAAACATATTTTATAAAAAAAATGGATAATATTTGTATATAAACAAAATTGTACTTTTCCTATATGTATTAAATGTGCGACCCATTTTGTTTATTACATTCAATATATTATCATTTATAAAACAAAATAAACAAAATTGTAAATTAGATTTTTAGAAAGTAATCTTCAAAATTTTACCAAATTGTAAGTACTAAGAATCATTGCTTGCTAACTTGGTCTTAACTTAGACATGTTAATCATCTTCTGTTTGATTCTTGTTCTCTCTCCTCTCATGACATTTTACTACTTAATAGAAATTTTTTTGTTGGAAAACATATTTTGTTTTTGTAACCAAGCATCTTGTTATCATTAGCTTGAATTTAAAAAATATGATAAATAAAAAATACATATTTTTTCTATTTTATCATTAGATATATAAAAAAAAAATCTAATCATTTCCGACATTTATTACCAAACATCCTATTTTTTTTTTTAACAAACATCCTCTTAATCATCCTACGCATGGTCCTATTTAATTAATTAGCTCTGTTAAGATATAATTAATTAGTTAGCTTAAATGAGAAAGGTTATTCATTAGCTCTTGTGCAATCTCATGTATTTACCAAAATACCCTTATTCACTCGTATGAATAAAAAAACTCAAATATCCCTCAAACAATATGCCACTAAGGAATATGAGCACGAGTGAGGACTATTGAGATTTATAGGAAAATAGTAGCTTCTTTAGAATCCAATTTTGAAGTTAATTCAACATCCCACTATAGAGAGTCAAGTGCATTCTAGTATCCTATGATGTTAAATCAAGATACAAAACTCAAGCTTGTGACTTATTAACAACTACATGCAAATACCTTATGAATTGATATTCATAATCTAATGAGGTGAATGTTCTCAACATCTTAAGATTACCTTTAAAGGGATATACTGTTTCAAACATATGAGATAGCATGATGTCCATTTTGAGAATACTTACTTCCACATGTCTTAATCAAATAATGACCCAATCCATAGGGAGTATGAGACCACTTCCTCCGTAGGTCAAAACCACTAAAGACCTTAATATTAGCTTAATAGTCTCTCAAGGTTCGGAGTTTATGCAACATAGTAGCTTGGTGAAATCATTACTATCCGATAACTAATGTCATGACTCACCATAAGTCCTATCTAATGTGTAACTATATACATTGGTGTACTAATTGTGAGAACTTCATCCTAATAATCAAGACAAGTCATCTTTCAAGTGGAAGGTGGTGCATTGTAGTCTCACATAGATTGCCTAAATCCATGAAACGGTTATGAGCAACTCATCTACTTGCATGAAACATGACTTATATCTTCTATGTAACCCCTAATGTACTCAATTCATATACAATGCAAGTGATGCAAGCCTGAATGCTCAATCATAGATAATGCATAAATATGATAGTAAATGGAAAACTAGAATCATCATATAAATTATGAAAACCATTTATTGTTACGTCATATCATGCTTTTAAGGGATCTATTCTAAAAAGCTCCCACTAGCAGTGAAACCACGTTGGAAATACATTTGACACCTATGTTATCCTTATGACCATCAAAGACTTTACTGGTTATAGTCTTAGTCAAAGGATCTGTCAGGTTCTCATAGAAGGTATCCTCTTCACAGTAACATCATTTTTTTTATATTATCTCATGAATAAGGTGGTACTTTCTATCAATGTGTTTACCCTTTCGATGGTTCCTTGATTCTTTAGACTATGTTACCGTCTCACTGTTATCACAAAATAGGATCATAAGCAGTACAACCAAGGGAATAACCCCAAGTCCCATAAGGAACTTCCCAAGCCAAACAACTTTCTTTGCTACTTCAGAGGAAACAACATACTTGACTTCCATAGTGGAGTTATAAATGTAAGATTGCTTCACACTTCTCCAATTAACAACTCACCATCTAGAGTGAACACAAAGTCAAAGGTTGACTTATAAAAGTCCTTATCAGACTAAAAGTCCAAATTTATATATCCAATGGGTACCAACTCATTGTTATGGAACACAAGCATATAGTATCTCGTTCTCCTGACATACTTGAGTATATACTTGAATGTTGTCCAATAATACTCTAGTTTTGGATTTGACTGATATCTACTCACCATTCATATGACAAAGCAAATGTCTAATCTAGTACACAACATTACATACATATGACTATCCATTGTTGAGGTATAGGTTACTACTTTCATGCATAACCAAAACACAATCTTCCTATTATTGCAATCTTGACTTTAATCCCAAGAATCTATTGTGTTTTTCCTCTTCTTTCATTTGGAACATAGCCGACAACCATATCTTGATTGATGACATTAACTTTACATCATTCTTAATGAGTAGACTGTCATCAACACAATATCATGAACACTACCATGCTTCCCTACATCTTCTTGTACACACAAGGCTCATTCTCATTTTAATCAAAGCCAAAAGTTTTAACTGCTTAATCAAAATGTTTGTTTCATGAACAAGATGCCTGCTTTGATCCATAAATGGATTTATGCAACTTGTATACCAAATGCCCTTAGCCCTTGCTATGAAATTGTATGGTTGCATCATATAGATGCTCTCATCAGGATAGTCATTTAATAATGTTGTCTTGACATCCATTTTTCATATCTCATAATTGAGATATTTCACACCGAACAAAAGTATTCTGATGAACTTAAGAATGACTACCAATAAAAAGGTCTCCTCATAGTCAATGTTGGGAAACCCTTGGATAATAGGTGCATGCTCTCTAACAACCTAATGACACTAGATCTACACAATGGAAGTGATAAAGATACAAAATTATAGATATAGGGCTTAAAACATAGACATTTGATCTAAATGTTCCTAGATCAATATCAAATGAAGCAAAAGACAATGTGAAACTAAAAAACCTCATAAGATTCCACTTGAAAGCTCGCTTTCTTAGATATTGGCACATGAGAATGGTGGAATCCTCTTCATAAGGATGGAGGCTAAGGTTCTCACTTCTTTCTAGAAGACAAAAATGATTGAACTACCAAGCTAGAATCCCATAAGGGGGTTTATAGGTTTACTTGTGGGCTTAAGTGACTTAAGCCCATCTTAGGCTTAGGTCACTTAATCTAGCCTATTAGGTCCTAATTAATTAATTAGTTATATTGGAATCTAATTAATTAATTAATTCATAAGCTCTTGTGCAATCTTGTGTTTTATCCAAAATGCTCTTATGCACACTTATGAATAAGAACCTATCTATCCCTCAAATGATAAGTCAAAAAGGAATGTGAGTTTGAGTGGGAAAAAAATGTGATTCATAGGAAAATATTGTCTCTTTCATAATCTTATTTTAAAGTTGACTCAACATCCCACTATAAAGATTCAATTATACTCAAGTATCCTATGATATTGAAACGAGATATGAACCTCGGGTCCATGACCTAATAATTGACAGCATGTAGACTCTCCATGAATTTGTGTCAATAATCTAATAAGGTAGATGTTGTCAACTTTTGATGATTACCTCTTTAATCCCTAAGTCTTAAATCTTCTTATTCTATGATCAACTAACATACTCAATCTCACAAAGCGTATGTTTCAAATTCAACTAAAGGAATTATTATGACTATAGTTTACATGATTACAAGTCCTTAGCATCACCCAAGAAGACACACTATCTTAGTCCCATGAGATATTATGTTGCCTACCTTGTGAATATTTATTGTCACCTATCTTAATCAATAATGATCAAATTTGTAGAGAATATATTACTACCTTAGGATCTCACCCATAACTCAAAGCCACTAAAGACCTCAACACTAGCTCAATATTCTCTTAAGGTTGAGAGCTTATGTGATATAGTAGCTTGGTGAAGTTATAATTACCCGATAATTAATATCATGATTCACCAAAAGTCTTATCCAATTTATAAATAGACACACTAATACACTAACCATGGGAACCCCATCTTAATGACTAAGACAAGTTATCATTTCAATTAAAAGGTAGTGCATTGTAGCCTCATGTGGATTGCCTAAGTCCATGAACCAGTGATGAACAACTCATTTACTAGCACGAAACCCATGACTTGGAATTTTTATACAACTCCTAATATAGCCAATTCAAGTATAATGCAAGATGATGCAAGCCTAAATGCTCAATCATAGATAATGCATAAATAGGATAGTAAATGGAAAATTAGAATCATCATATAAATAATGAAAATCATTTATTGTTACATCATATCATGTTTTTAAAGGCTCTATTCTAACAATCTTCTACTATCCCTCAAAGCATATTAGGACAACATCTGACACCTATGTTATCCTTATAACCATTAAAGACTCTGCTCGGCAAAGTCTTGGTGAAGGGATCCGTTAAGTTCTCACAGAAGTTCTCTTCTCCACAACAAATCGCTTCTATACACTATCTCATGGAATTTTTTTTTTTTTCTCAATATGTATCATGACTACCCAATAGCTAATGTCATGATTTACCATAGATCTTATCCAATGGGTAACCATACATACTAGTGCACTCACCATGAGAATACCATCCTGATGACTAAGACAAGTCATCTCTCCAATTAGGAGGTAGTGTACTATAGTCTTTGATGAATTGCCTAATTCCATAAACTGACTTTGAACTACTCATCATCTTACAAGAAACCTATGACTTTGATCTTTTGTAGAACTTCCAATACTCTCACATCATGTACTAGGCAACTAATATAGATATGAATGGCCAAACAAATAATTAATACAATCAAGAATATAAATGAGAACCATAAATCATGATGAATAAATATATTAATAAATTTTTATTATGTTACATCATGACATGCTTTTAAGGGGATATATATTAATAGTTGAAATCAAGTTTTTAACTATAACCCTTTAGGGCAAGTAAGAAGTTATTGGGATAGAGCCCTTAAAAGCATGACATGATGTAATAAATTTTTGAGTTTATTATATTAGGATAGAACCCTTAAAAAAATGACACGATGTAACAAATATGAAATTCATTATTCATTTAATGATGTTCTAGTTTCATTTTTACCTATACTTATTCCATATATTATACTTTATGAGTATTTTGGCCTATCATCTATTGCATTGTACATGACTTGGGTGCATTAAGAGTTGTATGAAAGGTCTAGGTCATGAGTTTCTTTCAAGTAGATGTTTTATTCACAATTGGTTCATGGACCTTGGCAATCCATTTAAGGTTGTAATGCACTACTTTCTAATTGGAGGGTTGATTGGTCTTAGTCATCAGGATGGGGTTTCTATGGTGAGTGCACTAGTGTATACAATTACACATTAGATAGGACTTACGGTAAGTCGTGACATATGGTTATCGGGTAGCCATGACTTCACAAAGTTGCTACACTATATTGTCTTTCAACTTTGAGAGAATATTGGGCTTGTGTAGAAGTAAGCAGTGACTTTGACATATAAGTAAGATCCTAAAGTGATCATATATTCCTTATGGATTGAGTCACTGTTAATAAAAACTAGTAGCAATAAGTATTCTTAATAAAAGCACTATGATATCTCATGCACTTTGAGACAATGTGTCTCCTTAGGTGATATTAAGGACATGTAGAAATCCATGAGCCCATGGTAATTCCTTTAATGGAATTTGACATATGCTTTTAGTGAGTGAGAGTATGTCATTTCATCACATAATAAAAGGATTTGTAACTCAAGGATGATAAAGAGTCTTTGAAAGGTTGATAACGTTTACCTTGTTATACTACAAATGACTAATTCATAGGGAGACTATGTATAGTAGATAGTAAGTCATGGACCTGAGCACTTGACATCTCGTTGTAATATACGTAGGGTATTGAAGTGTAGTTAACTCTTTGTAGTGGAATGTTGAGTCAACTTCAAAATTGGATTATGAGAGAGTCAGTACTATCTTATAGGTCATATAGTTCCCCGCCCAAGCTCATATTCCTTGATGACACGGTTTATTAGGGTTGGATGGGTTTTTAGTTCACTTGTGTACATAAAGGCATTTTGGCAATTACACAAGATTGCATAAAGGTAAGTGAGTGGTTTCTCTAGACTGGGCTAATTGATTAATTAGAACTTTGTTGGGTTAATCAATTAATTAGTAATCTTTTTGGGTTCTATTAAGTGACCTAAGCTTATAATGAGCTTAAGTTATGTAAGCCCATAATGGGCTTAAGTTACTTAAGCCTAGTAGGAAGCCAATAAATACCCCTCTTAAGGGTTAGGGCTTTAACCTTGCCACTCTCTCCCTTTTAGTCTAGAGAGAGCACCTTAGCATTCAACCTTGAGATTTCCACCATCTAAGTGTCTAGACTCAAGGAAGAGTCATTAGGTGGAGGATAACTGAGTTTATGAGATTACATATGATTTTGGATTTTTCTACATCGACAAGAATCGATTCGAGAACATCTAAATCGCAAATATGTCATTTTTTCTAAATCTTTGTTTTGGTTTTGGTTTTGGTTTTTGAATACCAAAGTTTTTAACTATGCTTAGATCTAGAGAGCCTATGATAGAATTTTATTCACCCTAATGGTCTAAGGCTTAGGAATGGAGCAATTCAGGTTTCCTAAACATATTTTTTATTTTATAATATTCTAGTTTCATTATTATCTATTCTTATTTTATGCATTATATTCTTATGACCATTCTAGCCTAGCATCTCTTAGATTATACATGACTTAGGTACATTAAGAGTTGCATGAAATATCTAAGTCATGGGTTCCTTATAAGTTGATAATGTGTTCACAATCAGTTCATGAATTTAGGCAATCTATTTAAGGTTATAGTGATGACCTCTTAATTAAGGGGATGATTGGTCTTGGTCATCGGGATGAGGTTCCCATAGTAAATGCACTAGTATGTATGGTTGCACATTAAACAGGACATACGATGACATAAGGCTATTGGGTAGTCATGACTTCATCAAGTTGCTATATTGTATTGTCTCTCAACCTTGAGAGAGTATTAAGTTTGTGCCAAAGTTAGCAACGACTTTGACCTACAAGCAAGATCCTAAAGTGATCATATATTCCCTATAGATTGTGTCACTTTTGATGGAAGCCACTAGCAACAAATGTTCTCAATAAAAACAACATGATATTTTATGGACTTTGAGACAACGTGTTGTCCCCTTGGGTGATCCTAAGAAAGTGTATTCAGGTCAACTATAGTCATAATAGTTACTTAAGTGGAACTTAACATAAGCTCTTGTTGAGTTAGGATATGTCAGTTGATCAAACTATAAGAGAATTTATAACTCAAGGATAGTTGAGGTAATCTTGAGAGACTGATAGCTTTTACTTTGTTAGGTTACGAACACTGATTCATAGGGAGATTGTATACAAAGGATAGCAGATCACAAACTTGAACACTTAGTATCTCATTGTAATGTATATTAGGTACTGGAGTGTAGTTGACTCTCTATAGTGGGATGTTGAATTTGTATGGAATCCTGGATCTTTGCATTCCCTATCCTAGTCACAGGTTAGGTGCATGAAACTTTCCCTAAGGCTTCTAGATCCTAGCAACGAAAGTAAAAACATAATTTTTAACAATCAAGGACTAGAAGAATATTGCTACACATGTTTTTACCTAGATCTAAATGTTCTTATATCAATTCTTTACAGTGAAGAAGATGTTTGAATATTTTGGAGTTTCCCACACCTAAAGTCTTCCACCCAATGACTTGAACCGCGACCTTGGCATTCTAAAGAATGGACTTTGGAATGGAAGGTCTTGGCTCTCTCTTTCACTTTGGATGTAGAAGACAACGATCAAAAGCCCTGGAAACCTTAACCCTTAAGGGGGTATTTATAGGGTTCCCCTAGTGGGCTTAAGTGACTTGAGCCCACTTGAGCTTGGGTCACTTAATCCAGCCCAAAACGGGCTCTAATTGATTAATTAACCACACAAGACCATTTAATTAATCAATTAGCCAAATCTAAAGACCTTATTCACTATCCCCTATGCAACATTGCATAATTACTAAAATGCCCTCATGCATAAGAGTGAATTTGAAGCTAATTCAACCCTCACAACCCGTGTCAACATGGTATATGAACTTAAAGTGAGGACTAGTAGGACCCATAGAAGTACTAGCTCTCTCAAAATCTAATTTTGAACTTGATATAACATCCCACTATGGAGAATCAATTGCGCTCCAATCCCCTATGTAAAAAACAACGAGATGAAACTCGGGTTTGTGACTTACAATTTATTGTATGCAAACTCCTCATAAACTAGTGTTTGCAATCTAATAAGATAGTGTTATCACCTATCAATAAAGTTGTTAATCTCTAATAGTAGCTCCTTAGGAGGTTTCGACATAGACTCTACTAATACTAAGGGAAGATGTTGTTAGTTAATGTTGGGCCAATGACTTCAATGATTGAATTTGACATGGTTTTACTATATAATATCATACTAGGAAGTACCTGGATTCATCATATGAGAGTTGTTCTATCAAATTACAACAGGTACCAAGAAAGAGGAGTTGATTCTTTCTAAACCGCCATAGAGCTAAAGAGAGTAGAACTTGAAGATTATTTGTTAAAGCTGTTAGCTGTTGGCTCTGAAAAGCCACAATTTTCTAGACCTTTTGAAGGAGAAAATGAGCTTAGGGGATTGGGCTTTGACGTAGTGGAGGGGGCCCTGAAAGAGTTAGTCAAGGTTGAGAACTTGGGCTGGGCATCAAGTGGCCCCTGGTCTTTAATTAGAACTTAAAAGTCCGAGCCTCAAAGATCAGAATTGCAATGGTTTGGGCAGGCCATTTTCGTTGAAAGAAAACGGCCTGTGGGCTGGGTCTCAACAAGCGAGGAGGGTTTTTTTAACCAATTGCCCTTGGAGGAAGGCCAGGTATGTGGGTCTGCGGAGGGTGTCATCCCTGAGTTTTGGCGTCCTCAGAGAGTGGAAAGTCATCCATGGTGCGGAGCAGGATAGAAAACGCAGCTACTGTCAAGCAAGAGAAGTTTACGGCTGATTCATAGACTGAGGTTCTCAGTACAAGGTTGGTGTCTTATAGGAAGCTTCCAGATTTTCAGGTACGAACTTTCTTCCTCTGGGGTGAGTTGGCAGTCATCTGCGTTAAGCGAGAGGGCCGACAATCCGATCTGATTGGCGTCGGGGCTAGGAGAGGCCTCCCTGTGTGGGTTTGAGGCCCCACTGAAAAATGGACGAGATGATTGGTAGTCTAGTTGAGTTCCCTTCTCTTCATGGAACATGAATAGGAAGAGGAAGGGTTTCATGTCTTTCTACAAAGATGGTTTTGTTTGGGTCTCTACTAGGGTGCATAGGCGAACTAGGGGAAGGGAGAGAGAAGGGTTTTGAGCCGAGTTGGGGCCTATGTGATGATTCCTGGTGTGTTGGAGGGGGCTTCAATATAATTCGCTTTCCAAGATAATGTAACAAATGAGAGAGACTAACTGCAGCCATGAGGAGATTCTTGGATATTATTGAGGGGTTAATGGTTACGTGATCTCCACTTACAGCGGTGTCCTTTTACGTGGTGTGGAGATATAGACAACCAGTTTAAGTCCAGTCTAAATCGGTTTTTGGTATCAGAATGGTGGGAAAGTCACTTCAATGGGTTGATTCAATGTACTTTGCCGAGGCTAGTCTCAAATCACTCTCCAATTCTATTAGATGGGGGAGGGATGAGTTCAAGTTTGAAAATATATGAACTGGATGGTTTTAAGATTTGCTTAAAAGTCCATGGACGGGGTATTATTTGACTGGTTCGTGTAGCTTTATTTTTGTGTTTAAGTTGAAATTTTCGAAATCAGACTTGAGGTTTGGAACAAAGAGGCATTTGGTAATGTATCTATAAAAAATGAGCTGACTTTTAATTACGTTTTTAGGATTCAAAGGAGAGGGAATCTTCTCTTTCTCAAGAAGAGTCTAAAGCTAGAAGGTTAGCAAAAAAGAGTATTATAAGTGGGCATCTTTGGAAAATGTTTCTTGGAGACAAAGTTTAAGGGAGTTTTGGTTGAGGGAGGTGACAAAAACTCTTAAGTACTTCCAGAAGACGGCTAACACACATAGATTAAGAAACTTTATGGGCAAGTTCAAAACTAACGGGGCTTGGCTATACAAGGAGAATGAGATAAATGAAAGTTTTGCTCAAGCCTGTCACAATCTATTGTCTGATTCGAGGGATTGAAAACCTAGCATCAATGAATGTTACTCATAGCCTTAGATACTTAGGGGCCTGATGGTTTAGAGGTGTTTTTTACTGAGGAGGAGGTGTTCTGCACTTTGATAGTTTTGCCTAGATGGGTTTTCTTTGAGCCTCTGGCAGTTTTGTTGGGATTTTGTGAAAGATGAAGTGTTAAGCTTCTTTAGGGAGTTTTATGAAGGAAGGATTTGTTTAAATGTTGAATGCGACAGTGGCAAGGAGTTGAAAGATTTCAGATCAATTAGTTTGGTGAGTGGGTTGTATGAGCTTTTTTTTTTAATCAGAGGGTTGTATGAGCTTTTAGCTAAGGTTTTAGCTAATAGGTTGAAGAAGGTGGTGGGATGTGTAATTTCTAAGTTCTAGATTACCTTTGTAGAGGGTAGATAGATATTTGTTGTGGTTTTTATTACCAATAAGGGTATTGATTATAGGTTGAGGAGCAATTCTAATGGAGTTCTTTGTTAGTTTTGATATTGAGAAAGCTTATGATCATGTTAATTGAGGCTTCTTGTTAATTTTCTTACTAAGATGGGGTTTCATCATAAGTGGGTGAAGTGGATTAAATGGTGAATTTCTACAGTGAAATTTTATGTTCTAATTAATGGTACCTCTTAATTGAGTTCTGATCATCTCATCTCAAAACCAATTGGTGTGCAGTGAAGATAGGTTAAGCCTTCTATGACATTTGATCACTATCATTTGGGTGACCCATCCATCGGACTGAAGAACAACATTGTTGCTTCCCCAATAATCCCATCCCCAACATGATGCTTTTGTGGCTTAAATCTTAATTTTGATGTCAATTCTTGGATTGAGTTTTGATCATCTCATCTGAAAACCAATTAGTGTCCAATGAAGGTAGGCTAAGCCTTTTATGACACTTGACTACCATCACTTGGATGATCCATTCATTGAGTTTAAGAACTTCATTATTGCACCCCAAATAGTAGCCCTATCAACTTCTTCCAAAGTTTTGGAGGGCTAAGGCAAGGGGACCCTCTTTCTCTTATTTGTTTGTGTTGGCAATGAAGGTGCTTGGTTGTCTTTTGGAGAGGGCAAGAGATGGTGGTTTTTTGTTGGTTTCCAAAGCAAAAGGGAAAAAGGCAGTGGTGTAGATATTTCCCATTTGTTGTTTGCTAATGTTATATTTTCCTTTTGCGAAGCATCTCATTCTCAAATGGTCTATTTAAGCTAGCTTTTTATGTGGCTTGAAAGTATCTCGGATTTTAAAATCAACCTTGAGATGAGCGATTTAATGCCTATTAGTGGGGTTGCTAATGCAAATGATTTGGAAGTTAAGCTAGGATGTATGGTGTGAAACCTTCCGTTTATTTACTTATGTCTTCCTTTAGGTGCTCCATTCAAAGCAAAAAAAGTGTGGGAGAGGCTGGAGGAAAGGTTTTGTTGTAAGCTTTCAACGTGGAAAAGATAGCATATTTCGAAAGAGGGAAGAGTTGCTCTAATATGTAATACCTTATCTAGTTTGTTTATTTACTTTATGTCTTTGTTTAGTCTTTCTAGAAAAATCATATTGAGGCTTGAGAAGATACACAAAATAAGATAAATAAAAATTTTAAAAATTTTAAAAAATTTTAAAAATTTTAAAATATTATAATAATTATTAAAAACAAATAAATATAATTAAATAAACTTAAAAACTAATAAAAGAAAATATTATGAAAATTGAAATTGTTCAATAAATTTTTAATATTGAAATTGAAAACACATCAACTCTTCAATTACCAAACTCAAATTAAAAAATAAAATAAAATATCACAATTTTTACCACATATTAGTATTTAAAAATTAAAACAATAAAATAAAACATATTATAATGCTATTTATATTAATGATATTGGCATTTAAAACAATAAAATAATGCATTAGCTCATGGGTTGTTCTTTGGTACCCACTCTTCATTTTGGGGGTACGTACCCACATTTGACCTCAATAATAAAATGACATGTGTAAAGTACATGTGATTAAAATTTTTATAAAAACTTATCAAATCGGTAAAGATGACTTGTTGGTGAGAAATAATCACATGCATTTCATATATATATAAATATTATAACTTTTTTATAATTTATTATTAAATATCAAATATGATTTTTTATTTAATGAATTACCTAACTTTATCTAAAAAAAAGAAAATCCTACCAACTACCCTTACACTCTCATTATTCATATATACAAAAAGGGATAGTAATTTAATATGAAAATTAAATAATTTCAACTACCATATTACAAAATATATAAGATGTATTTTGATAAATCAAATTTGAAAATTAAGTTTAAAACTTTTTTAGAGAGAAAATTTAAAATTTGTATTATATGAAGAAGATGAAGGATTTCAAGTGATTACAATGTCAAAGGTAATATTTGATATTTTTTTTATTTAAATATAAATTTTGTAGGTAAAAATGTGATGTTAAATAATGAATATGTAATGATTTATGAAATTTAAATTTTAGAATTTTTTATGAGTTTATTATTAAATTTTGTTATCAAATTATTATTAATATTTTTATATCATTTTTTTTTGTTCATAGATTAAATTTGAAGATGAAGTTTTATATGTCTTGAAGAAGACATTATATGAAGGATGTCAAGTGATTAAAAGTGTTAAAAGGTAACATTTGATATATATTTTTTTTCATTTAAATATAATTGTTGTAGGTAGAAATGTCATGTTAAATGACATTTAAATATGTAATGATTTATAACATTTAGATTTTTTAATTTTTTTTTATGAGTTATTATTAATCAAATTGAGAGCATTTAGTCATTTGTTATGAAATTGTCATCAATATTTTTATATTATTATTTTATGTATTTGTACACTAAATTTGAAGATGAAGTTTTACATTTCTTGAAGAAGGAAAACAATATGAGAGAGGGTATGAAAATTGTGAGAGAGGGTACGAATAATGCGAGAGAGGGTACGAATAATGTGAGAGAGGGTACGAACATTGTGAAAGGGGTACGAACCTTGTGAAAACGAGTAAGAACCTTGTGAGAGCGGGTACAGACTTTGTGAGAGAGGGTACGAACTTTGTGAGAGGTGGTACGAACCTTGTGATAAGGGGTACGG
Organism: Vitis rotundifolia; assembly: GCA_030254885.1. NCBI lineage: Eukaryota > Viridiplantae > Streptophyta > Magnoliopsida > Vitales > Vitaceae > Vitis > Vitis rotundifolia. Next base: position 15,324,316 of record CM058155.1, on the reverse strand, counting down.
ACTTTGTGAGAGGGGGTACGGATTTTGTGAGAAAGGGTACGAACTTTATGAGATGTACGAATTTAGTGAGAGAGGGTACGAAGTTAGTGAGAAGGGGTACGAACTTTGTGAGACGAGTTACAAACTTTGTAAGAGAATATACAAACTTTGTGAAAGGGGGTACAAACTTTGTAAGATGAGGTACGAACTTTGTGAGAGGGGGTACGAACTTTGTGAGAGGGGGTACGAACTTTGTGAGAGAGGATATGAACTTTGTGAGATGGGGTACGAACTTTGTGAGATGGGGTGTGAACTTTGTGAGATGGGGTACAAACTTTGTGAGATGGGGTACAACCTTTATGAGAGGGGGTACGGACTTTGTGAGATGGGGTACGAACTTCGTGAGAGAGGGTAGGGTACGAACTTCGTGAGAGTGGGTACGAACTTCATGAGAGGGAGTATGAATTTTGTGAGATGGGGTACGAACTTTGTGAGAAACGGTACGAACTTTGTGAGAAGGGGTATGAACTTTGTGAGCGAGGGTACCAACTTTATGAGAGAGGGTGCGAACTTTGTGAGAGGAGGTACAAACTTTGTGAGAGGAGTTATGAACTTTTGAGAAATGGTACTAACTTTGTGAGAGAGGGTTCGAACTTTGTGAGAGGGGATACAAGCTTTGTGAGATGGGGTACAAATTTTGTGAGATATGGTATGAACTTTGTGAGAGGGGGTACGAACTTTATGAGAGGGGTTACGAAATTTGTGAGAAGGGGTACAAACTTTGTGAGATGGGGTTCGAACTTTGTGAGATGGGGTACGAACTTTGTGAGAAATGGTACAAATTTTGTGAAATGGGGTACGGACTTTGTGAGATGGGGTACGAACTTTGTGAGAGATGGTACGAACTTTGTGAGAGAGGGTACAAACTTTGTGAGAAAATGTATGAACATATTTAGGGATTATAAAATATTACTCATATTTTAATTGTAAAAAAATGTGAAAAAAGACATAATGTAATATTACTCAAACTTTGATGACAAGTATGACTAGATAATGTAATTTTCTAACTACTCTATCTGTTATATTTCAGTTCCTTCATGAATACGATAGACAAAGGCAAAGGAAAGGAATTCATTATCAATTTGAACGATGAAGACTTTGATTACCAATATGATAGCAATGTGAAAATTGAGTCTGATGAAGAGGCCATACTAGTTTCGGAAAAGATTTTTAATGATTTAACTATTGAAGATGTATGGAAGATGGAGTTTAGCTTAATAGAGGAGGCAAAAGAATTTTATAATTTATTTGCTAAAGTTACCAGATTCAGTGTTAGAAAGGATGATGTGAAACGGGATAAGAATTAAAATATAGTATCTTGTAAGTGGGTTTGCTCGAAAGAAGGATATCGACAAAGAGTGTGTTTAGATAATGAAAATCGAAAACGAGAACCTGAGGTAGTAACTCAAGTTGGTTGTGAGGCAACCTTTCGGATTGGGTTTAACAAACGAATGAACAAGTGGATTGTGAAAGAGTTTATTGCCGATCATAATCAACATTTGGTGGAACAAAAAAAATACCCAATTCCTTCGATCTCATAGGGTCATGAAAAATGCAGATAAGGCTCAATTGAATGCAATGCGAGGTGTTGGCATGGGAACTAGCCAAATTATGGATTACATGGTGCAACAATCAGGTGGATATAACAATGTTGGCTTCACAAAAAAATATCTATATAACCATGTTGATGTTGATCGTAGAGTTCATCTGAGAGATGGTGATATAGAGGGTGCTTTGGCTTATTTGTGTGGAAAGTCTGAAATGGATCCATCATTTTATTACAAGTACAATGTTGATGAAGACAACCATCTAGAAAACCTGTTTTAGGCAGTTTTACACGTAAAGTGGATTACACTTGTTTTGGAGATGTGTTAGCATTTGATACAACTTATCGGACTAATGCTTATAAAAAACCGTTGGTCATACTAGTTGACATTAACCATCACAATCAAACTATAGTGTTTGGATGTGCATTATTGGTAGATGAGAGTGTTAGCACTTATACTTGGGTCTTGGAGACTTTTCTGGATGCAATGAATAACAAAAAACCTATTTCTATTATTATTGATAGGGATAAAGCAATGTGTAAAGCCATTAAGAGGATATTTCCAGACTCTTGTCATCGATTATGTGCTTGGCATATTCAGCGCAATGCATTCACTAATGTCCATGTCAAAGATTTTACTAATCATTTTTCTAAGTGCATGTTCATGGAACACCGTTGAAGAATTTGAATGTGCATGGAATGATATGTTAGAAATGTTTAATCTTTATGGACATAAGTGGGTGACAGATATATATGCTAAGCATTCTAGATGGGTAGAGGCTTATTTAAGGGGGCATTTTTTTGCTGGTATGAGAAGCACAGAAAGGTGTGAGAGCATGAATGCATACTTGAATCGTTTCCTTAAAACTCGTTTAAAGCTGTTTGAGTTTGTGAAGCATTTTGATAGAGCACTCTCATGTATTCATCATAATGAGGTAAAGGCAGAGTTTGAGACACACCATTCTTTAGCTGTTTTAACAACCAAACTCTATGCACTTGAGAAATATGCAGAACTGTTTTCACAAGACAATCTTTTCTGAAATTTAGGGATGAGATGAAGAATGCAGAATTGGTTTTCCCTGTCAGTACAAAAAATCATGGAGGTTATCGTGTCCATACATTGACCAAGTTTAAAAGCCCTGACAAGATTTGGAAAGTATGTCATGGTAATAGTGATCGGTCTATGAAATGTACTTGTATGATGTTTGAGTCAGTTGGTTTTCCATGTCCCCACATGATTGTTGTAATGAAGATAGAACACCTTGAAGAAATACCTGAGAGTTGTATTATGAAAAGGTGGTCTAAGTTAGCAAAAGAAACGGTCCAAGTTCATCATGACAATGAAAGTCAAGGTGATGCGACTAACATCATACAATATGGTGGACTCAACTCTATGTGCTCACAGACATCTTATTTTGCATCTCAATCGAAAAAAGCTTTTAAAGAGGCTACATGTGAAATACAAAGACTCACTTGTCAAATGGAAGAACTTTGTAAAAACTCAACCGAAGAAGGTGAACAGGAAGATTTGAAAGCTACAAAACACCATGTTCAAGATCTTATCATTGTGAAGATGAAAGGTAATCTTAGTACCTTAAAAGACAAATTTAAGAAACCAAGGCATTGTGGGAAATGTAAGAAAGTAGGACACACTGTTCGAAAATGCCCAGAGTTCGTTAACACTCACAATGCATTCATCCATATTGAAGATTCCATTGAAGAAATGGTATGTTCAAACACGCATTCACTAAATTCATTAATTATTCACTTTATAATTATTTTTATTTGGTTAAATGGGTAGAAAGAAAAAATTGAATTCTTTATGTTAATATAGGGGGACATGCCTTCATTACTAAATCACAACATGGAAGGTGGATCAAGACATGAGACAAATGAATTTTCTCAAAATGTAAGTTTAACATTTTTTTAGTAATTTTTATTATGATGTGCAAAATATTACTTATGAGAGTAATTGGAAAATTAAATCATACTATAGACAACACTTGACACATTTAAGAATGGTCCAAAAACAAGCTTATATGATTCATGGCTTGGGTTACATCTACTAAATTACTTCACAAACCAAGTAAGACTCATAGAATAACTTATATACACCATACATCATATATCTATATATTGACGGAAGTTCCTAAGCATTTAGTATTTAGTCATATGGATTTTCTTTCAAAATATTATGTATAACTATAAATATTTTCAATGTAGGTCACCATGAACCACTTTACATCCGGATTTTCAGGATCAAATTCTTCATATCAAAACCAATGAGTAGTAGTACAATGTAAAAAATGATGTACACAAAAAATCAACTCTTGATTGTATTCTATACTCTTCTTCTCTTTATTTTTGCATGATTGTGAACTTTATCTAGTATTATGACTTTCTCACTATTTTCATCATCAAACAGTAATTTAATTGCCAATTTGTGTCTTGTAAGTGTAGAGTCCCAATGGAAAGGGGTTGAACTTGAGTCCATGAAATCGGATCTTCACATATGATTAATGACACGGACTCCACAATCCCACCTAACAAATAAAATGAGTAAAAATTTATCTAGTTAGTACATACAAATATTATATTGAACACATTATATTTGAAGAAATAGTTATGCTTGCTTACCCATTGTCTTGCACATGTACCCACCACATGAGTCATTCTCACTCAATCTCTCTTCTACCACAACATTGCTCATAGGAAAAAACAAATGTTTCAATTCCATATATTTTTCTTCAAATTCGCTAAAAGTTGATTCTTTACAACTTTCATCCAAATCAGAAACATTTGTTTATAGAACAAATTTTTTCAACTTCTCAAAAGCTTTCTCCATACCCATCAAACTTTTTTCTTCAACCTAGTAGCAAATAAAAATGTCTAATATCATGACAAAAAAAAAAAAAAAGGTTTGAGATGAATAAACTAATGTATATAAATATAGTATAAAAGAGTACTTTATGCCCTTCTTCTTGTTGTTCATGAACTTTTGCATCTTGTTTATCACCACCATCTACATTTCTCATATCATCATTTTTATGACCAATTGTTCTCTCATCTTTCTCAACCACCTTCATTTTTTCATCATTTTCATTTTCTGCACCATTATTTTGCTCCATATCCACACTTTGCCCATTTTTTTATAATCCATATCATGGCTTATAATTTATCCATAAACTTTATTATAATTGCAACATCACATAAACAAATAAGCTTTTGAGTTAGTAAATGTATCTTACCTTTGGATCATCATAACCTCCAAGTTTTTTGATTTGACGTTTCATCTTAGAAACCTCATCATCTCCCCATTCATTTATACGAGGGCCATATCCATTACAACGTAAGTTCATACCCTTCTTTGTGGAAATGTGGTCTAGGTAGAAAATTTGCAAGAAATAAATTCCAAAATAATTATTGAGTTGAATATATTACAAACTCTATTATTGTTAAAAATATCATAATATCTCAACTTTGTTAAAAGTGTATTACCATTAGAAAAAATAAACATCCGAAAATCCCACTACTTTGTTTCTTGGATTTAAGCTCGTTTATGCCTTGTACAAGGAAGAAGAATACTATTTGAGCCTAATTTATCTTCTTTATTGATGCGGTGTCTTCAATGAGATGGAGGAAGGAACACTTGACACTAACTTTCATTGTTGGACATAACAAGACACCCAAAACAAATAATACACAACGAATTTTAAATTCATCCCCACATTCATTTTCTTGCCGTATTTGGTTTTCTAACATCAACAATGGCAATTTTCGCTTCCCATCACAATACATGTTGTATAAATCAATCCGTTTACTTGTGCATCTCTCTATATCTACCTCCACTTCCTTAGCCTTCAAGCCCAAAATTAACTCAACATCCATTGGGGATAATTTAATGGAAGTGTTATGCACACTTAATGTGCATGAAAGAGTGTCAAAATTCTTTACCAACTAATAACATAAACTATGATCAAGTTTAGTACATCGCAATCCTAAAATACCTCCAAACCTTATTTCTTATATAACCGCCTTTTGATTAGGTTGCAAGTGTTGAAGTACTTTATACACCCGATCAGGTGAACAATGAGTGTGAAGATACGATTGCAAGTCATATATATACATAAGCATATATATATATATATATATATATATTTAAAATTGAAAGAAAATATTATTAAAATTTAAAAACATAAATTTCGAATTCTTACCTTTGATGCATTTTTTAAGCTTCTACCCTTTTGTTTTATATATTCATGAGGGAATTTTTTAGACTTCTCTAAGAACTCTTTTTTTTTCTCCATTTGAAAGGGATTGCCACTTGTTCCCAATCTCTTTTCGCAACTGTATTATTAAATTAGTTAGTTATCATATAGAGTATAAAAGTTGACTAAAAAACATATTATGCAAATATCCATTTCTTTTCTTACATCATGATTTATTATCAATTCCTTGTTATCTCCTTTTCTTGCAAGTACTTGTTCTTGACTGCAAAAAAAATCACATAAAAATGATTATATTTTCAACATATGAATAAATATCCAAAATGAATTAACTATACATACATATATATATATTCTTACAAATAATAAAACCATGAAACCATAGGACGTTTTGGGTTTGAAGGGGGATCATTCTCCTCAAATGATTGTTGGCTCCTGTTTAAAATACAACATTATGAATGTAATTTACAACTAATTAGAACTATGTACTATATTCAAATAATTAAGTGACAAATATAAAATCTTACACATTTGGCTTTCTAAGTCAAGATGTAGTAAGACTGCTCAAAATAAGATAAACTCCTCTTATAGTAAGCAATTGTGTAGCCTGCAACATAGTGAGCATATAGATAAGAAATTAAGTTTTGAATTTGACAGCGATGAGTTTGAAAATATTTGTAACAAAATGGAGCTTTTTTCTAAAAGTATTAAATTATATTTAGTTCTCAAAAAGTATTAAGGTTAAGGAAAATTATATTTTCTTGTACGATTATCTTATGAAAAATATCAAAGAAAGTCAAATATAATTAAAAGTATGTTTACTTTAAGAAAGTCAAACTAATTAATCATTATTTAATCATTAGATCGATGAGTTAAACTAATTAAAATAAATTTAAATTATCAAATAAAAATAGTTTATTTACTTTAAATCTTTTTTATTTATTTTATCTTATCTTTTTTACATGGCATAGCAAAAAGGCAATTTTTAAAATTACATCAATTAATTTATAATTTTTTAAATATAATAATGTTGTGTTGGATTAGAAATAGAAAATAAAAAAAATTAAATTTAGAGTATGCTATTTAAAATTTTTTTTATCTTTAAAAAAAATTTCCACAATATATATATATACATATATAAAGATGCCTATAATGGACTTCCTCAACTTGTTGGTCATCAGTGAGGATATGTCCGAATGTTTTAAGCTCTTTTATCATTCTTTTCATCTTCTTAAAATGTTGTTTCATTGTATGGTTCAGTCGCATTTTGTAATTTCCAAATTTCATTACAAGTCCTCTCAGCTTCGTAGCTGAAAGTCTACCCTACTTTTCTTTTACAGCCTCCCACATTTCATGAGAAGTTTGGTATATCTCATACTCAATCATGAGATCATCTTGCATACAACTTAACAACGTAATGTGAGCTAAAAAATTCTTTTTTTTCTAGGCCACATCAACAAGATAAATATACATGTCATGTCTTGCATATTAAATTATTTACATGTTATGTACAAAACATAAAAGAAAGTGTAATATATAGAATAAAACCTAATCTTCTCCCTTGAAACTAAAAGGCACAATGTTACGATTATACACAATGTCTTCTATAACTCTAAAAGTTGTTTTCAATAACTATATCCCTCTAAGATTTTTATGCCTAATAGAATTTGAAAATCTTGCATTTCGCAAGTTAAGAGAAATAGAAAGTACCGTTGTTCGTCTAATGACATTCTTCACGAAGCATTTTTCCCAATGTTCCTTGAAAAGAGCTACTAAGTCATAAAAAAACTATTTGTGAAACCATGAGGCCCTTCTTGAATGGATTCCCATATATTTTCAAAAACTTTTTTCTCAAGTTCCATTAATGACATTTGTAAAATTTGCTTTTTATGGTCTGACTATAAGATATATTCATTTTCCAAACATTTGAACATATTAGCCACATAATTCACATGTTTATTTGTAGAATGGTTAGGATCCCTCTTGTAGTTCAAGATCGTATCCAAACACGACCAAGGTCCTCTATCCCTTAATATTTTCCTAGTTGTCCTCATTCGTACCATTTTGCATTTAACCAAAAGATGCAAAAGAATTTAATTTAATTTTAATGAGTAACATATACTCATTTTTTAATTAAATATTTGAACAAATCAAAATTTAATTAGAAACACACAATTATTAAAAAAAAATGTCTTTTATTGTCCCTCAAATTTTAATTATTATTTTATACACAAGTCAATATTCATAATTTCAAATAAACAATATAACACTAATAAATGATATTTTATATCATATCAAGGTACTTTAGTGGTAATAAGGGATTTTTTTTTTTTAAAATGGACTTAGGTTCGAATCATGTTGCATTATTATTGTTAATACTAAAATTTTTATCATTCAATCGTTCAAAAGCCAAGAATTTTATTATATTTTAAATAAAAAATTAAATTAATTTATATAAAATATTTTATTTGAGATTTAATTTCTAAAATTTTATTAAAAATATGTGATAACAATTTTTTTTATTAACATTAATTTATTTAAATAATTAAATTTATTAATAATTTATCTTAACAAATTAATTTTAATTCATAAAATATCGTTGATAAAATTTGAAATCTCAATCCATGGTAAAGATTTAATCAAAATACACATGGATAATTAATAATAATTTATATATAGAGAGGAAAATTGTTCTCATGATTTGTTTCCTTTTTGTAATAATTTATAATTTATAATTTATAATTTATCTCTACTAAATCTAAAAATCAAAATGGCCACCCACTGCTCTCGCTCGGGGCCTCGGGCATCAAGAAGCCTTTTCTGAAGTTGCCCTCCAGACGAAAGAATCCCTAAAAAGGCCCTATTTTCCTCTGCCACTCAATCCTCGCAAGGTACTAATCTAATCATGTTATCATTTTTTTTTTCAACCCCCGTTTGATTCCCAACAAACTCCATCCCCCATTCGATTTCCAGGAAAATTCATCCTCGTTTGATTTCCGAGAAAATCCATGCAAAACCCCCCAGGAAAACCAAAAAAATTGCTTTTTTTTTTTCCTCCCGTTGTTTTTTGGATCTGTTTGGGTCCCTTTGTTTTTGTGCCATTCGATTTAAATTTCACGAACCCTAAATCCACGATTTTTGAGCCAGGCTGAAAATCACAACCTTTGCCTGCAAATCATGATCAGATTACCAAATAGCATCTTATGTTTTTTTTTATTTTAAATTAGACAGATTTTGTATCCTGTGCGCGGCCTGGACTAGTAGGAAATATCGGGAAATTTCCCAAAAAATGGGTAAAAATACCGATAATATTTTCGAATCGGTAAAAATATTGTGTCTTTCTCAGAAATATCGCCGAACTTTTTCGAGATTTCAATCACTACCATATGACATAGGATGAGTGAAGTACCTGTTCTGGGGGAGTGGCTACAGTTGCCTGCAGGGGAGATTGGTTTCGGATACTCCGCCAAAGCCCGCCTGATTCTTTTCTTGCTGATTTCTCCTCTCTCTGATTTCTCCTTCAAAATCCCCACTCAGCTCACTCTCTCTGTAAATTCTCATTTCACCGCCAAATTCCATCTCCACACCCTCAGATTTCTGAAGCTTAACTCTCTAAAATCCAGGAAAAGTTGTAATGCCCTTCAGTCTAACAGACAAGATGAAGCGGGAAATCAAGGTGACCGGCAACCTCCACTTTTTTTTTTTTTTTTTTAATTTTTTAATTTTTTAAAAATTTTAAAATACATAAGCCAGTTGGACGGTCCGGATTGAACCATCTTCATCCGATGGCCAAAACTGTTTTTTGGGTACGGTACCGAAGTGGTACCGTAGAATTCTCCTTAGCTCCTATATTCAAATCCCTAATTCTCAAACGCCAACCCACCCACGGATATACAGAGAGAGGGGAGAACCCTAGCAAAAGCAAAGAGCTTCCTCTACAACCCACACCCATGCCAGTGACACCATGGAGACGAAGTAGAGAGATGAGAGAGCGCCTAAGATTGTCGCTAGTGGAGGACGAGAGATCCACGAAGGTGTTGTAGTCCGTCCACCTTGTGGTGAGGTTAGTGAAAAAATGCCTTCAACCTCCTCTTCTCATACACCTCAAAGACAATCACAACTTAGACTAAAAGACTTCATTGGGCTCGTCTTCTTCATCACGGGTCCTCAATCATGGGTTGTGATTCTCATGAAAAAATTTTCCTTCTGAAGAGAGTCATTGATTTTTCAAATATTTCTCAGTTATGGCTGTTGTTTGGTGTTCTTTTTCGCAATTTTGGGTGTTGTTTTGCTGTGATTTGGAAGGAAAATTTTTAGTTTTGAGTTTAACTTAGGAATTTTTCGATTTTGTTGATTGGGTAGGTTCTAGATGAGGGAGGGACTACCTTTTTGTTTTTCCCTGTTGTCAGGCTGTTCCTTTTCTCTTTGTATACAACCTGTTTACCTTGCTGTATGACTTATAAAAAAAAGTTTCAATTGAGTTTGTTCGTTTTTTTTTTTTTGCAGGACAATATTTGTTATTATTTTTGGTTTGGTTAAACCTATTATGGCTGGAGTTAGTGGTAATGGAGATGTCCAACCACATAGGTCTCATAGATCTCGTCAGTCAGGCCCATCTGCCAAGAAAAAATCAAAATCTGATAAGAGGAAGCGTGACATTTCTGACGAGAAAAAGCATAATCCTAAGGTTCATTTTTCATGCTTTATAAGTGCTCCATTTAGTCGTATATGGTGTTATATTGTGCTTGATAATTTTAATTAATCATATGGATGTGCATTTGTGTGTATTAGGCGTTTGCTTTTAGTTCATCAGTGAAAGCCAAGCGTCTACAATCACGTGCTACAGAGAAAGAGCAGCGTAGGCTTCACATCCCAACAATTGATCGGTCAACTGGAGAACCGGCTCCATATGTTGTTGTGGTCCATGGGCCTCCTCAGGTATCCATCTTTTTTTATGGTAAATAAGTCATTAATTGCCAAGTGGAACAATAATTCATTGTTGTTTGAGATATATGAGCTTTAAATATTCCATTTCAGGTTGGGAAATCACTTCTAATAAAGTCTCTAGTGAAACATTACACCAAGCATAATTTATCTGAGGTTCGAGGCCCAATTACCATTGTCTCAGGTTTATGCTTACCCTTTATCCTCAATTATTAATTAGTTTTAGTTGGTTTTGAAATAAACTTTCTTGTTTCAGTGTTAATGTTTTCTTGAAGTTTATTTGAATGCTAAGTGGTTGATAAATTGGTGTGGTAGGTAAGAATAGGCGACTCCAGTTTGTGGAGTGCCCAAATGATATTAATGGAATGATTGATGCTGCAAAGTTTGCTGATTTAGCATTGCTTCTTATAGATGGAAGTTATGGCTTTGAAATGGTGAGATTTTTTTTTGGTTGATGTTTGCTTCTTAGTGTATCATTATTGTTGTTTGATGTTTGCTCGTATTGGGATATCATTATAACCTGAATATTCTTCAAGAGCTTTTCATGCCTGCGGTGCTAGTTAAGCTGTTATCTGAGCTTTTAATGGTATTTGAGCTTAATTCCTTGAATAAAATGTTCTGTTGTCATATTATCAACTGATTTCTTGCTGTCGATGAATTGACTTGTATATTCATATTTAGCAATTTCCTGACTGGGAGAATGCAAGATTAATAATTTTAATGAACTTTATTGAAATTTATGGATCTTCATGCATAATATCATTTTAATAAAGTCACATTGTTTCTGCATCTGTTTAGTTTATCTTATTATATTGCATCCTTGTGTACTTTTTTGCAATTTTTCTGGTGATGCTGCCTGGTTTTTGATGAATTTTTCTCTTTCACTTTTGTAGGAAACTTTTGAGTTCCTTAATATTTTGCAAGTTCATGGATTCCCCAAGGTTATGGGAGTTCTCACACACCTTGATAAATTTAAGGATGCAAAGAAACTGAAAAAGACAAAGCAACGTCTCAAGCATCGATTTTGGACTGAAATATATGATGGAGCTAAATTATTTTACTTATCAGGTCTTATTCATGGGAAGTAAGAATCCTAGTCCTAGTGCTCTCTGTTAAGGATCATATGCTTACTTTATGCTTTGTAAAATTTATAACATCTGCACGTGTTCTCACAAGATTTGTTTGACATTTCTGGTTGATAGGTACCCTAAACGTGAAATTCATAATCTTGCAAGGTTCATCTCTGTTATGAAGTTTCATCCTTTGTCTTGGCGAGCTTCTCATCCCTATATTTTGGTGGATCGTTTTGAAGATGTCACACCACCAGAAAGAGTGCAACTGAATAACAAATGTGACAGGAATATCACACTTTATGGTTACTTACGGGGCTGCAATTTGAAGAAAGGAACTAAGGTATGTATTGTTAAACTTTCCATTTTCTCATTCCCTTTGATATATGGATTAATAAGAATTGAACTCTTTTCATGAGAAAGGGAAAGGGCTTATGTCTTGAAACATGAAACCACTGGGGATCATGATATTTATGTCCTGGAGCAAATCTATTTATTTATTTAAATAAAACAATTCATTTGTATTTCAACAACATTTTAAAATTTTATTAATATGCTTCAAAGCATTGTTTACTTGATAGATGGAGGATGAGTTAAATTGTTTTCTGATTGATTAGTCTCTTGTTTTGTGGGCACTGCTTAAAGATGATAAATGAACCTGCTAGATGTAAACAAGTCAAGCTTAACTTGTTATTTGTGATCTTAATCTCTGTGAGGGGGACCAATTGTTATTGTCTCTGTGCATGTTGATGGCTTGTTTTTAAGGTTTTTTTTTTTGCTCTTAACCCTTTCAACTTGGCACGATTCCTCATCCTCCTTTATACATTTCTTTTTTTTTCTTTATTTTTTTGATAAGTAAAAAGAAGGTATACATTTCTTAATTTCTTAATATACATGATACTAGCTCTTTTTTCTTTAAGAATTGCTTAACTTTTTATTTGGCATATTGCTGCTTGATAAACTTTAAAAACACAAGGCCTGGTCCTGTCACTTGATATCAGTTCACTCTTGCATCTGTTGTAGTAGCATAACCCTTAGAAAGATACATGAAGATATAGATGGATAGATAGATGAAAACATAAAGAATGCATTAATTGCTGCTCGATAAATTTTAAAAATGCAAGGCCTGGTCCTGTCACTTGATATCAGTTCACTCTTGCATCTGTAGTAGTAGCATAACCCTTAGAAAGATACATGAAGATATAGATAGATAGATAGATGAAAACATAAAGAATGCATTAAAAGGCACCTAACAAAAGGGGGCATACTACCTGCTAGGGTCGCACAATTGGTTAGGTTTCACACTAGGAAGTGCGGTCCCAGTAAGTGGCACATGGTCCTGGGTTCGAATCCTATCACTGATGATACCTTAAATTTACCTGATGTTGGTTGTTGCTAGGTGGTTAGCACTCCGAGGTTTGGGTCCCTATAAAGAGTCCCAAGGGCTTGGCCATGGAAGGTTCCTCGGTTTTTTAAAAAAAAAAAAAAAAAAAGGGAGGGGGGGGGGGGTGGGCACACTGGATAGATAGATAGATAGATAGATGAAAACATAAAGAATGCATTAAAAGACACCTAACAGAAGAGGGGGCACACCATAGTATGCATGATGTATACTGGCAGAACTCAAGACATTGACAAACACCACAATTAAGCTATCCAACTTCAATGATGTCTATATGATCCAAAAAAGGAAACATATGAGAATCTGACTCCCTTCCTGACCACAAAAATAAAAACTTTCAAAGCAAATCTTTCAACTCCATACATGACTGCTCCACAACTTTAAATGTTATTTTATTATGCTCTTTCCAAGTGATCCAAAATATAAAGAGAGGGATCAACCTCCCAACTTTATGTCTGGTGCTAACCAAAGTTTCGAAAGCATTCTTCAGGCATGCGTTGAGGCGACTGCAAAATGTGTTGAGTTGTAAGGAAAAAAAAAAAAAAAAAAAACTTTAGCCCCATAATGCGTATGCCTTAGGGTTCAAGGCTGGGCTGGGGCACGCCTCAAGCATGCTTTGCTTGCTTTCAGGGTTGAGGCATAAGCCTCAATAGAGTTGCAGATGTACCCAGAAAAAAAAAAAATCGAACAAAAATAGATCAAGAGGAGAAGATAGTCCTCGTTGTTTTGGTCTGCTTTTGCTCTTGTCTGGGTTGTCACCTCTCTGTTTTTTGGGTGACAGGTTTTCTGCCTCAGTCTCTGTTTTTTCTTCACCTTATCTCTCTCACTTCTCTCTCTGTTTTTGTATGTCCTTGTCTTTATCTCTTTTGTTTCCTTGTTTTGTGCCTTTTTTTCCCTTTGATTTGTGTGAAGTCAAACCAACCTCACACCATCACTTGCCTTTTTAATGCATCTAGATCATTATTTCCTATTTCTTGGTTGAATTTCCAATTTTTTTTTCCTTTTTTAATGATTAAATCTGTTGGAGGTAAAGTCTTTTCCTTTCCATTAAATTATTATCAAATTTATAAGGATTATTATAATAGAAATAGAAATACATGTCACTTACTTTTTTTCCCAATGTCAATCATATAATATAATTATTATTTTTTCAAATAAAAATGATAATGTACGTCAATTATTATTATTTTCAAATAGCAAAAAATTTATGAAATGCAATTATTATTATTTTTTCATTTATGTTATGGAATTATTAATATGGTTTATGTGACAAATGAATTTATTATGAAATTTATCATTGATTTAATTTTATTTTATATATTTTAAATATTTATTAACTATGAAAATTAGAATCTTAAAAGGCTTACGCCTCTATGCCTTGAGGCTTACGCCTTGCCTCATGAGCGCTAAATGCTTCACCTTACGCTTTAGCCTTTAAAAACTTTGGTGCTAACATAAAAGCCGTGTCAGGTGAGGACTTCTATGAATGTAAAGGGGAAACACCAAAGATGCTCCAAAAAGAGAAAAGACCAAAGACCACAAACCAAAGGTCCATTTGTTGTGAATGAGAATGTGGGTTGCAGGTTCCATATCATCTTTGCACACACTTTAGAGTTCAATATGAGCTTAGCAGGAAAAGAGTGTGGCTCCTTGGAGGCAAGGGATGTGTGGTATGAGCTGATGGAAAATGAATGCTTTATATTAGTCTTCCAAATCAACGTGTTCTCTACATGACTTGAGACACTTACAGGACTCAAAAGTTGTAACAGAGATTCCATGGATGACATCTCTCTGTCTAATAAGTTCCTTCTAAATCTAGGATTCCAGCTATTTCTGTCCCAAAATTGGCCACCAAGCGTCCTTGTGGGTTGTTATATATAAGTGCTACAGAAGACAGTACTTTAAGGGATCATCACTGCACCAACGGTCATGCCAAAACTTGATCCTCATACCATTCCCTATAGCAAATCTTGTTCCAGGGTCCAACCCTCTTCTGATTCCCTCTGCTTCTCCACAATCACCTTTCTTCATAAGTTTCAATGCTCACATGCAAATCCATATGGCGATTTACCTAGTTGTGCTTTGTTGAGGGGGCAAAACCTCCTCATGCCCAAGCCTCCTATGCCTATTTTTAGTACTAATAGCCATCAATCTTACTAGGTGAGTTTTGTTTTCAAGAAGTCCTCCACCTTGAAGAAAATATTTTTGAATTCTTTCCAGCCTGATCCTGACCTTTCTAAGCATTACAAAAGCCGATGATAAATAAAATTGGAAGATTGGATGATATGGTTTTCAATGGGGTAAGCCTTCCTCCCTTGGACAGGTTTGGGCTTTTCCAAGATGCCAGCATTTTCATGAATCTTTCCTCTTCTGAATCCCACACTGAAAGGGACTTAAACTTAGCCCCTAACACCATATATAGATACTTTAAAGAAATGCTTCCCATCCTACAACCCAACTCACCAGCTAAAGCCTCCAAATTTTCCACCCTTCCATAGGCAACTTCTTACTTCTCTGCAAGTTGAGTTTCAATCCTAAGATAGCTTCAAAACATAAAATGGTGCATGTTACATAGGAAACTTGCTCATTATCCATCTGCCTGGAAAAAGAGTCAAGTATCATTGGAAAAAATGATGTGAGAGATCTTGACCCTGCCACCTCTAGGCCCCTCCACTTAAACCCTTTGACGAAAGTTGTCTATTAATAGATTTTATAAGATATGACAAAGAAATGTTTAAGCTTTTGAAGGATGTTTTGATCTATGATTTGTGAATTCTATAGCTAATGTTCTTAGACACAGACAATAGTTGTATTTTTTTATTGGGTTAATGTACAAGCCAGGTTAGGCTTGTAAACCAGCTTGGTCCCAGCCAAACACACATAAATTTTGCTTCAACAGAAACGGTTGAGCTCAGGTGAGCTTGTTCTTGGCTTGAGATTGATCCTAGTTTTGATCAAGTGAAGTGGGATTATTTCATGTTTGGCTTGGCTTAGTTTAACCCTTGGTCAGAAGAAGAAAGAAATCTAGAGAATATAATTTGCTCTTCAATTAAGAAGCAAATGGTTTATGGCTTTTTCTTTCATTTTCTCCTTGTATTTTATGTTGCCTTTATATTCAGAAATTCTTTTTTGGTTTTTCAGAGGTTGTCTTCTCTTACTACTTGATTTTCCATTCTCTTATTATTATTTTTTTTCCTTCCTTTTGAAGTACTCTACTCTGTCATCATGTCTATGAACGCTTTAGTTTGGCCGAGGATCTCGTTGGCCTTGAACTTCCCTATTCCCTTTCAACGCTTTTCTCTCTATCCTTTTATGTTAATTTTTTAGATAAGAATCTGAGTTCAAAACTGTATCTTTGGAATAAAGACAAATTGGTTTAAGAAATTTAGGACTACTTGTTTAGCAGAAATTAGAAATGTTTTTTGTCCTTAGAAAATGGAGAAAGTGAAAATGTCTTTGAAAAATTATTGTTTGCTTCTTGCTCCTCCAAGTCACCAAGTTGCCCTACACAAAGGTGCAATAGCCTGAAGTTGATCTTTAGTCATCTATGGAAACTGCCTAGTCAACGTTTGTGAACCCTTCAATGCTTCTTGTTTCATTTTTCCTGAATAATAATCCTTTACTTGGAGGATAGTGTTTAATAACCATCCGATGATGAGAGACCAGAGGTTTGAAGTGGAGAGAAAGGCTTTCCGGGTGAAGTTTGAAGGCTTCAATGGAGGAACGTGGATTTCAATTACAGAGAGAAGCCCAGGATTTGTTGTGTCCTTGGGTTTTGGAGAGGAGGAGATGGATTGGCTGTTGGAGCACTTGAAGAAAGCTGTGGAATTGGAGGCTTCTAGGGGTTTTATTCGGAAGATGAGGGGCAAGAATAGGACTCATTTGATGGAGATTTGTTTCAATAGTAGAGAGAGATTTATGAAAATTACAGAAATCGTTGAAAGGAGAAGATCATTAGTTCTAATTGTTCCTGAGGGTGTTAAAGGTTATGGATGGGATACCCTTAGGAAGGCGATTTCTTCAGTCCAAGACTTGTCTGTTCAAGCTGTAAGAGCCACGAAGGAAGTGTTTAAAGAGTCTCTGATGAATAAAGGTCTGTACAAAGAAGGGCGGACCTATGCAGGTGTGGTTGCAGAGAAGGGACCTAGGAATGGAGTTATGATGCCGATTGGTAAATGGGCAAGAGCCGTAATCTGTGAAAGTAAAATGAAAGTTTTAGATTGGTGCGAAGTAGGAAAAGCTACAGCGAGGATGATGGGCATGAATGGTATGGTGTCTATAACCCCTTTTTCTGATTACAAGGGCTGTTTTTTCGTGGATTCTGTAAAGAGAGCTAACTGGTTTCAAAATCAAGGGAGCGTAACAGTGAGGGGAGAGGCAGTTGCTCTGAGGAGATGGGCGCCAAAAGAGAACTCTGTTGTTTTTGGAAAGTTTAGAAGGGGATGGTTAGGACTCAGAGGCCTTCCCTTTCATCTGTGGGACGAGGTTCAGCTGAGATTCATTTTGCAGAAGTGGGGAAAGGTCACGAAGGTGGCTCGAGAGTCTCTGAAGCTCGTAGATTTGACGAAAGTGAAGTTGTGGGTGGAGATGCTTCCAAACGTAGTGTTACCAGCGCTGCTAGAGGTGGAAGATGGAGCCTGTTCTTTTACGGTGGCAATTATAGTCACCGGAGAAGCTGCACGAGACGATCTTATCAGGCCGGAGTCAACCCGCAGCAAGGACGAGCTGATGTCAGAGGAAGGTTGTGTCTTTCAGAAGCCAAAGGTCGTTGAAGAGCTACGAGCTACTGCTAGGGACAATGAGTGCCATAGCTGGAGGCCTCGTCATCGCTCCCGTTCTCGCTCTTCAGATTCAAATTTGGCGTCTAAATGGAGAAAGGAAGGGGAGGGAGAGCTTTGGGCCCAACGTCGGGAATTGCTATCGGGCCAACAAAACCAGACGCCTTTTTTAAGGCCCGTTTGAATAGGGCCCAGGCTGGAGAGAAGTGTTGTGGGCCTCCTGCGGGGCTAGCCCAAGAAAAAGGAATAGACTTTTTTAATGGTGGCCCAGCAGAGTCTTCGTCCTCGAAGCACCAGAGATCAGGACCTTCTGCAAATAAGGAAGAGTCGATTGCTCTTCTCCAACAGTCGCCAAAGATGAAAGGCTCCCCAGTCTTCGCAAGGCGAAAGGCGAGAAGCTGGTCGCCGAGCCTAAAGGTGTCGCCGTCTTCCCCAAAGCGTAACCTAGAAGGGGATGGCTCATCGGAAGTAAATCGAGCCTATCTGAGGGGAAGACCAATCCCCAATAAGGAAGTTCTCCTTCCTGCTCCAGAATCCTTCCAAGTTTTCACCGGGGAGACAAAGGGAGATGAAGGGAGTTCGCGTTGCTGCTGGAACAAGGTGCGCCATCCTTTCTCGGCCCTTTCTGAGCAGGGTCTTCCTTTGGTTGGGGCTTTTGAACCTTCTCCTCTTCCCGTCTCCCCTGTTTCTTCAGTTCTTCCTTCTCGATGTCAGCCTTTTCTGTCGATTCCAGTGGAGTCAAGCTTTGCTTCCCATCATGGCCATGTTTTGAATTCTCCTGTGATTGAGCTCAGTCGTCATGTTGGAGTGTCCTGTCCTGAAGGTGTGGCGGTTCTTGTAGAAACCTTTAATCAAAATTTCAAAGACTGCCCTTTCTCTAAGGAAACACTTAGTAGCCCAGAGAAGCTTTATGTCTCAGCCAAGGTTGCGTCCCCAGAGCCAGAATCTCCCACTATCCCGTTGGAAGGCTTTCAGGTTGAGGGCCTCACGCCTAGGAAAATGGTCAAGGTGCAGTCGGTTTTGGAAAGTCTAAGGATTAGAATTGTCAAAGATAATGGAAAAGGTGTGCAAGTTGAGAGTAAGTGTACTCCATTTGCGGATAAGGTTTATTCAAGAAGGAAAAGGAAAAATGATTCTGGTACCCGAGGACAAGATTAGGTTTGTTGCTGGTTGTGCTGGGCTGTTTTTGTTTACATGAAGATTTTAAGTTGGAACACGAGAGGATTAGGTTCCAAAAAGAAAAGGAGGACAGTCAGAAGGTTTTTAAGTTCTCAAAGTCCAGATGTGGTGATGCTTCAGGAAACGAAGAGAGAAATTTGGGACAGGAGGTTTGTGAGTAGTGTCTGGAAAGGTAGAAGTATGGAGTGGGCTGCCCTTCCTGCTTGTGGGGCTTCAGGGGGGATTGTGATTTTGTGGGACTCAAATAAGTTCAAGTGTACAGAGAAGGTGTTAGGATCTTTCTCTGTAACTGTGAAGTTGGATTCTAGTGAAGAAGGGTCTTTTTGGTTAACTTCAGTGTATGGCCCGAATAAGCTTTTGTGGAGGAAGGACTTTTAGTTGGAGCTTCAGGACCTTTACGGTTTGACATTCCCAAGGTGGTGTGTAGGAGGGGACTTTAATGTTATCAGGAGGATATCTGAGAAGATGGGTGACTCTAGGTTAACTCTCAATATGAGGTGTTTTGACGAGTTTATAAGGGAGAGTGGCTTGCTGGACCCCCCTCTAAGGAATGCGGCTTTTACTTGGTCAAACATGCAAGCTGCTCCTATTTGCAAGAGATTGGATAGGTTCTTGTTTTCTGCTGAGTGGGATTCTTTCTTCTCTCAGAGTTTTCAAGAGGCGCTTCCTAGATGGACCTCAGATCATAGCCTAATTTGTTTGGAAACCAATTCCTTAAAATGGGGTCCGACCCCTTTTAGGTTTGAGAATATGTGGTTGCTCCATCCTGAGTTTAAGGAGAAGTTTAGGGATTGGTGGCAAGAGTGTTTGGTTGAAGGTTGGGAAGGCCACAAGTTCATGAGGAAATTAAAGATTGTTAAATCAAAGTTGAAAGAATGGAATAAAGTGGCCTTTGGAGATTTAAGAGAGAGGAAAAACCTCATCCTCTCAGACTTAGGAAGAATTGATCTAATTGAACAGGAAGGGAATTTGAATTCTGATTTGGTATCAGAAAGGAACTCAAGAAGAAGGGAGCTGGAGGATGTGCTATTAAAGGAAGAGGTTCAATGGAGACAAAAATCTAGGGTCAAATGGATTAAAGAAGGGGATTGCAACTCTAAGTTCTTTCATAGGATGGCCACTGGAAGGAGAAGCAAAAAATTCATTAAGTCTCTGATTACTGAGAGGGGGGAGACTTTAAGCAACATTGAGGTTATCTCAGAGGAGATTGTAAATTTCTTTGGGAAACTTTATTCCAAACCTGAAGGTGACTCATGGAGGATTGAAGGTGTGGATTGGGTCCCTATTCAAGAAGAGAGTGCAGTTTGGCTGGATAGGCCTTTTTCAGAAGAGGAGGTCCGAATGGCAGTGTTTCATTTGAATAAGGAAAAAGCCCCTGGTCCTGATGGTTTTACTATTGCAGTTTATCAAGAGTGTTGGGATGTGATAAAAGAGGATCTTATGAGGGTGTTTAGTGAGTTCCACACCAATGGGGTAATAAATCAAAGTACAAATGCAACTTTCATTGCTATGGTGCCCAAGAAAAGCCAAACTTTTAAAATCTCAGATTATAGACCTATTAGCTTGGTTACAAGTTTATATAAGATAATAGCTAAGGTCTTATCAGGGCGTTTACGCAAAGTTCTTCATGAAACAATTTCTGGCTTTCAAGGAGCCTTTGTTGAGGGGAGACACATTTTGGATGCTGTCTTGATAGCCAATGAAGTGGTGGATGAGAAAAGAAGGTCAGGGGAGGAAGGTGTAGTCTTCAAAATTGATTTTGAAAAGGCCTATGATCATGTGGATTGGGGCTTCTTGGATCATGTGCTTCAAAGAAAAGGATTCAGCCAGAAATGGAGATCTTGGATAAGGGGTTGCTTGTCATCATCAAGTTTTGCAATCTTAGTTAATGGGAATGCAAAGGGTTGGGTGAAGGCCTCTAGAGGTTTGAGACAAGGAGACCCCCTTTCTCCTTTTCTTTTTACTTTAGTGGCAGATGTGCTAAGTAGGTTGATGATCAGAGCAGAGGAAACTGGACTAACTGAGGGGTTCTTGGTGGGGAGGGATAGGACTAGAGTGTCTATGCTACAGTTTGCAGATGACACCATCTTTTTCTCTAAAGCCTCTCTGGAACATCTTCAAAATCTCAAGATTATTCTTTTGGTTTTTGGACAAGTTTCTGGTTTAAAAATCAACTTAGAAAAAAGCTCCATTTCAGGTATTAACATTGGGCTGGAGCTGTTGTCTAATTTGGCCTTGGTTTTTGAATGCAGAGTGTCAGAATGGCCTTTGTCTTATCTAGGCCTTCCATTGGGAGGGAACCCTAAGACAATAGGTTTTTGGGATCCGGTGGTTGAGAGAATCTCGAGGAGATTGGATGGTTGGAAAAAGACCTTTTTGTCTTTGGGAGGGAGGATAACTTTAATTCAGTCTTGTCTATCTCACATCCCTAGTTACTTTCTATCCCTCTTTAAAATCCCAGCTTCAATTGCCTCAAAAATTGAAAAGATGCAAAGGGATTTCCTTTGGTCCGGGGCGGGGGAAGGGAAGAAAGATCATCTCATCAGATGGGATGTTGTTAGTAGGCCAAAGGAGTTGGGAGGTTTGGGCTTTGGGAAGACTTCTATGAGAAATATAGCCCTATTAGGGAAATGGCTTTGGAGGTTCCCTAGAGAAAGGAATGGTCTTTGGCATAAGGTTATTGCAAGTATATATGGGACACATCCCAATGGATGGGACGCCAACATGGTGGTTAGATGGTCTCACAGATGTCCTTGGAAGGCTATTGCTCAAGTTTTCCAGGATTTTTCCCCGTTTGTTCGCCTAGTGGTGGGCAATGGGGAGAGAATTCGTTTTTGGGAAAACCTCTGGAGGGGAAACCAAACTTTATGTTCTCAATTTGCTGATCTTTATAGAGTCACTTCTGTGAAAAACCTCTCTGTTTCAGATGTACTTGGCAACTCCTATCCACTGTCTTGGAATTTTAATTTCCGTCGCAATCTAACTGATTCAGAAATTGAGCTCCTTCAGAGCTTAATGCTCTCCCTTAGTTTAGTGCGTCTCTCTCCTTCTTTGGCAGATTCAAGAGTGTGGTCTTTGTCTTCGTCAGGCTTGTTTTCAGTGAGATCTTTTTTCTTGGCCTTGTCAAAAGTCTCTAATCCTATCTTGTTCCTCCCAGCCAAGTTTTTGTGGAGTTCAAAAGCCCCCTCAAAGGTTAAGGCCCTCGCTTGGGTAGTAGCACATGGGAAGGTAAACACCAATGACAAGTTGCAATTGAGAAGACCCTACAAATCCCTTTGTCCTCAATGGTGCATTCTTTGCAAAGGAAATGGAGAGTCGATTGACCACCTTTTTCTTCATTGTCCAGTTACCATTGGACTCTGGCACAAGTTGTTTAATCTAGCAGGGTTGGTTTGGGTCCCTCCAAGGAGTTTTGTGGACATGTTGGTAATTGCTTTTAAAGGATTGGGGAACTCTTTAAGAGGAAAGACACTTTGGCAAATTGCGTGTCTTACTTTGGTTTGGATGGTGTGGCAAGAGAGAAACAAAAGGATCTTTGAGGAAAAAGGGAGAACGGAAGAGATTTTATGGGATTTGATTTTGTTCTACTCCTCTCTTTGGGCTTCTTGTACTACAGCTTTTAGAGGAGTTCCTCTAAGTGTTTTACAGCTCAACTGGACTGCGGTGTGCGCGTCTTAAGTTTGAGTTGTGGGGGTTTCTCTTTGTTTTCAGTTTCCTTTTGTTGGGTGTTTCTTCTTTTGTTCAGTTTGTGTAGGAAGGACCTCTCATCCTTCCCTTGGTTTCTTTTGTATTTCTCCTTTTTCTTGTATCTTTTCTTCTATCAATATATTTTTCTTCGTTTCTGATAAAAAAAAAAAAAAAAATGTCTTTGAAAAATTTGAAGTTATTGATCAACTTTCGACAATAATCCTCTTTCATGTATAATTGTGATGACCATTTTTCTGAATAAATCACTTTTCATTAGATAGCACAAAAAAAATGCAAGCTTTAAATGCCAACTTTAGAAAAAGGCTTCAATGCACATTTTCACCCAATGCTCATATTTCAAACAATATTTAAAAAGTGAACTGGGGTGGGGGGTTGGTGATTGGGCCAGTTATAGTGTTTGTTATAAATTGCTGCAAAATAATATATAAAATAATGTGATTTTTAAAATATTTTTATAATCATAACTTTGAAAATAATGTAAGTAAAATAATATAATAAATTTTAAAATTACAAAATAATCTCTCTCTCTCTCTCTCTAGATAAAATTAAATAATAAAAATTTTCCTCCATTTTGAATATATCTGCACAAATACTTATCAAAAAAAAAAATTATATATGTTTAATCTAATAAAATTTAAAATATTAATACATTTATATTTATCCTTATTATAATTTAATTTAATAATATCAAAAACAAAAAAATATTATTGAGGTTTTTAATTATCCATATATATATATATATATATATATATTAATTTTCTTATAATTATTTTTAATTTTTAATAATAGATAAATTGTATATATATTACATCATAATTCGACAACGGTTCAACTATCAATCTAACGATTGAACCTGAACCAATAACTTTTCTGATTTAGTGACTAGTCCAGAACATTAGTTTCAAACACTGAGGTAGTGGCTCTTGAGGTCTAACTCAAGTGGCAAGGTGTTGGGGTGGGGATGTAGGAGATTCTAGGTTGGATCCCAGGGAAAATATGTTTGTATGGTTGTATGAACAAAAGAAAAAAAAAACTGAGGCAGCTGTAATGCATATCTAATATGTGCCACACATTTTGACCAACCATAGCACCCCTTTGCTGCAAAATTTTAATTTATTTATTTTTTACTTTGTAGATCTTTCATCCTTAGGATTTTTGGGGTAAAGAAGAACTTGCCTTTGGAAACTCGATTGGAGAGGGAGATAAGAAAGCTAGAATGTTTGGTCAATTACAATTGCTTGCCACTCTCGTCTAGGGGAAGGGGGAGGGGCAGCAGAGTCTATGCTCCATCTTTTTGAGGATGCTGCCCTTGTGTTGCAGCTTGGTGGTGGTTTTGGGGTCTAGATGGTCTCTAGGGTGTCTCTTGTTTCCTGCTAGTCTCTAGGGGTTTGTTTTGGTGTGGGTTGTGCTTTTAGTGATGGTCTTCTCCGATAGGGAGACTCTGGTGGACTTTAGTTTTTTTGTGGTCTGGGGTGGTTGGTATTTCCTTTTTACTTTCTCTCTTGCTAGCCTTTTGGCATGGGTTGTATACTTTGTTGTGTACTTGGCTGCACCTTTTGCGCTTCTTTATATATTCTCTCAGTTACCTATAAAAAAAAAGGTTCTTTCATCCTTTCAAATTAAGCTAATTTGATTGTTGTTAAACATGTTTTGAAATTTTTAGATTTCCTTCAAGCATTTTCTTAAAATAAAAATCACCCTGGAGTGTGTCAAAGGAATCATAACCATTGACCAAATTTTGTTTAGAGAACTTCTTTATGACAATTTGCTGCATTCCTAGTGTATGTTTAATTTAGGGATTAATATAGTTTTCTTTGTGCTTTATAGAATCAATTCCTTTTAATTGATAGTAGCAAATTTCTCATATTAACTTGTTCAAGATCGAAGAAACAAATTGTGCCAGTAACTAATATATCATTATTCTTGTTTTTAGCTTCAATTACATATGATGTGTAGAAGTTTATCTTACAGCAATTTTATGTATTCTTTTGCTTTTATATATATTTTTTAAAAATAAAACTATTCAACATGTTATATTGATGCCTTATGTGTTGAGGTCTATCCCTTTCTGGGAAATAAAAAACTTTGCTTTAGTCTTTTACCCTAAAATGATTTTGACATTATGCTGTTATTTTCCCTTTGGTTATGATTAAAAATTTGTGAATCAGGTGCATATTGCTGGTGTAGGTGATCACAGTTTAGCTGGTATCACTGGGTTAGTTGATCCCTGCCCCTTACCATCAGCTGCCAAAAAGAAGGGATTGCGAGACAGGGACAAACTATTTTATGCACCTATGTCTGGTCTTGGGGATCTCTTGTATGACAAGGATGCTGTCTACATAAACATAAATGACCATCTTGTACAGTTTTCTAATGTTGATGATGAAAATGGGGGAGCGGCACGGAAAGGTTTTATATTTGTCTTTGCATTTGCCCATATTTGTTACATAGATAAAAGATCACTTAGATTACTTCTTGCTTATATAAATTCGTTTTTTCCTTGTGTCATTCTTAGCACCATCCACTCTTCTTTTTACTGGAATAGAGCTAGCGCTTTTTTTTTTGGTTGGATATTAACTGTTTTATTTTAGTCTTGTATTCATTTTTTATGTGGAATAATGCATAGGACAATAGGCTGTTATCTTGGCATTCCCTTATTATTATGACTGCTTTCTCCTTCCTTTTCTTTTTCGATAATACAACTGCCATTGTTTTCATTGTGTGAAATTTTTGGTGTTTTCAGGAAAGGATCTTGATGTAGGTGAAGTCTTGGTGAAATCACTTCAGAATACTAAATATTCAATTGATGAGAAGTTAGAAAAAAGCTTCATTTCTCTTTTCGGCAGGAAGCCAAATGTTTCATCTGAAGCCAATGATTTGAATGGTATTGATGAAATTGTTGAGAACATCAATGGAGAAGAGCTAGGCCAATATCAGTCTAGGGGTGAAAATGAAGCTGATGGATCTGATGAAGGAACTGGTTCTGAAGATTCGGATGGTTTGGCATCATTAGAGCAAGATCATGCTGCTAAAAAAGATGCAACTTTAACAAGTAAAGAGGGCCTTGAAGAAGAAAACGGTAATGCATCAGAACTGCAACCCCCTTTAAAAGATAACTTCGAAGAAAAGATTGAGTTCCATGATGGAAGGCTGAGGAGAAAAGCTATTTTTGGAGATGACATTGATGATGATCTAAAGGTAATTATCTTGCTGCATGTCATGGTCACTGAACAAAATTGTCTCTGAAAATTGGGGTGGTGGGGAAGGGGTTGGATTGATGTCTGTGATCCACTTGCTATTTGCTTTGTTACTGCAAATGAGTTTTGTCAATGTTTTTGTGGACCTTGTGGACTGAGATGAAGTATGTGAAAGGAGGATGAAAATGCCTTTGGAGGCCCTCTAATTCTTTCAAACTATTATTGGATGTTGTTATTGTCATTATTTCCTGAATGTTTGATGTGATGATTTCATTGTAATACTATACTGGAGCTCTTCATGGATGTAATGTTTTTCTTTTTTTTTCTTGTGAGACTGAACTTGACATGAGGCCACAGGCAATGTACACCATCACTAGCTTATGAAAATAGCTTAGTTGTTTTTCCCCCCTTCCCATCTATTCTCTTCCTTGACCCTGATGCAATCTTATCTTGACTCTTTTCTTAAGCCAATAATTCATTAAGGGCCAGGTTGGTGGCATATCCAAAATTTCACTTTAAGTACACCATGCTAGAGACAAGAAAACTTGCCTCCCTGGCCCCCCACCAAACCAAATCAACCAGTGAGGTTTTCTGCCAATCAATTATACAAAGTTCATTTTCTGACTCCCTCAGAGAGATCCAAGGCAGAAAGCCAACAGAATGAGTGAAAATTAAGGTTCTTTCAGTGAGTTATTCATCCATGAGGTGAAGAATTTAGTGATAAATTTGGAGATTGTAGAAATTGTTGCTCTCAAGGCTTTAAATTGGCACCGATCTATTTCTTTCTTGACTTATTTGTTCTTAGAGATGTGAAATATATTTGGTTAATAATGTCATAATTATTATTCTACCTATCAAAAAAAAATTGTCATAATTATTATTCTATCAAAATAATATCTTGATTCTTCTGATTGTGGAGTAGTTTTTTTCTTCTAAGATACCTATAATCTTTCCATTCACTTCATTTTAGGATTTGGATGAAGATGATGAAGAAAATGAAGATGATGGAGATAACCTGTCATTTTCTGGTTCATATTCTTCTGAGGAAGATGGAGAGGATCAAAAAACAGATGGTATAATTTCTCTAGTCACTTTGAATCTTATATGCGTTGTAAAATTCATAATGGGCTTGCTGAAAAGTATTTTATGTAATGGTATTTAATTGGGGTAAATGACTAGAATGAAAAAGAAAGCTGATATTAATTTCCAGTGATTGTATTTTTGTTTCATCAAGTTCTATTTTTCATTCTTAATTTCTTCAATTGAGGCAGAATTTTGATAAGATTGCTTTTCATCATACCTTGCATATCTAACATGTCTTATTGATGGGCCTCATAGGAGATGAGATGGGGAATCTTTCAAAGTGGAAAGAGTCCTTGGTGGAAAGAACCATCCCAAAACAAAATACTAATCTTATGCGACTGGTATATGGTGAAGAATCTGCTTCACGTTCTACAAATTCTGTTGATGAAGCACATCATAGTAGTGAGGATGAAGAAAGTGAGGATGATGAATTCTTTAAGCCAAAAGGAGAGGGAAACAAGGTTTGTTGTAGCAGCTATTGTTACCATCAAGGAGTTCTTTTATTAGAGTAGGAGGCACTTTTACTAGATAATTAGAATTTGAACTCCTTTGGAAAATTGGTCCATATGTGTGAACTTGATAATGGGTGTGTTTGCATTCTTACTCCTGGTCTTATTTAATGCAGAAGTTGAGAGAAGGATTGGGTAGCAGCCATGTAAATGCTGAGGACTGTTCCAAATTCACAAATCATGCAAATCTCAAGAACTGGAAAGAGGTTGAAATTGTTGAAAGCATTCGTGATCGTTTTATCACTGGGGATTGGTCAAAGGCTGCTAGTAGAGGTCAAGTCTTGGAGACTGGTAGTGATCGTGATGATGATGATGTTTATGGTGAGTTTGAAGACCTAGAAACAGGTGAGCAGTATCGGAGCCAAGAGGCAGGGGATGCTGGGAATGATGCAATCCACAAGGAAAATGATTCATCAATTGAGGAAAGGAGGCTTAAGAAGCTTGCTTTGCGTGCAAAATTTGATGCTCAATATCCTTTCTACTGATATTTTTTTTGAATTTTTGGAACTCAAACTTTCTCTCTTTCTATCCACTGGCCCTTTTTGTTATTTTCTTAATCATGACTTATCTTTCATCAGTCTTTTATGTGAACAATTTCACTGGCTTTCTTTTCCCTCTCATCTGCTTTCTTTTTTAAGTAAATTATTTGAAAATTGGTTGTGTGACCTTAATTTCTATCTACATATGAGGGATCTGAATCATCAGATGAGGAAATTAATGCCGAACATGGGTCCAAGTTTCACCATAGACAAGCTAATGAAAGTGGCTTTTTTGACAAGGTAGGTATTATGGTATTCCTTTTACATTTAAGTTTACTGGTTTGTGGCATTGGTCTTAACTCATGCTTGGTTCTTGCAGTTGAAAGAGGAGGTTGAACTTCGGAAACAAATGAATATGGCTGAACTCAATGATCTTGATGAGGAAACTCGAATAGAAGTAGAGGGATTTAGGACAGGAACTTATCTAAGATTGGAGGTCCATGATGTTCCTTTTGAGATGGTTGAACATTTCGATCCGTTCCATCCTGTTTTAGTTGGAGGAATTGGTCTTGGGGAGGAAAATATTGGTTACATGCAGGTTTGAATATATTCTAACTATTTTCTTATTTTGGAACACAATGGTGAATAACCTTTAGTGTCCTTCTGGTAACAATAGATCATTAAGCATTTTATGACTACCCACTGGTGCTAGCTCTTAGTTCTTGCAAAAATGATAATTCCTAATAAATGGAGTCTTATTGAAAAGATTTAATGGAAGTTTTAGGAACCTAAAATATTTGAGAAAAAATAATTGGCTTTAAAGCTTTGTTTATGTAAAGGAGAGGTCTTCGGCATCAACTAAACTAAACCTTTTAACTCAAGGGTGGTGTTTTTTGTGTCCCCTCTGTCTCTTTTGGCCTTCAGCGCCTCGTATACACTGTGTATACTTTAGTGCGCCCTTTGGAAGGCGCTTTTAATACGATCATTCTTTACCAATCAAAAAAGACAAAAAAATAAAAAAAATAAAATACAATTAAACCTTTCAAATCAAGGAAAAACTGTATGATTAGATTAATATTCAAATTTTGTAGGTGTCACTTCTAGCTTATGTAAGATATCTTGAACATAAAAGCAATTTGCATATAAATGAGATCTAAGACTAAAGACTGAAAGTCCACCTCTTTTCATTCTATGCATTTTCAATGTTATAATGAATAAGACTGGAAAGACTGAAAATGCGCATCTCTATTTGTCCTATGCAATTTTATTGTTTTAAAGAACAAGAGTTTGATTTTTGCATTATTTAAATAATAATTTTAATTGTATGTTCTTTCCTATGAGACTTTGAGAAGAAGAACGTGATTATAGTCCAACAGTATATTAGTAATTTAAATTGTGTTCCTTCTTATGAAGGTTCCAAGAATTGTTAATTTGTTTCCAATTTAATTTGGAAAATTCATCATAAAATCAGAATATTAGTTACATATTACCAAGTAATAGAACATTCTATAAAAGCAACGACAAACAGTTTTAATGTCTAAACAAAAACTGGAAAGCAATTCTATGTGGCTCATTTAGTTGGTAAACCATTCTGGTATACATTGTGAATATCTTGCTTTCACCTAATTTGATGCAAGGATTTATTACAAGATTTTTCTTTCATTTCTCATGTTTTTTATAATGGTTAATTTTTTTGATTGACTTTTTACTTTCATACTTTTCATACAATAAAATGTTCTTTTTCTATTATTCCAGGTCAGGATAAAGAGGCATAGGTGGCACAAGAAATTACTAAAAACTAGAGACCCAATAATAGTTTCTATTGGATGGAGGCGGTACCAAACTATACCTGTATATGCCACAGAGGACTGCAATGGGCGGCATCGTATGCTCAAATATACTAAAGAACACATGCACTGTCTTGCCATGTTTTGGGGCCCTCTAGCACCTCCGAACACTGGAGTGGTTGCTGTGCAGAATTTATCCAACAATCAGGTTAGATATATGTATTTTTTTTTTGAAATTTTTACTGGTTCTTAAGATTATCTATATGATATGTGTAGTGAGAAAGAACAAATTTGAAATCCTTTTGTTATCATGATACCAAGATATTTTGGCTATAATTGTTTCTTTTCCTTCTCATTATTGACATGGTACGGTCGGTACATTGCTTCTCGAATATTGTTAGAACTCCATGTTCTGCATGCTCATGTGATCTATGCACCATATGGGCTCCCTACATGTTTCTTCTATGATGTGCTTGGGTGGGTTTCAAATAGGAGAAGGAAGGCTTCTAAAGCCCAGCTCAAGTAGCTGAGTCAAATGTGTTCTTAGCTTGGGCAGTTCTTGGCGTGTCACTTTAGGGCTATGGTAGATGGAATTGATTAAGTCTCATGCTCAATATCTCTCTAGTGGAAAGGCTTTAGGAAGTTCTTTAGCCTTGATTTCCCTAGATTTTATAGCTGTGAAACCTTTGATTGGATTAGTTTTTACTCCCCCTGATTCGATCACTAATAGGCCATGACAGATGTGATCTCAACGAATTTTAGGCCTTCGTCAAATGGTTTGTCACAAATTTGTCACTCTGCCCGATGTCATTGTAGCAACCGTGAGAAGACTTGGCCATCCTGCACCATGCAAAGACCAATCTTTCCTTTCTTGACTAAATATAATCTAGGTTGAATTGAGCCAGAATGAGCTGGATCTATCTTTATCTTTATTTATATTTTTGCTTTGTTTTATTCTCTTTTACCTTAGTACCTCCTGTGTACTTGGTTGGTGCTCCTTTTTTTGCTAGGTGCTTTTTTTTTTTTAATTTACCTATCTAGTTGCCTATTAATGTAACTCTATCATGCTAAATTTAAGGACTGTGTGAAGGACTGATGGAGAAATACCCAGGCCGTCTGTTTGGAGGGCCATGGCTTCATACAAAATGTTCAGTCTGATAAAGTGGAGCTGAGACTCTTGGATAAAATAAGTTTTGAGATAAGGGGGTGAGAGGTCCAGGTCTCAACCATCAAGGTTATTGGTTAATTTGT
The DNA here is from genome assembly GCA_030254885.1 of Vitis rotundifolia. Classification (NCBI taxonomy): domain Eukaryota; kingdom Viridiplantae; phylum Streptophyta; class Magnoliopsida; order Vitales; family Vitaceae; genus Vitis; species Vitis rotundifolia. Next base: position 15,293,118 of record CM058155.1, on the reverse strand, counting down.
GTGTGCATTCTTTCAATGGGTTAACTCACTTGTCAACTGATCTTATCATTCTTTGAGTATCTTGGAAAGCAGAATTAGAAGAAATTCTTTAGAGGGCCTTGACTAGCCCAAGCCATCAAAAGACATCAAAACTTTTGTCCACTGAATATCTTTTTGGAAAGTAGTACCCTCATCCATTTCTAAAAGAACCCTGCACCTAGTCCTGATTTCTTAAAAGTGTGACAATATATATATATATTTTGATAAGTAAAGGGATTGTATTAAAAAACCACCAAAGCAGTGGCTTAAAAGTGTGACAATATAAATGCACCAGAAGTCCGACAAGGTGAATCAACAACTCCTTGGTTTGCCTTTTGTTCAGAAATACCTAATTTCATAGTTGCTTAGTGAACTTTGCAAGGGTGTGCTAGGATCTCTCCATGTAATCTTCAAACTAAGGAAAACCAAGCGTAAATGCTTTCCATAGACAGCGCAATTGGCAGGTGATCACACTTAGAAACTACAGGTCCATGTTCAAGTTGTGGCTTATGCAAAACATGGTGTTTTGGGAGTCAGTAAGAGGAAATCTCTTGTGTTGGCGTGTCTCCTTTGTGGAGAAGAATCGGAAGAAAGCTTGGAGGGCGGCTTCATTGTGCATGTTTTAGACATTATGGAAGGAAAAAAATAGGTCATTCAAAGATCTAGCACAATTTGATCAAATAATCAAATCTTCTTTTATGTATACCTCTTTGGATTGGGCTAGAGTGTACATGGATGACCATGATAGACTTTGTAGATTGTTTGAGCTCTAAGTAAAGAGAGAGAACTTGGTTTTTGTTCTCTCTTCCTTTTTGCTTGCTTTGGTTCTAACCATATGCATTGTGTGTACTTTTGTGCGTCATTTCTTAGTTGTTTTTAATATATTTTTAGGTTTTATCCATCAAATGGAAAAAAAATAAATAAAATTGGGGAGCAATCTTTATATTTTTTTTTATTGGTAAACAAATATAGCATTAATAGAGTGCCCAAAAGGGCACACCCAAGTAGATAGGATGTATACAACAGTCACCAAAAGGTGTCAAAAAAGGATAAGCGAAAACAAACTATTCCCTCCCTCAATAAGAACCCAACTAATCAATGAAGTCAAATAAGAACATTGGGTCTTCAACTATATACCACTTGGTCGAAGACAACAAATTACAAAGAAACAAGGTTTTAAGCCTTTGATTAGAAAATTCCTCGTTATCGAAGGATCTTTTATTTCTCTCTTTCCAAATTGTCTAAACGAAGCAGATAGGAGTTACTCCCCACTCTTTTTTCCATTTCCTTCCAAAAAAGGAGCCATGCCACCCTAACAAAATCTATCTTACAAAGGAAGGAAATACCCAACAAATGCCAAAAAGGTAGAGTAAAAGCTGCCACAATATTCTTGCCTTGCGACAATGTATTAGAATGTGATCATTTGACTCCTAGATATGACAAAAAACATCTATTAGTCAAGGTCCAACCTCTCCTCTATTGCTGATGTAGAGTTAGAGCTTTTCCCTAAGACGCCTCCTCACAAGCAAAAAAGCTTGCCTTCAGTGGAACCCACACATTCCAAACAACCCTTACTAGAAAAGGTGTTGATCTCCCTGGCTCTAGAATAGGTAAAGAGAAAGTTCCCGTTTTTGTCTCTAACCAAATCACCTTATCCTCTCCTTCCCCATTCATCACCTTATCTTACAGCCTTGAAAAGAAACATTCCACAACCACAATCTCCCAACAATTTAGACGCCTAGAGAATTTAGGAGTCCAAACACCCCTTTTACTGAATTGAATCCATAAATCCGTCACTCATTCCTCTTTTGAGTTAGTAAGGCAAATAAGGAAGAAAAAGAAAGTCATAGGTTCAACCCCATACCATAAATCCTTCCAAAACTATAACCTCCTCCCATTGTCCATAGAGGAGGAGATTCTTCCATTAACGATCTCCCCTACCCTCCTTATAGCCTTTCATAACCTAACTCTATACCCATCTCTCACTTCCTTATAAGACAATCCCCTTTAATCTTCTCATATTTACCACAAACAACTTGCCTCGAGAAAACCTCCCTTTTCGTTGCAAAACATCAATTCCATTTGCAAAGTAAGGCCTTATTGCAAAACCCCCCTTTCTCTTATCTAAACAAACAATAGCCCAGTTCACTAAATGCGACTTTTTGTGTAAAGATCCACCACCCCATAGGAGGTCCCTTTAAATATGCTCTAACCTTAAACTCACTATCCTCGACATTTAAAACAATGACATATAGTAGATAGGCAAACTAGATGAAGTGCTCTGAATCAAAGTGAATCTACCTTCTTTGGAAATATATTGTTTTTTCTACATTGCCAATCTTTTACGAAACCTCTTTTACACCCCATCCTAAGTCGCCAAAGAGTTATAAGGGGTGCCTAAAGGAAGCCTCAAATAAGTGGCCGAGAGCTTGCCCAACTTGCAACCTAATTCAAAAGCCAATTCATCCAAATTTTGCACCCTCTCCACTAGAATAAGTTTGCTCTTGCTCAGATTTATTTTCAAGCCTAATATGGCCTCAAACCATATAAGTAACCAACTTGAATGGGTCATTTGGCTAACACAAACGAATATAGTGATAGTGCCCCCCGCCCTTCTTTCTTGGAAACCAATACCAATAATGTCACTTTGAGATTTTTTACAAATCTAATTGCTCATGAAAGTCATTAAAAAAGCCCATCACCTCTTCTTTAATAAAGTCCTAACTAAACTACCAAAACGCCATTGAGAAACTGTTTGGTCCTAGAGTTTTGTCCCCATTTAGATTTGAATGGGCATTGAACACCTCATCCTCTAAAAAAGGCTCCTTCAACTTTGTTGCATCTTGCTAATTTAACATGCCAAAATTCATATCCCTAATACTAGAGCGCCACTCCCCTAGCTCTAAAAAGTGGTTATGAAAAGCCCGGACAATCCCCTCCTTGATCTCAATCTCCTTTGTTAGACAAACCCCATTAATTTTGACCTTAGCTAAAGAGTTCCTTCTTCTGTTTGCATTTGGCATTTTATGAAAAAAATTGATATTTCTATCACCTTCTTTTAACGAAACCTTCCTTGATATGTGCCTCCAACTCATTTCTTCCATAAGTGCCCATTTACGAAAATCCAACCTTGATTCCTCTTTAGCAACCACCTCATCTAGAGATAAAGCCCCCAAACTCTCTTTAGAATCCTAGAAACCCGCTCACTAGAGAAAAAGCCAAATTCTTTCTAACTACCATATTGCCAAAAACCTATTTGTTCCAACTCTTCAAATTAAATTTCACCATTTTCAATTTCTCTGTCAGTATGAAGCTATAAGAATCCCTAAACCCGAACCCCATCCACCATCTCTTCAGCATATCTTTGGGTCCTTTCTCCTTAAGCTACATATTTTCGAATCTAAAAGGAGTAGTGCCTCTCCTCAAGCCACCCTTATCTAAAAAAGTCGTTGAATGATTTGAGACAGGTCTAGGGAAAATACCTTCAATTTTATTGCTGAAATGACCTTCCCACCCCTTTGAAATCAAAAAATGATCTAACCTTGACTGGGACGGGTTATTTAGAACCCTACTCCAAATAAAACCCCCCCAAGCAAAGGAAGATTTCTCAACTGAAGGTCCTCAATGACTTCTAAAAATCTTCTCATGGCTTTCTGTCACCGCTTCACTCCTTTTTTTTTTTTTGATAAGTAACACCACTTCGCTCCCCTTGTTAATTTATTACTTCTTGTTTCAAATAAAATTCTATAATAAGTTCTTTGGATCATTGTTCTTTTTTCATTACCTTTGTTGAGAGAGAGAAAGAGGAAAAACCTTAATTCTCATTCATATATTGTCTACTTACAATTGAGAAATATATATATACAAGGCTAGGAGTCCTAACTACCATACATGTGACCTATATTAACAAGGAAAGATTATATACTATAAATACATTATATTCAACACTCCCCCTCAAGCTGGAGCATATACGTCATATGCACCAAGCTTGTTACAAATATATTTAATCCTAGGACCTCTGAGAGATTTAGTGAAGATGTCTGCTAGTTGATCATTTGAATTAACAAAACTTGTAGCAACACATCCTGAGGCGATCTTCTCTCTAATGAAATGACAGTCAATTTCAATATGCTTGGTCCTTTCATGAAAGACTGGATTGGATGCAATATGTAATGCGGCCTGGTTATCACAGATGAGTTTCATCTGTTCATCCTTTCCAAATCTCAACTCTCGAAGAAGATGTCTCAACCATATGAGTTCATATGTTGCCAAAGCCATAGCTCGATACTCGGCTTCAGCGCTAGATTTGGCCACTACATCTTGTTACTTACTCTTCCAAGATATTAGATTACCTCTAATAAAAACACAGTACCCTGAAGTGGAACGTCTATCTGTGGGTGAGCCAGCCCAATCTGCATCTGTGTAACCAACAACTTGAGTATGACCTCTATTCTCGTACAACACACCTTGGCCTGGTGTACTTTTGATATATCGAAGAATGCGGATTACGGCATCCCAACGGCTATCACATGGTGACTGTAGGAATTGACTAACAACACTCACAGGAAAAGAAATGTCTAGATGAGTAATGGTGAGATAGTTCAATTTACCTACGAGCCGTCGATATCTCCCGGGGTCTCCTAAAGGCTCCCCCTGTCCTGGTACAAGTTTGACATTCGGATCCATAGGTGTGTCTACCGGTTTACAGTCTAACATACCGGTTTCTTCCAGGATGTCTAAAGCATACTTCCTTTGGGAAAGGACCACACCAGAACTGGATTGAGCTATCTCAATTCCCAAGAAATACTTGAGTTTCCCCAAGTCTTTGGTCTGAAAGTGGGTAAAAAGATGTTGCTTTAGTTTCTGAATACCATCCTGATCACTGCCTGTAATGACGATGTCGTCCACATAAACAACCAGATAAATACACTGCCCCAAGGAGTTATGATGATAGAAAACTGAATGGTCTGCTGTACTGCGAAGCATGCCAAACTCTTGAACAACAGAACTAAAACGGTCAAACCATGCTCGAGGAGATTGTTTCAAGCCATATAGAGAACGGCGTAACTTGCACACTAAACCAGACTCCCCCTGAGCAACAAAACCAGGAGGTTGCTCTATTACTACTACCTCTGCTTTACCTACTGTTACCTTAGCTAATGGTTCTCAAACTGTGATCCTCATATCCTTGACCCATAAACCAAAGTTCAACAGAAGCAGACCAGGAAAGATAATTGTCACTGCCAACCAATTTCTCCGAAGTAATCATAGGAGATCCAAATATAACAGAGGAAAAAATGGAAGTTTTAGTAGCCATATCTACTTATCTGGAGAATGAAGTATATTTGGATCGAAGAGAGCCCTAATGCGGCTGCAGATCGCGGCGTGGCACCACTGGAAAGGGAGACGGCTTCAGATCGCGGCGTGGCACCACCGGAAAGGTAGAAGAACACTTCCTTAGGCACGTGCAGGGATTAGGATGGAGAAAAAGTAGCCGAAGCTCGCCGGAAAAACTGTTTGGAGGGTCGGCGGAGGCAAAAAACCCAAAAACAGGTACGTTCAGGGCTCGGATGGCAGAACCAGGGATGAAGGAAGGCTAGTCGGCGTCAGGCGAGGCTGGAGGAGGAGGCGCGTGGCCGGTAAATCCCTCACGCGCCCTCACGCGCCGGCGCATGAGATGCAGTCGCCGGCCGGAAAATTGCGCGTGACCGGCGCGTGGATGATCTTTTGGTTCCGGTGCCTTCACAAAAGTTGGAGATCTCCTCCAGGCGCTCCTTCTGGTATGGTCGGTGTCGGAAAAAGACGTCGTCGGAAAGTTCGCCGGAAAATTTTGCCGGCGGTGAGTGTATTCTGACGACGATCCGACTAACCGGAAAGTATTGGGAGATGGGGAAAGTGACCGGAATGAAACACGATCACCGGAAGGTTTCCCGGAGTTGATGACACAGGAAACAGGAAAGAATTAGGTTTTCTCTCTTGGCTCTGATACCATGTTGAGAGAGAGAAAGAGGAAAAACCTTAATTCTCATTCATATATTGTCTACTTACAATTGAGAAATATATATATACAAGGCTAGGAGTCCTAACTACCATACATGTGACCTATATTAACAAGGAAAGATTATATACTATAAATACATTATATTCAACAACCTTCATCTTGTTTTAAGTATTTTGAACTTAGGAATTTCTTCATTTCCATCCAGTTAAGAAGTTTCCTAAATTGGATAATTTTTATAGCATGTCTTTTTGAAATGGAATTTATTTATTTATTTTGATTAAAAAAAAAAAAAAAAAAAAGAATGCATTAGAAATGGATAAAGTAAATACATGAGAAGGACATGGAATCCTCCCTAGATTTTCACAAGCTAAACAAAAAAATAAAGATTGACTTACTCTAGTTTACTACTAAGGTCTATACATCTATATAGAACCATAAGAAGGAAAATAGTACAAAACATCGCAAACAAATTGAGGTTTTATACATTTAAAAATCCATGAGGGATAACATCTTGATTGGATATGACTACAACAAATCTCCTCTCCTCATTATCCAAACTCTTTTGAACCATACACTGAATGCCAATCAAGCTTAACATTGAGAGGTTTGCCCTTGAATGTCATGATACAAGAGGCGTAGAAAGATGAATATAAATGAATTAGATCCCAAATTGTCTTTGAAGTCTTCCACTTGTCCTAAAAAATCCTAACTTTTCTTTCCCTCCACACAAACCATATCAATGAAACACAAGCAATTTACAACAAGGCTTTGCTTCTAATGGAGCTTTATAAACCCCTATATGAGATGGTCATCATATTACATATACTCCTAAGAGGAACCTAATCCAAACAAGATAATATGAATAGCCTTTGTCATAGGCCCAAAGCCACAGGGCAATGTAAAAAAGGATAGTTGACTGTTCCTCCACTCTTTGAACACAAAATGCACCAATCAGGGCTAAGGATTTTGTAAGATCTTAATTGTATCATGTCACTAGCGTTTTCCTCCTTATGTGCCACTAACTAAGCAAAACTTTGACTTGAGGTGGGACTTTAGATTTCCATAAAAATTTAGTTGTAGAGAAAGGTATATCTATAGGATTGGACAAGTCTAAGACACGAGACTTTACCAAAATAAAGCTTGAGAAAGATGGACCTTGCTCTTGCATCTAGAACAAATGATGACAAGTGTACATAGGTGAGAGATGAGTCTTTCAAGATCCTTTATTTCCAAGTCATTGAGGTTATGACAAAAAAATTAGGTTTCAAGAAAAAAGTGAAAAGAAGCCAAGGATAGTTGATATAGGAAAATTTCTAACTGTGACAACTCTAAAAGGTCTAGTAAACTAAGAGCACAATGTTCAATCCCCCCACCACAAATCTTCCTGAACACAATTTTTTGCTTCATTGCTTGCCACAAAATGAGTAAATTTGGAAAAATCTTGAAAATCCTATGCAATGACCTTCTAGGGAGATTGGTGTGACTAGCTAACTAGAATGTTGGCGTCCCATCCGTTGGGTTGTGTCCTTCGATACTCAAAATAATAATATGGTGCCAAAGAGTAGAACTTTTGCTTAGTGGATCCTTCTAGTTCCTGTTTAGTTCCCTTTTATTTGGAAGTTCTTTCTTCTGACATTTGTGGAGTTGTGTATCTACAGTTTTCCTAGATCTTGTGAAGTGGAGCTAGTGGCTTCTATGTCGTTAGTTGTTGGCATAGAAGGATGTACCATTGAGTGTTTTCTCAGGGAGCTAGAAGAATGCTGTCAACATATAATGAACATGTTATGAGCATAGCAGAGCTCAAACCCACTTAATGAATTAACTGGACCCTGAAACTGTTTATGAGCCTTATCCATTTTTTTATATTCAAGAGCCTAGGCTGCAAGATATGCAGATTTGGCACAGCCTGACTCTTTTGTTGCCCTTGCTACTTTAATTTGATCTTATTGTATCAGTGATGGTAGACTTTGAGTTGGCTTAGGGTTTTGCATGCATATTGTGAACTTCTCTTGGAAAGGCCACCAATATGTGTGAATGACGTGTTTTTCCAAAATAAAATTTTTGTTTTTCATGCTTCTTGGTGCAACTGAAGTTTTTGCTCCAATAATCCACTCTCTCTCTCTCTCTGTAACAATTTCCACTATTTGAATTTGTGTAAGATTTGATTTTAAAAACATTGAACCACAATCGAAGGACCTCTCTTTGGAATTTTAGCATATGGGAAGATCCTTAAAGTCTTATACATGATATTGTTGCAGGTGGCTTCTTTTATTTCTTTTATTTTTGTTGTCAGTGAATATCTTCTGTTAGGTTCTGTAGTCTTTTTTTCCCTTTTTTGGGTTTTCTTTTACCAGTGAATATTGTTCCTTCTCAGGCAACATTTAGGGTCATTGCCACCGCAGTTGTCTTAGAGTTCAATCATGCAGCACGCTTAGTAAAGAAGATCAAGCTAGTTGGTGAGCCCTGCAAAATTTTCAAGAAGACAGCACTTATAAAGAACATGTTTACTTCGGATCTTGAAATAGCTAGGTTTGAAGGTGCAGCAGTCCAGACTGCTAGTGGTATCCGGGGACAGGTGAAGAAGGTATGTATCTTAGAAACAATATGTTCTTCATTTTTTACTTTTGCCCTGTTCTATTGGTTTCTATCTCTTGCTTTTGCTTGTATCTTGTGTTTTAGAGTTTCCAAATTGGGCGTGTTTCTGCTTTTATAAGCACAATTACAATTGTTTTTCTTTGAGCACCGTTTGTTTGTTTAGCATGTAATATTATTGGGGAATTTTTTTCCCAACTGAAAAAATTATGGGCATTCCAATAAGTTTGGGCTTTTCCTCTGCCATTGAAAAGTTTATTGGTAGTTTGAATTTAATGTCAATAATCTTGGCAGGCTGCAAAAGAAGAGCTTGGTAACCAACCCAAAAAGAAAGGAGGACTTCCTAGAGAAGGGATTGCCAGGTGCACATTCGAGGATAGAATATTGATGAGTGACCTGGTTTTCTTGCGTGCCTGGACTGAAGTTGAAGTTCCTTGCTTCTTCAATCCATTGACAACAGCCCTGCAACCCCGTGATCAGACCTGGCAAGGAATGAAAACTGTGGCTGAATTAAGGAGAGAGAACAATCTTCCCGTTCCCGTTAACAAAGATTCACTCTACAGGGTAAAATTTCTGATGCTCTCAGGACAAGACACTGGTTAAAATTTTCCCTCTTGGACATTGTTTCTTAATTCATCTATTTGCTTGTTGTTTGGTATGGCAGCCAATTGAAAGGAAGGCAAGGAAGTTCAACCCATTGGTTATCCCCAAGTCATTACAGGCGGCTCTCCCCTTTGCTTCAAAGCCCAAAGATGTTCTAAAACGAAAGAAGCCTCTTCTGGAGAACCGAAGAGCTGTTGTTATGGAACCCCACGAGCGAAAAGTCCACGCTCTTGTTCAACACCTTCAGATGATTAGAAATGAGAAGGTATACTTGTTAAATTTGACATTTTTTTTTTGTTTGTTTGTTTTCAGTTGTCAATTGAGGTAATGATTTCTGTGTTTAATTTTCACAGATGAAGAAGCGAAAGCTGAAAGAAACAGAAAAGAGGAAAAGATTTGAAGCAGAGAAGGCCAAGGAGGAGCAGGTGTCGAGAAAGCGTCAGAGAGAAGAACGAAAGGAGAGGTACATAGCACAAGACAAACAGAGTAAGAGAATCCGAAAAGGCCCATGAATTAATTGGTAATTGATTGGGAACTATCTTCTCCATCCCAATTTTAGGAGATATTTCCCTTATCGTTAATATATGTTGTTTTTGTGGATAATTATCATCAAGGGAGGAATATGGTTAATTTGAGACCATTAACTCACCTAAAATTTTGAAGTTTTTAACTTTGAATATCATCATTTATTATATTTTTGAAGTAATAGTTTATCCAACCCCTTCCCTTAATGCAACTCACATTTTTCTCTCTTATTCTTTTGTAAATTAGCATCCCATCTCATGTTACCACATACTTTCATTCATATATTGTATTATCTTTTGTCATTTATGGATTACTTAGAGTCCGTTTGGTAGTGATTCCAGGAAGCACTTTTTATATTTTTAGTACTTAAAATTTTTTATCATTTTAGTGTTAAAAATACTAGAAGCGCTTTCTAGAATCACTCTCAAATGCACTCTTAATTGAATTTCAAAGTTTTCTCAATCATATTTTATAGAGATTGAATTATTTGAAACTCATCAGGTCATAACACTTTTTTATTGGGTAACTTAACCCCCCAAATTCATAGTGAGTTCCCAAATTCGGCTTTTTGATTTTGGAAATCAATAAAGATTTTTTTTCTCTCCAAAAGAAAATAAAAATAAATCTCAAAATAAAAGTGGCCCGTCATCATGTGGAAATGCACCCAAAAAAATGCCGGTCTATGATGACTTATACTTATTAGCATCTACACTTGTTTTCACATCAATAATGGAACACTTTGTGCTTGTTAATGAATATCTTATCTCAACACCTTAAAAGTGTGCAATTAATCGCTTCTAATTTTACTTTGAATATAACTTCGACTCTTAAAAATAATAATCTTGAATTAACACACGTATTTTTCAACTTCATAGGCATGTTCGTCAAAATGTTTAAATTATAATATTTTTTTTAAAAAAAATAAAATAAAAATCACTAGAAATCGATTGAGTGCACTCCAAGGCCTTTGAAGGCTCTAATGTAATTTTTGCTTCTCAACATATTTTTGTATAAACATGCCTAATATATTACCATTAATCCCATGAACCATACTCGATAATGTTTACCTAAATGATCATGTGTCTCAATTGATGCTGCCTTCAATGACTTGATAATCCCATCAAATGGATCCAGTAATATTGAAAATAAAATTACTAATCTAAATCAAGTAATTTAGCTCACAAGATGATTCAAAAACGTCTTCACACACAGTTATAAAATAGAACACCTAAAAATAAAGTATGGTGCCACATCATCTAAAATTTTCTAAAAGAGGCAAATGCGTTGCATATGGCAAATCCCAAAGGAAAGGGAAAAGAAGAGGCAAGGAGTTTATTTATTTATTTATTTATTTTTATTTTCAAAATTAAATTAAAGAAGAAAAGGGTATCCGGCTGCACCTCCACCCAGCAGATTTGTCCAAGCCACCAATATTGCCAAATTCCCTCTCTTGGAGAAGCGTTGCAGGACCTTGAGTATTCTCATTTCTCAACTCTTTCGTCTTCATCAAATCCCTCGCCCTCTCTCTGCTGTTGCGAATGGGAGGCCCATCTCCATCTCCATCTCCTTCCCCTTCTCCGAATCCACAACTGACCCAACAGTGGTTGAGCTCCGTCCTCTCACAGCGAGGCCCATCAGCACTCCCATACACCGAAGACGTCAAATGGCTCATCCGCCAGCACCTCCTCTCCCTCTCCGAAAACTACCCCAGCCTCCAGCCCAAGACCGCCACCTACACCCACAACGATGGCCGCACTGTCAACCTCCTTCAAGCCGACGGCACCGTCCCCATGCTCTACCTTGATGTCACCTACAACATCCCCATTATCATCTGGCTCATGGAGTCCTATCCTCGCCACCCCCCTTGCGTCTACGTCAACCCCACTCGCGACATGGTCATCAAGCGCCCTCACTCTCATGTCAACCCCTCCGGTATGGTCTCTATCCCCTATCTTCACAGTTGGGTCTACCCCAGCTCCAATCTTGTTGACCTTGCCCGCAATTTGAGCCACGTCTTTAGCCGCGATCCCCCCCTCTACTCGCAGCGCCGACCTAATCCTAATCCTAACCCTAACCCTAATCCCAATCCTACTCCCAATTACAATTTTACGCCTAATGCCATGATGGGAGCTGCTACCACCGTGCGCCCGGTGATTCCGCCCAGGGCTTATCCCCCGTCTCCCTATGGCAGTGGAAGTGGCACTGGTGGGGGCCGGATTCCGCCATCCCCACAGCGGCACACGGAGGACCCTAACGAGGTTTTTCGGCGAAATGCTGTTAATAAGCTAGTTGAATCGCTGCATGCTGATGTTGGGGTATTGAGGAAGACAAGCGAGGCGGAGATGGAAGGGATGTTCGGGGGGCAGGGGGTGTTGAGGCAAAGGGAGGAGCAGCTATCGAGGGGTGTAAAGGAATTGCAGGATGAGAAGGAGGGGCTGGAGCAGCAGTTGCAGATGGTTTTGATGAATGCTGATGTTCTTGAGGCATGGTTGAGGGAGAATGAGGTTAAGTTGGGTAATATGGGAAATCTTGATGTAGATAATGCATTTGAGCCTTGTGATGCTCTTTCCAAGCAGATGCTTGACTGCACTTCCTCCGACTTGGCTATAGAGGACACAATTTATGCCTTGGATAAGGCTGTGCAAGAGGGATCAATATCATTTGATCAATACTTGAAGAATGTGAGATTGTTGTCTCGTGAGCAGTTCTTCCACCGGGCTATGTGTGCAAAACTCAGGGCTGCACAGATGCAAGCTCAGGTTGCTAGTATGGCTGCTAGGGTGTCATCACAATATGCCATGTGAAAGCCATTGCTTGTTAGAATCTTGATGATTTGTTATTGTGGAGTTGGAGCCTCTGCACAACAAGGTTGTTTGATATATAATGACCTTTTGGGTATCTTGAAGAATGATGTAGTTTGTGTTGATAGGGAACGAAAATGGAGCTTTCTGTTGAAACATGTTATGGTTGAATAATTGATGTGCCAGAACTTTATCTTTGATTGTTACATATGAATTCAATATATTTTCATGTTCTTATTATAAGATCATTTAGTTCATTTGTGCATATCTACGTCTAATTTCTTTGTTACTTTGCCTCCTTTGTTTTACCGTCAACCATTATTTTCTTTGCTGTGTTAAAGACTATTGTATTATCAAGAAAAAAATTCCACATGATTAATAGGTGTTGTTTGGTAAATGGCTCTGGTTGGAAACTCTTTCATAGTTCATTGGAGATAGAGTAACCATTTGTGCCCCCTTTTGTTCATTTAGTTCATTGGTGCATGTCTACTTCTAATTTCTTTGTTACTTTTCCCCCTTTGTTTTACTGTCAACCATTATGCTGTCTTAAAGACTATTGTATTATCAAGAAAAAAAAATTCCATGTGATTAATAGGTGTTGTTTGGTAAATGGCTCTGGTTGGAAACTCTTTCATAGTTCATTGGAGATAGAGTAACCATTTGTGCCCCCTTTTGTTCATTTATTTCATTGGTGCATGTCTACTTCTAATTTCTTTGTTACTTTTCCCCCTTTGTTTTACTGTCAACCATTATGCTGTCTTAAAGACTATTGTATTATCAAGAAAAAAAAATTCCATGTGATTAATAGGTGTTGTTTGGTAAATGGCTCTGGTTGGAAACTCTTTCATAGTTCAATGGAGATGGTAACCACTGGACAGAGGGTGAGGTTCTAGTCCTTTTATTCTGCATTCAAAGATGGCAGATTCTCGGCAAAGATTTAGTGGAGTAGAGGTGAGGTAAAATTTTACCAGGAAAAAGAGATGTATTCCATTTGATTTTGTTATCATATAAAGATTTACTCATATAATGAATCCCATCTAGGAAGCCCTTTAATCAGTAAAAATTTGATCTCCTTGTTCTTGACTCTCTTTAGGCATCATACCTGAGTGCAGTTTGTTTTTGGTGTTCTTGTGCTCAAGCATTGATGTACCACCTAAGGAGATTGATGCTGGAAACTTTTGAAAGAGTGTCTGAAAGTCAGCATTTCTATTTCTTATACTCATGTCATTGCATGCCAATTGGAGTGTTTATAGGTCCATGACTCTGGTTGGATGCTGGGAAATAAAAACTCCCTTTTTGATCCTGTGTGAGGCCAATCTTTTCCACTGTACCATGTATTATGTATGAAAAGGGTTTGAATTTGACAACTTATAACTTGCTTGAGTTGTAGTCAGGTTCTTAGATCTCATGGTGAGGTGTATCTTCTTGATTACCTTTAGTTTTAAGGGGCTCTGCTCAACATGGGCTGGGCTGAAACTATCTGCCTAAAGTTGTGGGAAACATTAATATCAGTTTTAGTTCTCTTTGTTCACTTTATATAACCTACTCTTTCCTTTGCTTTCTGTACAAATTCTTGATGGAGCTATTCAAGTGAATGTAAGTCACAGCAATCATGATTTTTCATTTGGGCTGAACTATCCAGGACATCACAATCCACTTGATGGGATGTTTGGGTTCTGCATGAGACAAGTGGAGCATGCAAATATTTATCTAAAGGTTTTGACTTTTGGGTTTTCTTTGGATAATGATATAGAGCTGTTTTCTATCTTGACCTTTTTAAAGGTAGACTGAATAGATTTTGTGTACTTATTTTTTCAAGAAGCTTGCTTTTGCAAGGCTCATGCCTACAAGTCGAATAATTGAATTGTGGTTTTGCTGGAGTTGATTGGTGGGTTCTGAACGAAAATCATTGTTGATGGAACAATGGTAACTATTTTTAGTTTCTGAATTGCAAACTGCATGTCGTTGAAATGCTTAAGCCTAAGTTTCTATCTCTGCAATTCTGAGAACTGCTAGTTAGTGTGTCATGTTTGTGATATTGTGTAGTATTTTTCTTCTTTTACATGCTGTTTAGCTTCATTATTTTTACGGGAAAGGTGCCTATTAGATGAGATAGAATCCAATACCATGCACCTGGAACTTGTACTCTTTTGCTTTCTTTTCAATTTGCAAGCACATGGGCAACTAGGAGCTTTAGTATCACAAACTCATGAGGAGAAGCTAATTATCCAAGAAGTATCGAGGGTTACAACTATTCATCAGATTGTACAACATCTATTTCTTATGAAATGGGAATTCAGGGGCAAGGCAGTCTCCTGCATCACAGATATTTTCAAACTGGTGAACCAATTTTAGTTTAGTCATTGGATTTGTTAAGTGTAGTTTGGTTTCCCAATGAAATGGAATCAGTCCATTCTGTTACGTTTATAAACTCAAAAAGTTGATGGTCTTTCATTTAATTCTTTTTGGAAATTTGGATTTTCTATGAGAATTGAATTGGGCAATTATGTTTCATGTTGCAATTTCAGACACAATGTTGGTTTGTTTAATGTGGAGACAAAATCATAAGCCCTAAGAAGAATAAGGAAGTCCCACCTCACCAAAAGCTTCTTAAGGGACTCCACAAGTTACATAAAACTGCCTTTGTGTTACTCAGTTGTGAAAGGTGTGCCTAGGCTCCAAGCGGTGTGACGCCATGCTCCGACTCCTGACTCCAGGCTTCGCCCCTTCATGGAGGCGTTGATTAGGGGTGCAAGGCGCTTACCTTTGGCCAGGTGCGACACCCTAAACAGGTGTGTCTTCTCCATCATTCTTCTTCTTCTTTGTCTTCTTTTCTTCATGGAGGCATTGATTAGGGGTGCAAGGTGCTTGCCTTCGGCCAGGTGCGACACCCCAAACAGGTGTGCCGTCTCCATCATTCTTTTTCTTCTCCTCCTCCTGCTTCTTCTTCTTCTGGTCTTCTTTTTCTGGTCTTGTTCTTCTTCTCTAGCGACTGAGTTGCAAAGACTAGGGCTTTTTTTTTTTTTTAATTTTAAAAATAGGGCCAAAACGACTTCGTTTTGGACCTGTTCTTGTATTGCAGCCCCCAAATACCTGTTTTGAAGCCGACAAAACCAAAAACAAAGCCCTAGCTCAGCCTTTGCCTCTCGTGCACATGTGAAAATTGAGAAGAAGAGAAAAAGAAGAAAAAGAGGAGGAAAAATATAGGAAATAAATGGTTATTAAATTTGATTATGGAAGAATTTTGAGAGAAAATTCTTTTTCTTCTTATTTTTCTCAATGAAAATTATATAGGTATTTAACACACATGGTAGAGAAAGACTTCCTAAAATTAGCTAACTAGAATTTTGGGTAGAGGAGAGAAATCTCCCATTATTTTAAGGAACAAAAATAGGAAAGATAGGAATTGGGTAACATTCTACCTCAAATCTTATTAAATAAAGAAAGAAGAGTTAAATACAACGGTAATAAACAACTGTAAAAACTAGGCGTAAAAAGACTGAAATAGGAAAAATAAAATTCCACACTTTCCCTCTAGCTAGGTTGTAAAAATTGATCATACCTAGCTTGCAACTCAAGTCTTCAAAATTGGATCTTGGAAGTACTTTAGTGAGAACATTAGTTGTTTGGAGACCTGTTGGAGTGCAAATCAGAGTGATTATTCCTTCCTATATCTTCGCTTTGATGAAATGACGATCTATCTCCACATGTTTCGTTCAGTCATGGTGAACAGGGTTCTTAGCAATGCTTATGACAACTTGATTGTCACAAAACATCTTCATAGGTTTTTCCAGTGGAATTTTTAGCACCACTAGTAACCTTTTTAGCCATATTCCTTCACAAATTCCTTGAGCCATAGCTCTAAACTTTACCTCTGCACTACTCTGAGCTACAACGGATTGTTTCTTGCTTTGCTAAGTAACTAAATTTCCCCACACATAAGCAATACCCTAAAGTTGATCTTCGGTCCGTTATTAATCCAACCCAGTCTGCATCTGAGAAGATTTCAATATTCCTTTTCATTATCCTCTTGAAATATAAGCCCTTGCTAGGTGTCATCTTAAGATATCTTAGTATTCAATACACGACTTCCATGTGTTCCTTTGTTGGATCATTCATGAATTGACTCACCACACTGATAGAGAAACCACTCTTAGGTCTAGTATGGGACAAGTAAATTAGTTTTCCCATAAGATGTTGGTATCTTCCTTTATCCATAGGGGCACTTCCTTCCTTAGCTCCCAAATTGACTGTGTGATCTATGGGGGTATTTGCAGGCTTGCATCCAAGCATCCTTGTCTCTTTTAGTAAATCAAGGACATACTTTTGCTGAGAGACTACAATACCCTTTTTTAACCTAACGATTTCCATTCCAAGGAAGTATTTGAGATTTCCCAGATCTTTGATTTCAATCTCTTTAGTAAGAAAATTCTTGAGTTTGCATAATTCTTTCTCATGATCTTTGGTTAGGATGATATCATCTACATATACAATGATAATGGCCATCTTCCCCTTAAGAGAATGTTTAACAAACAATGTGTTGCCAGATTGATATTGAGAGTATCCATACCTTTTTACAACTTTTGTAAATATGTCAAACCAAGCCTGTGGAGATTGTTTGAGACCATACAAAGATTTCTTGAACTTGCAAACTTTATTAATATTTGATTTTGTTTCAAAACTTGAAGGGATTTCCATGCACACTTCTTCTTCCAAGTCACCATTTAGAAATGTATTTTGACATCTAGTTGATGGAGAGACCAATCTAGGTTAACAATCAATGATAACAACACTTGGATAGTGTTAAGTTTGGCAACAGGAGCAAATGTCTCTTGATAGTCAATTCCATGGGTTTGGGTGATTCCTTTTGCAACCAAATGAGCTCTAAACCTATCCACACTCCCTTTTGCCTTTTACTTTACGGTGAATATTCATTTACACCCAATTGGATTTTTCCCTTGAGGTAATTCCATAATTTCCCATGTCTCATTCTGAGGAATCTAAACGTCTGTAAGGCTAAACGTTTGTGAGCCTTGAAGAGCTTCTTGGATGTTTTTAGGAATCTAAACGTCTGCAAGGCTAGTAGCAAAGGCCCAAAAAACAGGTGGCAACCCATCATAAGATAAAAAATTATAGATCGGATGATTTGTACAAGATCGTACTCCTTTCCTTTTGACAATAGGCAAATTAAGATCATCATTTTGTAACTCATTATGGACATGGTTAAAATTAGTGTTACCTGGGGAAATTTCACTTGGGTTTGAATTTGGTTCAGCCTGATGAACTTGCTCGGGAAGTGTTCTTTGCTCAGTTTCCTCTTGAGTCTTCTTCCTTGAGTAGACAATGAACTCACTGTTCTTGATAGGTTGTGAGTGAATTGAAGGAGTCCTAGGTGGCTCAATCATGGTGTCTAAAGACTTAGTGATTGGAGGACTTAGACTATGAGGGATATGGTACTAGGGAATATGAGACTCAAGTGTTTGAATGTTGCTAGTTGTGATTTTTGTTTCCCAAAATTGATATTCTTGAGTGGTATGCTCCCCCTGAATATCATATTTGGGATAATAAGGCTGATTTTCAAAAAATGTTACATCCATGGAGTTATAGAATTTTCTGGTTATTGGGGAGTAACATTTGTAGCCTTCCTGGTTTGGTGAATACCCAAGAAGTATACACTTGATTGCTCGATGATCGAGCTTGCTTTGGTTTTGTTGGTGAATGTGAATAAACACAGAACAACCAAACACTTTTGGTAGAATAATGGATAGAAGCCGAGTATTTGGATAAGATTTGTGAAGGACTTGACATGGTGTTTGAAAATTGAGGACACAAGAATGCATTCTATTGATGAGATAAGCTGCAGTAAGTACAAGTTCTCTCCAAAAATATTTTGGAACATTGGTGGAGAACATTATATACCTAGCAACTTCTAAAAGGTGTCTATTTTTTCTCTCAGGAATCCCATTTTGTTGGGGAGTTTCAATGCAAGAACTTTGATGAGTGATGCCTTCGCTTAAGAGGAAATCTCCCATAATGGAGTTGAAATATTCTCTAACATTGTTAGTTTTCAACACTTGAATTTTTGTATGGAATTGGGTCTAAATCATGTTATTAAAATTTTTGAAAATTTGACCCACTTCAGATTTTTCCTTCATAAGAAATATCCAGATAATTCCAGCATGATCAACCACAAAAGAAACAAACCATCTAGAACCTGTCACGTTTTTTTTCCCTAAAGGGCCCCCAAATATCACTATGGATCATAGAAAAATGATGAGATGATTTATATGATTGAAAGGGATAAGAACTGCGAACATGTTTTAATAATTGACAAATCTCACATTAGAATCTTTATTGAATAATGAAGGAAAAAGCTGTTTGAGATACATAAAACTTGGATGACCTAGAATATAGTGCCATAGCATAATAACACTATTGTTATTTGAACTGGAAATTGAAAGAGAATGTTTTTTACAAAGTGCCTTTGGGGTTGTCCTTCAGGATTATCACTGACCTTGAGAATATAGAGTCCGAAACCATCGCAACACTGCCAATCATCTTCCCCAAATCCAAATCCTGAAATTCACAATGGTTTGGGAAAAATTTAGTAACACATCTTTTCACAAGTGCGTTACCAACTAACAATAGATTGCAATCTAAATTTGGGACAGGAAGAACTGAATCAAGAGTTAGATTCTTTGAAATAACCACAAAACCTGTACCAACAACTTTTGAGAGAGATCCATCAACTATTTGAATAGTAAAGTTATCAGAACATGGGTTATAATTTATGAAACCTTGAAGCATCTCCTGTCATATGGTCTGAAGCTTGAGTCCACAATCCATGGCTCGGATTCTCTCCTCACATTTAAAGCATTAAGAAAATTATCTTTTTGGGCTAAGGTTTTGGACCCAATGAATTGGAGGTTGTCACACCCTGTTGTGATTGATTGATCATTTTTTGTAGGAGTTCCAGTTGATCCTTGTTGAAGGGACTTGATTCAGAGGGTGCTGAATTATCTTCAACTGAGGCATGATTCCCCCTACTCTCTCTATCATTCTAAGGACGAGATGGTTTCCAATCTACAGGTTTGCCATGTATTTTCCAGCAAGTCTCCTTGGTGCGTCCCAGTTTTCTATAGTGATTGCACCCCGGTCTTCCTTGCCTCCTTGTCAATTGTCAGTACGCTGAAATTGTGATCCCTGTGCAGCCAGAGCAGAACTTTCAGCAGTTGGTTGGTAGTTTTGAGATCCCATCATGAACTTCTTTCTACTCTCCTCATGACGAACTTCAGAGAAGACTTCCCGAATGTTGGGAAGAGGTTTCATTCCCAATATTCTGGCCTGAACTTCGTCAAGATTCTTATTAAGTCCTAATAAGAATTTGAATCTGTTTCTTTTCAACAATTTTTCTGTATTTGGCCCCATCAGTTGAGGGGTCTCAATCATTTGTTTCAGACATATCCGATTGCAGCCAATAATGAGTAAGAAGTTTGAAATATTGAGTGACTGGGAGAACTCCTTGACGCAAATCATGAAGAATTCCCTCAATTTCAAATAGCTCTGCTGTATTTTCATTGTCCAAGTACATCCCTATAGCAGCGTCCCAGATTTCTTTTGCGGTTTCATAGAGAAGGAAATTCTCTCCTATGTCATTGTTCACTGAATTTATTAGCCATGATATGACCATGTTGTTTTCTGTCTTCCATTCTTTGAATTTGAGATCACCTTTAGCAGGAGGAGATGCAACACTAGTGAGGTAATCATCCTTCCCTTTTCCGCATATAAACATCATTACAGATTGAGACCATTGGAGAAAATTTTGCCCATTCAGTTTATGACCTGTAATGGGCAGATGGGAGCTGTCCATACCTCCTTGGCTGCTTGAAATTGTGACCTCAGAGTTTGAACTTTGTTTTTTGGTAGCCATTCCGATGGCTGGGCCGTATTTGGGCATAAGGAAATGGTCTAATTCAGAGTTGTTGAACCAGAGAGAAGAGTCAGGAACAAACCTGCTCTATTCTTTTTCTTCTTATTTTTCTCAATAAAAATTACATAGTTATTTAACATACATGGTAGAGAAAGACTTCCTAAAATTAGCTAACTAGAATCTTGGGTAGAGGAGAGAAATCTCCCATTAACTCAGGGAACAAAAACAGGATAGATAGGAATTGGGTAACATTCTACTTCAAATCCTATTAAATAAAGAGAGAAGAATTAAATACAAACGTAATAAACAGCTATAAAAACCAGTTGTAAAAAGACTGAAAAAGGAAAAATGAAATTCCACAATTATATATGTAAAATAGGGTGTGCCTCACTTCATTAAAGCCTTGTGCCTCGGGCTCTAGGAGGACTTTGCACCTTGGTGCACCTTGAGCCTTTTAAAACTATGGTCTTACTCTCTATCTACATTGCATCGCCTAAAAGCCTCTTGCCTTTGTTCAACAACCTTGCAAAGGATGCAGGCTTTAGCAGATTGCCACCTCCCTTTTCCTCTTGAAGCTTAACCCGCTCTTTAAACTCCTCCACATGCCTAGACTTGGGGTTATTACCCTCTAGAAAAACAAGAGAGAACCTTTTCTCCTCTATGCACACAATTGAACAAGGTAAGAATCTTCCAAGTTTGTTGTTGTGCAACTCAAGCTTGTAGGCCCTTCCACCCTCACTCCACATCGTTCTAAAAGGCTCCTTCACCTTCCCTATAGGACAGTCTTCCATGCCCTCTAAAATCCTGGCAAGACTCTTTTCCCCAAATCTAATCTAAGAGGACAAACCCCCCCCCCCCCCCCCCCCCCCCCCCTCTTTCTTCCTTCATCTTCTCTCTTTCTCTACAATCTTTCCCACTGTCTTACCATTTACAAACTCCAATGAAATTTCAAAAGATTTTGAATCTACTCAAAACCAACATCTTCCACCAGGCGAAACCTTCTTCACCTTTGCTTCTTCCATCACCTACCTTCCAACATGAAAACTTCATAGTGACTATGCTTCTCAAAAGATTTTGAATCTCTAAAACATAATAGTGATTCTTCTATCACCTTCCAATTTCATTTGCTCTTTCATATACTATCACCGAATCCCTAATTGCAGGGATATTTTGAGTGTTGGAGCATGGGGCAATCCTAGCTTCACAGTGTTGTGGTTTTATCTTGCAAAGAATTGGGGAAGCAAGAATTTGATAAAGGAAGAAGTTGCAAACAAAAATAATAGGATTGAAAGCTAGATGAAGGGGGTTAGTTTATTGAAAGAAGCTTTCATGAAGTCCCTTATGGAGTGGTTCGTTGCAGTTGGCAAATTGTTCATTACTAAATTTTATTGATAGCAAGTTAAATCTTTTTTTCTTCTTCTCTTCTTCTATGTATTCTCTTTTTTTTATGTAATTGGTTTTCTTCTACATGTTGTTGATAGCAAGTTGAGTCTTGTTTTTTTTTCTTTTCTTCTGTGCATTCTTTTTCTAATGTAATTGGTTTTCTTCTACATTGTGGTGCCCTCGAGTATCCCATGTGTTGCAATTCTTGGATTGCTCATTCCGAGCCCTGAATCGTTGGGGTGTATGCAAGACTATCATAGTGATCTTGAGGTGTATGCAAGACTATCATAGTGATCTTGAGATCTATACAGTGGAAGCTATATCAAATATAAAGCATATATTTAGATGTATAGAATAACATATTTGTGATCTAGATGTTTCCAAATCAATTTTAGTTGGTGAAAAGGAAGATAGTGCAAATCTCGAAAACCTCGTGATCGTTCAATCGATACCTCTCTCTTGGATTCTAACACATGAGGATGGTGGAATCCTCTATGTGGGGATGACGATTAGGGTTCCTCTCTCTCTGGTATACAAAATGACAAAATTCTAAGCCATAAACCCTTAAGGGGGTTTATATAGGCGCTTACCTGTAGGCTTGAGTAATTTGAGCCCATTTTGGGCTTGAGTTACTTAATCTAACCCACTTGCGTCTTGATTAATTAACTAACTCTTTTGAGTTCCAATTAATTAATTAGTCTAGTTTAGAGAAACTATTCATAAGCTCTTGTGCAACCTTGCGTGCTTATCAACCCACACTTATGCAAATAGATGAATAGAGAACCTAAATATGTGAATAGGGTGATACTTACTTGAACCACCTATTAGCCGTTTCGTCATAGGTGCCCCTTTCACCAATGGATGTGAATGGGAAGGTGAGGTGAACGGGAGGGAGCTTTATGAAAACCAATACCTAGGGCTTGAAAGGAGGTTTTTGGTTTCTATAGATTGCCCTTTCACCCATGGATGTGAATGAGAATGGGAAGATGAGGTGAAGCTAAGAGATTGATGAAGCAAAGCTAAGGCTTTAATGTAGGATTTCAATCTAAACTAGTGAAGATGAAAATTTCAATCTCTGGATGTCCAAGCCAGGGCTTCAATGTGAGATTTTTCATGCCTCCTGAGAAAACACATTTGGGGATTTTGAATTTCATGTCTTCAACAAAGATGACATCTTCAAAAAACAAAAAAAATTCATGCATTCTCGAGATCTAGATCACCATTCCAACATGGATTTTTGGATTTTCAACCTAATTTTCTGTTTTTTGTTTTTATTTTTTTAACGATCAAGGGTATTTTAGTGATTATTGAATGATAATATCCTTTTGGTCAATTACCACCAATTTGTTAGGTCTTGGGCTCAAATTTGGGTGTTATGTGAATCTTGGCCCAGCAAGGCTAAAAGCATGTTGTTCCATAGATAAATTCAAAACACCTGGGGTTAAACCCTCTCCTTCCTCTTCAATTGATTTTGCCATGTACAAACGTCACCCTCCTTGCTATTGCCCCACCACCGATGGCGGTGGTGGCAGGGCAGTGCTGCCACCACGATCACTACCTCCACCTTCTAATAATTTTGTCCATAAAGAAATCCCTACATCCAAAATCCTACTTTCCAAGCCAACCCTCCCATACCTCCAAAACCCTAATTTGCCAATGCAAAACCCTAGTTTTCTGATAAAAAATACTAATTTTACAGGGTTCAGGCCTCGACCTCCTAAGCGGAGCAAAGAGGCTTTGGACAGGGTTGATGGTGCTGTCGTCAAGGTTCACCGCAACATTATTGCTGCCTGTGAAAGTGTGTCAGCGTGGAAGGTGTCTCAATCAGTGTTGTTGGCACTCCAGGTTGATTCTTGGAATCATTAGGGTTTCAGATGCAGGAGGTTTTGTCTCATCACAGCCTTATAGTCATAGAGGGAAAGGTCAAGTTTCTTTTTTTTTTCTTCTTTGATGGGTATTTTTTATTTATTTATTTATTTATTGTGTTTGCAAAGAAAGTATAGGGAAAGTAACCAACTACAATTTGAAACTAAGAGGGTGTTGGTTTCTCCAAACTATTAAATTGAGTAAAGATTAGTTGAATTGTTGAGGAGTTGTAGGGAAAGCAAAAACCAATTTTGAAAGCAAACTTATATATTCTGGATAATAAAGCCTCTACTATATTGAGCTGAGTTAAGTTTTATTGTTTGAGAAACCAAAAAATATGATCTAGCTGCATTTAATTATTTTCTTTTTATTCCCTTGGCTTTCCTCAGCAACCAATTGCAGAGGAAGTTTAGAACAAGAAAATGAATCCAAGTACAGGAAGTTAGAGTTCTGTGAGGAGACTATAAAGAGAGGGGAAAATTTTCTGTTTGGTTGCTTTGGAGATGCAGGTTAAGAAAAGAGATGTAAACTTTATACTAGAGCTTTTAATGTCTTGTCTTTGACAGAACTATGTACTCTCGCACAACTGTGTGGTATACAAATCTGGCTTAGTTTAATAAGTTTTTCAGTTTCTAGAAGCCAAAACAACCGAAAACATAATACCATTCTTTTATTTTCCCCAGTTTTCTAGCAAGCAAACTTGAGGTTAACCTTGGTTGGCAGTGAAAAATGAATTTACTGGATGGGAGAAACAATGGTTAGAATATAGAATTTCATTGTTTTGGGGATAAGCACAAAGAGAGAAAATGCATGAGACTGTTTGTATACAATGTGTATACCTTTTCTTGCTCTCTTATTAGGTGAGAAAAGGGGAGGGGAGGGAGAGGGAATGAGGGGGAATGAGCAGGAATGAGAGAAAATGGGAGAGAATGAGACTGATAGAACTGTATCTACAGAAAAATTCAAGAATCCTGGTCCAGCAAAGATAAGGTAGACCCAGCAAAAATGTTCTTGCATTGTGTCACAAATGTTATACATAGTACTTTTGAAACACTGCATAAACTTGATTGGTTGTGTGACTCTGACTACCTTTGAGGGTGCAAATCTTCATGATCCTTAGGCATTTTTAAATGGGTCTTTATTTTTAAGAAATGGAAGCGAAAGAAAGGATAAGAATCAAAATTCTGCTGTCAATTTTTTCTTTCTTTTTAAAGCAATCAAATGAAGTTTTTCTTATGTTAAAATTCTTTCATCCTCTCTATTTACTGTTTGATTTGTTTATTGTGCAATTAAGGTCAATTCATTTATCCACTGCTTTGTTGGGGTTTGACGAATTGCTTCATTGTATGATTTGGAAATGGCCATCTGCAAGAATGAGGGGGTTGGGGCCTTTGGAATGGCATCCACTTGTCATGCATTATTTTTCAATCAGTTCTGACGCATCAGGAGTATTTAAGATAACTAGTACAAAGATAATACCTCGTCTCATTGAGTTTATGGAAACTTGCAAAGGTAAACATATTATTATTGAAGAATTCCTGGTGTACATTGCCAAGAAGAGACCCCTCACAGGGAGGGATTCGAGGGAAAGGCTTGGTGTGCAAATTCAAAGCTTGGGTTATGCAACACATTTCTTACTATTGCTACATTTTGATATAAATAACCCCATTTTTTGAGAAAGTTTGGTACCGGCACTAATAGAGTCTAGTCAATCAGCCTTAAATTTGTTTGGTCTTGTTGTTGGGAGCCTGTTTAAATCTAGTTTGGTTTAGAGATATTCAATGGGGATGGAGTTGCTCTGGGGTTTCTACGCTGAGTAGGGTGTGGATATGGTTGAGGCGATGGAAGAGGCTAAGGTGAATAAGGTTGCTCTTGGTGGAAGGTGCTAGTTTGAGGTAGGCTCAAAAGTCCTTTGAAATTTCTTTGGAAACAGTTAATGGTAAGGTGGTGGGAAGGATTGTAGAGAGAGGGCGAGGTTTTTCCTCTTGGATCAAGTTTGGGGTAAAGATTCTTGCTAGGCTTCTGGAGGGTGTGGAAGAGTGTCACGTTGGGAAGGCGAAGGGGCCTTTCAGAAGGGTGTGGAGTGAAGGTGGCGGGGGCTACAGTTTGGTGTTGCGCAGCAACAAAGTAGGGAGATTTCTACTGTGTTCAGCTGTGTGCATAGAGGAGAAAAGGTCCTCTTTGGTCTTCCCAGAGAGAAATGCTGTCCATGGGGGTTGGAAGATTATTGCATCTAAACTTAGGAGTGGTGTTGCCCCTGAGTTAAGGCCGGAGGAGGAGCTTAAGGAGCTGATGAGGCTTTGGGTGGAAAAAGAAAAGAGAGGTCGCGAGCTGCCAAAGTCTGTGTCCTATGCAGAGATGCTGGAGAGAGGCAAGAGTTTTGTGGGTGATGAAGTGTGGATAGAGAGTGAGGTAGAGGAGGTTTCTAACAAACTGGACTCTCTCAGGAAGTGTCTGGTGGGGTAGGTGGGACCGTGGGAGCACCCTTCAGAAGGTGCGCCTGGTTTGCATTCACTGAAGTGTTGGGCTCGGCAGGCTTGGGGCTTGAAAGTTGACTTGCATCTTGTTCTGTTGGGTGGTCCTCATTTTATTCGTGTTTGAGGATGTTTTTGAGGCCCAAAAGGTGTGGTCGATGGGGCCTGGTTTGTTTGAAGGTAGGTATTTACAATTGGAATGGCGGGGGCCAAAAGTGGTTTGCCTTAGTAAAAACACTTGAGGTAGTGAAGTGTAGGTGAGGGTGCTGGGTTTACCAGCTCATCTATGGGGAACAAATTTTTTCAAGAGATTGGGCGACACGACACTTGTGGGGGCTTTGTGACGGTGGATGTGGAGACTGAGCAGAGATGACACCTTAAATAGGCTAGGCTTCTTGTTCAATCCAGTGGGAGAAAGGAGCGGAATCAAGTTCTGGTTGTGGACAGAGACTTGGTTTATTCTGTCCAACTGTGGTGGGAATTTGGGCCATACCTGTCTAGGGTGGCAACAAAGGGGACGCTTAGAAGTGTAGAGGTTAGGGAAGAAGGGGTGGTTTTTCCACGTGCGACTTAGAGAGTGAAGGGAGAAATGGGAAGACATGTGGGAGAAGTGGTGCAGGGTGGCAGATGTGAGAGCGACGTGAGAGGGAGCTGTCTCTCACAAGGAATGTTAGATTTTTCAAACTTGGTCAAAGGGAAGGCCCTTGGGCCTTCTAACTTGCTAGGCTATGGGCCTACTGGAGACGCAAGGGAGGTCAAAGGGATTTTTGGCTTCTCTCTGGGCCAGACCAGAGATGCTTTGGCTGTGGGGAGAATCAGGCTCTGGGCCCTTCGTTCTTGGAAACCCAGCCCCTTGACTGTGGGTCTGCTGTTAAGTTGGTGCAACAAGGGCTTTCACTTGCTGATCCTCTTGTTCAAGCGAAGCTTCAGGAACTGATGGAGTGGAATTCGGGAGTCGACGAGGTACTCGTGGCAGAAGCAGTAGGTTTTCTCCCCCCTCTTCGATCCCTTCTCCGACTGGATCCTCCTCTCTTGGCGCAACGTGTACAACAAGAGCAGGGACTTCCATGGGGTCTCCAGGGTTGGGGTTCCAGCCACGAAAATTCTGCTCCAAGATGGAAGGTTGGTGGACCTGACAGCAAGTACAGTGACGGATTCTTCGGGAAAGGATTTGGATTTCAGGGTAGAGGAGGTGGAGGCCGTAAATGCTTTGGAGTGGTGTAACACTTCAAATGAGGAAAACCCTGACTCTTTTAGCCTCCTCGAAAAGTTTGTTACATTTGGTAACTTTTTGGGTTTGCCTGTGGAGGGGTTTGAGAAGGAAATCAGTTCCCTCGTGAGAAAATTGGAGTCAAGAAAAGGCCGTGGGTAGAAAGAAGAAATCGTTGTTGGTTACTTGTTTGGAGAGAGCTTTGCAAGCTTGATTGCTCGGTCAATTATTTTCGCTCGCCTCTCTCAACCAGGGGAAGAGGGAGGGGCAGTGGGGTATCAATGTCTCCTTCCGGTTGAGGTTGTTTGTTTCGTGGCCTTCTGGGTTATGGGGGTTGGTTTTCTGGAGGTTTATGGGGAATTTTGCTAGGCTTCTAGGGTCTTTTTGGTTTGGGTTGTGCTTTTTAGCACTTTGTGAGCTTAGGGGGAAGGTATTTTCTCTCTTCTTTTTTGCTAGCCTTATGGCCTGTCTTGTATACTCCGTGTGCACGTTGTCGTGCCTTTGAGCTAACACTTTTTAATATATGCTTTCTTTTACTTATCAAAAAAAAAAAAAAAAAAAGAGTTTACTCAATCATGGTGTAAGTGCTTCTCAATGTGTCATTACAGCTAATGGTTCAATTTCCTTGTAACTGCTCCACAAAATATTGGAGGCACTTAAAAAAGAAATACTTTGGAGTTGGTTGTGAAGTTATAGAAGCCGATCCAATAGTGAAGGGTGAATGCAACTACTGACAACTCCATAAGTGTACCCCATAAGTTAGATGAGTCTACAGATGTACTCTTTTAAGTGTGGTATTTTATATTCAATGACCTGTTTAAAGAAACGAGAGTCATTCCCTTTCCCTCCATTCCAAGTGTTTATTCCCTTTCCCCCCATTCCAAGTGTTTACTTAAATTTGGAATCAGTGAAAGGTGCAGGTTCTAATCTAATTCATATTTTAATTTATTTGGCTGAATATTAATTTTTTTTACTACATTTAGGATAGTTGTATATTAAGTAATATTAAAATAGTGAGGAGCACATATAAGGTAAATTAATGAACAATATTTTTACATCCATTTTATTTTACTTATGTCAATATTAATAATCACTTACGAAATTGCTGTAAAGAAGATTAAAAACATCTTCTTAATAATTATTGTAAGTAATAAAATGTAAAATTTCATTTTAACTATATATATGAAGACATAATCATCTTGAAATTTAACATTCATATGAAGATTATTTTTAAAAAATTATATTAATGTTAAAATTTCTTATCTCTTTGTATAAGGACACCATGATAATTAGATCCATTCCCATTCTGTTTCATGATATTCTAGTAAACACTGACAGAGGATTTCTAATTTTGATTCTTTTCATTCTCTTTCCTTCCCATTTTAATTTCCCTTCATTTTATCCCCTTTCCTCAAAAGTTCAGTAAACATGAGATAAATATAACAAATCCTATTTATTTTTTATATCTATGTTTGTGGAAGTTGATGAATGTGCATGAACTTTTCATTCTCAACCCAAGTCAGATGCATAGGCATCCATGAAAGTTCTCCCTGTTTTTTCTCCTGCTTTTCTTCTTCTTCCCCTTCTTGTTTTCATCCCTGCTAAAATGTTTTCTCAGCTGAATGGTCCTATGTATATTTTTGAACACAATACATGCCCTAGATATCTTTCCCATGATCACATCAAGGAAATCTCCTCATTCTTCTTTGTTTAGTTTTTAATGTTTCTGTTTCATGGTATTTGACAAGCCTGAATGATGTATGAATCAACTTTTTGATTTTAATGGTTGTCATTGCGGCTCTCATGGATTTTTATATCATCTTTTCCACATACACTCATCTCTTAACTGTTGCAAAATGCCATACATTGGATTGATACTCATAATATAATGTTCTTTTTTATTGTGCTCATAACCACATTCTACATTATAGTTATAACTACAATTTTTAAATTTTGATGTTGGCTTACATAAGAAGGCTTGGATACTCTAATAATAATAATAAAAAAAAGGCTTGGATACCATTAACGTATCATATGATTGTTGTGGTGGAAGAATTGGGATATTTGCCTTGACCTCTTTTTTGTCACTTTTTCATTCTTTTCTATCTTTTCTTTTCTTTCTTTTCCTTTTTTTTTTAGCTCCCTCTTTAAATGTTTCAAAATGTATGAGTTCACCTCTGTTTTCCAATATATCCCAAAATCTTTTGCTGCACTTTAATGGGTGGTTTACAATAATAGTACATAATTAGACAATGTTAGCATACATAACTACATTTGTAATATACATCTGACTGTTATGTCCCTTTTTGGTTCTATTGGCTGTTTTAGCTTATATTATATTATATATATTGAGGGAGGTATTTGTTGTAATCTGGCCTTGGTTGTTCCTTGGCTCATTTTTTCTGTTGTTTTCTTAGGTGCTCTTTGTATACTTCCCATGTACTTTGTTGTGCTCTTGCTTTTTAATAAATTACTTCTTTACCTGTATATATAGATAAATTTTTGTCCCCATTAGGACTTGAACTTAACCACTTGAGCCAGGCCTCAAGGGTCAGCTTATATTCCTTTTACATGTTCTTTTTCTTTTATTCATGGATTTTATGTGTAAAAATACCCACACCTAGTAGTACAACTAGTCACCAACCCCCTATGAATCATACTTGTTCGATGCATTAGTCATATTTTTCCTAAT
Source organism: Vitis rotundifolia (assembly GCA_030254885.1). Classification (NCBI taxonomy): domain Eukaryota; kingdom Viridiplantae; phylum Streptophyta; class Magnoliopsida; order Vitales; family Vitaceae; genus Vitis; species Vitis rotundifolia. Next base: position 15,263,023 of record CM058155.1, on the reverse strand, counting down.
TTTTATGTACCAATTTCTGTATCTATATATGATTTGCATGTCTAATTAACAGCTAAAAGGATAGGACTTTCAGTTTCAAGAATGGATAGTTTCTGCAAATTTGACCTTTTTATGACTTGAATTTATAGTTTAGTTAAGTTTCTTATGGTATGGTAATTTTTGAGAATGGAACTTGCAGTGGATCAGAATGTGAAGTCTTATGCTGTCCTTTTTCTTTTTTATTTATTTATTTTTAGAGCATTGGTGGTGTTGTTACATTTTATGTGCTGGTGCAATTGTGTTCATCATCTGCCTTAATGAATGCAAACTGAAAATTACTCAGATATTGTTTATCTAATTGAATTTCTACTTTTTGATCATAGGGTGCATGTTACTTTTGTCTGTGAAGCTAGGAAATGAGGACATGTGACTTTAAATGTCACAGGTCACTTCAAACAGATTTCTGATAAGAAAATCAAGAAGCACCCTCTTCTGTCATCACAGAAAAATAACTTGGATGACTGCTCCAGTGCCATATCCCAGTGTGTGAAGTCATTTGCCTCAGCGCACGATGATTTCGGTTGTAAACACACAATATTTGTTTCATCATGTTCAGAGGAGGATGGTAGTGATGATCATAAATATGAAAAGAGCGAGGAAGACATTGATGGGTGCAGCAATAGGAATTTTTCACCACCAAATACCAAAACTTATGACAGTGAGTAGCTGCCCTTATCCATCATCAATTGAAGAGATGACCCGATTTGGATTGAAAGGTGAAACAGAGGGAAACCCTTCTGCTAGTGGCAGTTCAATGCACAGTGAGAATACTAGGCAATTTAGAAGGAAAAGAAAGTCCAGCAACCCAAGTTGCACTGTTCCAAAATACCTCAAATTGCCTAAAAGAAGTAAATTATAACTGGATCCTCTTTCAGTGAACTGTGAAAATGAGGAAAAAGAGCTTGGCAATCTGAATGAAGCAGATTTTTTGCTTGCTAATGATTCTATGAGAATGTTCATCACAACCTGGAAGGAGGCATGTCGAGAGCACAGCATAGCTGAGGTATGTTCATGCTCCTACCCTGAAGTATAAATTAATGACTAAACAATACTTTCAAGTAATATGTATCAACCCTTTCTTTGTAGCTTTGTATTTCTTCTCGCACTATGCTTCTCTTGATCTTATGTTCTTGATAAATATTAATGAAGACATCTATTAGTTCAAGTAGTCTTGTGCAAAATTGATTGCATGAAAATCCTCCGTCTGTAATTCTTCGTATTTATCTGTGCAAAGAACGGCCTTCTATTTGATATAGTAAAAAGTAAAAATAGAACTTCAAGTTTGAAATCTGCTTTGAGCTCTTCTGCAAAAGAACTTGCCTCCAACTGTTTGGAAAGGGCTTTTAAGCTCCAAAGGCTTGAACAGTCAAGAAAAGCATTTAGACTATGAGAAGCTTGTCAAATGGGGCTTAGTTATTGAGTTTTGATATATGTCCTCTTGAAGTTAAAAGATAAAGATACCTACACAGATGTGACCTTGCATTTTAAAAGGCATGCATAGCTGACTCTGCTACTATGACCTAAAGACCTTTACATTCCTCCAAGGTAGTAGGCGATGGTGTCATGAATATGTGAGGCTGCATGCCCTTTGGCCTGAAAGAGAAGTTGTTGCTCTTTTATTTTTCTTTTGATGCCTGCCTGCAAGTGATGGAGCCTAAGGATCTTAGTCTAGCTTTTAGCTTTCTGACAGCTGGTATATACTGAATGGTGCATTCTTATGTTATCTTTGTGTTTGGATTAGGTAAGGGATGTACCTCACTCCTTATTTGGTGTTGCCCTGAAACATCCAAGGAATAGGAGATTGGAACAATATCCTAGGTGTAACCTAATTGATATCTTGTGTGTGTCTTTCCTCCCTAGCTGCTAGTATCCCTTTGAGGTAAGGGGTGTGCTCAATTCCTAATTTTGATATTGCCTGGTTCAGCTCCAAAATAGAAACTAAAACAATATCCTGCATAAACCTAAGTGATTGGTTAGGCGTGAAATATTTGACATTTTTTATTTCTCCTAATGTATTTTTTTCATAGCGGTTTTTAAGGATAGCTTTTCATTTTCTAATTTATTGTATCTTTTTGTCATTTATTGTTTCTTGTTTGCTATTTTTTTTTTTTTTTTTTTTATAAGTAACCTAGTTAAGAATAAGGAAAAATATAAAATATTTCAGTGGAGACGGGACACAATAATGTATTCTATGGTTTTAACTGCTACCCTAGGATGAGAAGTTTCCTTTATGATCTGCATCGAAGCCTCCATGCATCTAAACTAAACCTCCCTCTAATGTGCTTACTGAGCATCCAAACAAAAGTATGGCATCCAAAGGAAAACTAAACCTTGTTGAAGTCCTAGACTGTTGGACTCTATGTAGCCCCCACTGAATCATTCCTTCTTGTCCATGATGATGGAGAGAGCACACTGGAAGTGGATGTTACAATCTTGCCTGTAAACAATACTTCAAAGGACCTTCGAATACCCAAGATTCAAATGCCCAAACACCAAAATGGAAAAGGTGTGTTTCCTCCCATTTGTTAGTACATTATGCATTATAATTTGTTTATTGGCAATATTGTTCTGTTCCTTGTGGCATAGGATCTTTCTAGACTATGACTTTGTAACACCCTATACCCCAAGGCTAGGGGCAATCATGTCAATTCCGAAAATCCAAAATAAAGGTGAAATATATCAAAATGACTAAATAGTAAAAAAAAACAAAAGTAATAGATTGTCCTCTAAGAGTGAGTTCATAAAGCTCAAACTATCGTTCAAAGATAGAAGTTTCATGTTTCACATAATTATGAAAAACTAATTCAATTCAGATTAACTTGATAATTAAAAACATAATACATGATCCAAATCAACGTGTCTAAACAAAGGCTTCAAGGCCAAACATAAACTAAACTAACAAGAATCCTTCCTATCCCTGACATCACTCATTTCTTTCTACATTTGGGGCACCTGAAAAAGTTTTCAAAAGTAAAGGTAGTGAGCTTTAACTCAGTAAGGAAAATACTAACAATTTCGTTTATAAAAAAAGAACATAACACATAATATAATCTTCAAACATGCATATTATAAAACAAATTTTCTTTTCCCAAACTAGAGGGATCTTAAAAAACATATGACTCTTCAATTCGGAAGGGATTAGTCAATCAAATGGTACCATCGGGTTAATGACTACCCCACTTACTAGGTTTTCCAATCCTCATACAATTAGGCAATGAGGGTTAGTGACTACCCCACTAACTAGGTTTTCCAATCCTCATACAAGTAGGCAATGAGGGTTCACAACACAACCCTTATTGACTAGGGCCAAATATAATAATATATAAGGAAAGTGATATTTTCCACAACATAAAATATTCCTCATATGACAAAATATTTTCCTATCCTTTCAAAAAAAAAAAAAAAAAAACATTTGAGAAAATATTTAGGGGTCATAATTCCTTACCTAGTAAAAGTTGAACTGAGCAAGAAAGTCAATTAAACTTAGGATTCACCTAAACAAGGTAAAATAAATCTTATTAATATAAAATTATTTTAACTCAACGAAAATCGTATGTCATTCTACTAATTTATTCCAATGATAATTAAATTTAAATTTTAAGAATTTATTCTTTTCTACTTCATACATAATCCTGAGTGCTAAATCAACATATATTTTTAATTTTATTTGTTTACAATTATCCTAATAATTTTTTTTCTACTGTACACTGCATACTTTATCTTTCCTATTTTCCTCTATTATTCAAATTATATGCACATTGAATATCTATTCTACTGCATTCTTTTACTGAACAACTAAAATGAATATTATTTTATTTGTTTATTTATTTTTCTTCAAAACTTTACTTCTTAAATCTGTAGAATTTTTATTCAAACTAAATACTTATCTTTATTTCCAATTTGTATTACATATATATCTTACAAATAATAATAAAAATTCTCACACTTGTGGAGACTTTGTTTTTGTTTAGGGTTAAATCAAAGATTGTATTCATCGTACTACCATTAATTAACCTTTTTTTTTCCTACTTCCTAACCCTTTATTTATTACATGAACAATATGAATTTCCTTTTTCTTTCTAACATCTAATCTAGAAAATATCTTATCATTAACATATATTTAAAAAAAATCCAAACATAGCAAGAATAAATTCCTTGAAAGACTTACCTTAGATTTTACTATGTAGAAAATAAAAATAAGCAATGGTGAAATAACTCTCAACTCTATCTCCTTATTCTTCTTTCCTTTATCTCTGTAGGGTTTTCTGGTAATATATATTTTAAATTAACAAAAGAATTTGTAGCTTCTTTCCTTTTTTTTTTTAAGCAATCTTTATCCTTATTATTATTATTGTTATTATTATTATTATTACTACTATTTCTGGATGATTAAATTAAGGATATTAGACTTACTCTCCATTGAAAACTTGAGGTTGCAGTTTGATCAACTGAGACGTCACAAGTAAGCTTGGAAAGGTTTAGGTTAAGGAAAGTTAGGATTAACAAGATATGGGTTGGATTAGTTGTTTCAAATTGTGCAAAAATTCTTTTAAACTTGTTTTTTGAAATTGTAGAAGCACTCAAGCACTGGCCAAAGCACTCAAGCACTAGCCAAAGCGCTCTAGTGTTGGAGCCAATGCTCAAATGCTTATTTTAGTGCTCAAGCGCTCAAAGCACTAAAGCAGTGCTTAAGTTTGCCCAAGCTCTCCAAGAAGTTTTTGCCAGATTCTAGCAGTCTGCATTTTGGAAACTTACGATTTTATTTTTGAGACTTACTTCAATCCTCTAAGTGATTGAGCTTATATATACCTTGCCTAATTTTGTTTATGGTTTGATGCAAATACTGAGAAAACCCCAGTTTACCTTCCTATTCCCAAATCTCTCAAAGAAAATTTGTAACTTCTTCCAAGTTATCAAAGGATATTTGCAACCTTTTAGGAGCTGAGGTGAGATCCACTAGAGCACACAAAGTGCTGCGTTACGAACATGGATTATAGTATAGGTTCTAAAAAGTAAGTCTAAAGGTAGCATCTTCTAGGTAATTTTGTTACTATTTTCTCATATATTTGATTATTGATTCGAGGTCTCTGATTTTGTGGTTTTTTATCTTCACATTTTATGTGGAGGTTTTCCAGGTAAAAAGATCTTGTCTTGTGTGAGGGATGATTTTTAATCTTTCCCATAATATCTAAAATATCAATTGGTTCACCCCCCTTTAGGTGTTATCCTACTAGATTTTGTTTCTTTTTTCAATTCCATTTTAGCTTTTTCAAAAATTTAAAGTGTTGTTGATGATATATATATATATATGTATATTGAAAATAAGCCAATGAAATAAATAAAAATTGTCTCAAATGTTTTTAATCTACAGTAAAAGAAACACATTACTTGCAACTTCTTCAAGTGAAAATAACATAGATGTCAATACTAGTAAATATTTAAAAAAAAAAAAAAAAAAGTCTAAGCATCTAGGCATTATAAAAAAAAAAAAAAAAAGGAAAAAGAATTTATGAAGTATTAAAACATACTACTAAAATCTACTTAGGTTTATAATTCTATAAAGACTAATCAAATGCAAAAATTATAAACATATAATAAGAACAAAATAACTGCTTCCTCCTATGTATGCTGCTATTAATACAATAAATGAAACAAAGTATTGTGATACCTATATTTAGGGACTTGGATGACATTCAATTTGAGTTGAAAGTTTGATCATTGTGACTGCTAATTTTTCTCTTCTTTAATCCTTTGTATTTCTCTATATCATTACATATATTAAGCATCATTCATACTAAACCATATAGTGTCATGTAATATTATGAATATTTTTTCTATATTACCACATTTGGTTAATTTATGCTAAAATTTTATATCCCTAACCATATACAAAACCAAGTTTTCTCATATGTTAATGTAGTTAGATTGAGTACATATATTATCTTGTGATATGGATTTTAAAAGAAATTTAATAAGCATAAAACTTTTTCTTATTTTCCAAGAAGAGAAAAAAAAAAAAAAAAAAAAGAATAACAAATTTGAATAAGATTTTGTACTGGTCAAAAGGTTAGAAAGGACTCCACCTAATACTTTTATTTTAGTCATGAAGATTCACCATCTATTTTCTTCTCTACTCTAATGTCTACTATTGCTTAATCATGTGAACATATCGATAAAGATAAAAACTTTTTTCAACAAATTAAAAACAAGTATTCTCTGATTATTTTCAAATAGCCAAAAAGACTTGTGAAAATCATGCATTAAGTTAAGAAAATTTTCTAATTAAGGTTTAGTTATAAATAATGACCCAACATAAAATGTAATTTTTGCTCATTTAGGCCTCGAAACAATTATTCAGATCAAATCCATCCTCTTAGCAAAACATTGAAGCAAATACACGACTAAAATTATACAGTTATCATATCTTTACAAAAAGGTAGAGATTTCACTGCTTTTCCAAAAAATAGAATCCAACATTAATTGGTTTAGGAAAAGGGGTGTATGAGATACTTTACCCATAAATTCAGGTTCCTATCACAAATCTTTTTCGTCATATTGTAATGATATTCAATTAACAATATATGATATAACATGAATGACAAAGTAGAAACTACAATATTAAAAAGAACCAATCAAACATAGAAGGAAAATATTATATGAAACAAAAATTGATAAGATGATGATGTGTTTCACTTACCCTCAAATTATTCTGGAGCCGGTTCAACCTTATCGCTATGGCCACATACACCCAGTCTTTAACACGGTAAAGAAATTGGAAATAAGCATGCCTCCAAGCTTTCTTGAATAAAAGAGCAACACAGACTCCCCAAAAGCCTACAATGAACCCAAGTCCCATGCCAATGTAGAACCATGGGATTTCAGAACCTTCTTCATTTTCATCAATCACGTCTATACCTTGAAAGTCTTCACCTTCTGTGCAATTTTTTGTCAGAGGGGCTCCACAAAGCTCGGCATTGCCAATGTAGCTAAATGCATCAAAGGTTTGAAGTTGTGTGCTTGATGGAATTCTTCCCGAAAAATTGTTGTATGATAGATTCAAGTGACTAAGAAATGATAAATTCGTCATGCTTGGAGGAATTTCACCTGAGAGATGGTTTCTCGAGAGATCCAGAGATTCTAAGGCCTCCATGCGTCCTATTTTCTCAGGTATGCTTCCCATCAAATTATTGCAAGATAAGTTTAAAAATTCCAATCTAGAAAGACTTGAGATTTTGGTAGGGATTGATCCCGACAAATTATTACTTGACAGATCTATGCTCCGAACAAATTTTAGAATGCTCCCGTACTCTGATTCCCTCCCTTTGATGATCAACATAAGATTCTCATAGTCCTTTCTCATAAAGGAAAAAAGTTCTAAAAACGAAAAAGCATCATCTTCAGTGCCTGTTGTTGCCATTAAACTGAAATTATTGAAACACTTTGGTATGGTTCCGGATAGACTATTATTGGCAACATCCAATATTATAAGAGAAGAAAGCTGGCATATTTGTGGAGGAATATTGCCAATTAATTTGTTTGATCTTAATCTGAGAGCCTTCAGAGTCGTCGTCTCTCCCATCCAGCTTGGTAAATTTCCTGAAAGTTTGTTACCACCTAAATCCAAGAGCCCCAAAGACGTGCAGTTTCGCAGTGAAGGTGGTATATCTCCAGATAAGCTATTATTATGCAAGTGCAATGCTTCAAGTTCAAACAAAGAGCCCATGGAGCCAGGAATTTTACCTGAAAGATTATTGTTTCCTAAGTTCAAATGAGTCAGAGATTGCCAATACGTCCAACAATGAGAAAGCTCCCCTGATAAACTGTTTGTTGACATGTCCAACGTCTGGAGATTACTTTTTCCATTCAATTTTTGGCACAAGAAAGGGGAAATTGGTCCCGAAAATGAGTTGTTAGCCATGTCCAATACAGAAACTTGTGGAGACAATCGTGGTAACTCACCCATGAAGCAATTAGAGCTTAAATAAATTTTAGTATTATTTAGCAGAACTCCAGATAAATTCCCAGATATCTGGTTGTCTGAGAGGTCGATCAGTCTATCAATATGTGAAGCCCACTTCCAGAACCATTTTGGAGCTATGTCCACAATTCCAGACTTGGAAATGTCTAGATACCGAAGAGATGTTTGAGTTTCTAGCCACGTGGGAAAATTGGGGCCCATCTGGCAGGAACTCATCCACATTTCTTCAAGTTGAAAAGGAGGAACCCAATTGGACTTGACTTTGAAAATAAGAGATGTTGAGGACATATCTAAGGTCTTCAATTTTGAGAGTTTATTAAAATGAACTTCTGATATTGTGCCTGCCAAGGAGTTATTTCCAATAAATAAAAGCTCCAAATTTGAAAGAAGCCAGAGACTGCTTGGAAGAGTTCCATTTAACCTATTTCCATAAAGCAATAATCTCGTCAAGGATGATAAGTTTCCTAAATACTCTGGTATTTGCCCTGTCAACTGGTTGGATGGTAAATATAAAACATTTAAGGGTGTACGACTAGTGCTGAGATTAAAGAGCCAATTGGGTATCTCATGATTGAAATTATTCAAGCCAAGAGCAAGGACTGTGAGAGATGTAAAATTGACATACCCAAGAGATGGACTCATGTTATTGAGTTCACATGCATACAAGTACAACTCGGAAAGGGAAGATAACATAGATGTAGATTCAAGCCAATGAACTTCCCTTTGAAGGTCAACCTCAGACATGGACAGGTATTCCAAAGAAGAAAGATGAGTAATCCAACCAAGGTTCTCAACATAAAGTTGTGGTTCGTAGAAGGAATAACCACCTCCTAGATCGAGGTGTTGAAGATTGGAAAGATTTCCAAGCTGAGGAGGGATTGGTCCACCAAATGAAGCATAGGAGAGGTCAAGGTATGTTAAACTCCGCATGGAACCCAAGAAACTTGGAATTGGAGTGCCTTCAAAATCATTCCAGCTCAAGTCCAAGTAATTCAAAAATTCTAATTGGAGCAATACATGACTAACCTTGCCCCCCAACGAGAAATTGGAACTACCAGGATTCGTCAGATCGAGCTTGATAACTCTACCAGTGATGTTGTGACAGTAGACTCCATTCCATCCACAGCAGTCTTCGTGAGTTGACCAAGATGAGAGGCTGTGTGCAGGATCAAAGAGAGCATGTTTGAAACTTAGAAGGGCACGTTTCTCAGTTTTATTGCAAACCAAGGTGTTTGGATGAGATAAGGTAGAAATGGTTGAGAAGAGAAAGCAAAGCAAGGGAAACACAATCATTGCTTTAGAGATTGCCATGAATGGTGAATGAGTTGAAATAATTCCAAGGCATACATATTAACAATTTATGACACCCCTGAAAAGAGAGTTGGTCAATGGTCAACAAAAAAATATATGATTTAGACAATCGCATCTTCCCCACATTATGATTATTATTTACCCTTAAAATATATAATTTTAAAAGATAAAAAATAATCGTAATTAAATATTATTGGCAAAACAAATAACACTAACCATTGAACATTAATAATATATTATGATTTCATTAAAATTTAAAAATAAATAAAATATTTTTAGTATTCAAATTTATTATTTTACATTTTTTCAAGTTATATGAACTTTGTATTTTATTATAACACTTTTAATGGAAATTAAGTTATCTTCAGTCATTTAAGTTTTTTTTAATATATATGTAGTCATTTAAAAGTATCTTATTTATATTTATGATTTTTTTTTCTTCATTCAACACTCAAAGATTAAAAAAAAAAAAAAAACATAAAGTATATGCTCTCAAAAGAAATTGTTTTCATAAATTCATCAATTTTCTACAGTGGTAAAAACACAATTTTTTATTACGTTCAATTTGAAGTAACATATAAAAATAATTTAATAATTTTAAATATATTTTTAATTTTTGTTCAATTTTTTATTTCCTTCTACTTTGATTTTCTATTTTTTTCCTCACACGTTTTCCTCAAATTTTCCAAGACCCAAATACAATCTAAATAATTTTTAGAAAACTTAAACCGTAGACCCTTGGAATCATTGGGACCATAATTGGGGTAAGTGATTTTTAGATATTTTTGGAACATGTCCACAATGCATTTGTGGAAGAGACATGAATAATATAGTTGGCCAAATTTTGAAATATTGATCAATAAAGATAATTAGTTGACCTAAAAGTCTTAACTACCATCCAAAATACAAGGACTTCAACCTAAAAGTAAACACATCCAAACAAACCTTCCAACAATTTTGATTTTTCTATTAACTTCAACAAATATATATATATATATATATATATATATATATATAGAGAGAGAGAGAGAGAGAGAGAGTGTTGTAGAGGCATATAAATCTCAAATAGAGGGAATTGTTTCTAACCTCAGTCTTAGCAAGAGTATCTTTTATATTAATTCCAAACTTAATTTTCCCTCTTGATCTAACAAAGACGAATTTAAAAGAATGATGGAATTTCCACTCCAATTAAATTAGCATTATGCCTTGAAGTCATTGGAACGGAGTTCATGTTTAATTTGGGGTTGAATGACTTTCAAACATTTGGAACATTTTGTAGATATGATTGTGAGAAATGAAGTGTATGAACACATAAAATAAGATTTAAATTTAATAATTTTTTTCAAACTCATTTAATTTATTTTCCCTTTTTATATAAATATTAAATAATTTGAAAATGTATAAAATTTTAACTAATTTTAATTATATATTTTTTATTTTTCATAGTAAACCAAGTATAAGAAAACAATTTTCCTTAAGACTATGTTTGGTTCTAAAAAAAATTGATGGAAAATTATATGAGAAGAAAATGAAAAGATAAAGTACAAGGAATAAAAACCGAAGGAAAATAAAATATAAATTTAAAATCAATAAATTATTTTTATATGCTCCCTAAAAATCATTTGGTATATAATATATATATATATATATATATATATATATATATATATATATATATATATATATATATATATATATATTCATATTTTCTATAATAAAATTAAATATGAGAAAATCATATTTCTTAATGTTTCTTCCATCCTTTAGAATTTTCTTGGAACCAAACGTTGTATAAGACTTTCGTGGAACCAAACATAATCTTAATATATTTAATAATTTAAATTAAATTACAAAGTCATATTTAGTCATTTAAGTTGATTTAATAGTCATTTTAAAGTTTCTTATTTACATTTATAATATTTTCTCTTCATTTGAGACTTGAAGATAAAAAAATCCATGATATATCCCAATTACATACAAGTTTTTCACATATTTTCATCTGACATCTTATCCACATAGTTTTGAGGAAAAAAAAATCCTTATATATCTCCAAGATTGATTATTGTGTTGTATGGACAATGTTAGTAAGAGACGATTTTGTTTCCTTTTATGCCCTTTCAAACATTACTCGTTTATGGAATAGTAAGGAATTTCTAAGGGTAGGAAATTTTCATCCCTTATGTTCATCCTCTCATAAGATTAGAAACCATAAGTGCATATTTGAAAGTACTAAGGAAAGTGCCTCATGTTTAGTTTCACTATGGAAAACACAAAAAAATACAAAAAAAAGAAGAAGATAAAATCAAATATAATTAAAATTAGTCAAAGACTTATACATTTTTAAATTATTTAATTTACATAGAAGAATAAAAATAAGTTAAATAAGTTTGAAGTAACATTTAAAAATAATTTATAGATTTTAAATCTTTTTTTTTTCCCTTCAACTTTTACTCTCTATGTTCTTTCCCTCATATTTTCCCTTAAATTTTTCAAGAACCAAATATAATCTAAAGAACTTTTAGAAAGATATAAAATGTAGATCCCTTGGAATCATTGGAACATATATTAGGTAAGTGATTTAAGTGATTTCTAGATATTTTTGGAACGTGTCCACAACGTGATTGTGAAGAAGACTATGAATAATATGGTTTGCCAAAATTTAAAATATCATTATATAAAGATTATTAGTTGAATTGAAAGTCTTAACTATCTTCCAAAATATAAAGACTTTGACTCATAAGTAAACACATCCTAACAAACCTTTCAACAATTTTGATATTTCTATGAATTTGAACTGATGTGATACATGAAAGCAATTTCTTTAAACTTGTAATAAACCAATGTTTTTTCATTATTAGGAAGATCACATTTTCCTTTTCAAACATTTATCTTTTTCTTATTATGTATTTCCAAATAAAATTATTGTTGAGTTGGTCTTCCTGTTCAAAAACTCCTTATTAGCACTATTACTAATTGAATATCAAGTTCATGAAGAAATTAATGATTATCACATAATACAAAGATAACATTAAGACTAGATGCCCTCTGTTCTAAATAGTGTACACTTAAAACATTGAAATATATTTTAGTTGACAAGATAATTTTGGGTGCTTAAAGACTAGATTATAAACATTCCATTTCTCTATAATTCCATCCAAATGATCTAACTAAATTATTATTTGAAATTTCTTATCATTCTAACATATTGAAGAATCCTTTTGTACTCTAATTCCCTCCTTATCTTATCAATGAAGGTCCACCCCCCAAAATAGCCATGATAATTGAAATATTCTAAATTTGCAAATGCATCATTTGGAATATCTATTATTGCCATTAAGCTAAAATTAATTATTCAAACATTTTGGTATTGTTCTAAGTGTATTATCTGCAAGATCTAATACTATAAGAGAATTGATATATTTTTGAAGGAATAATGCCAATAAATTTGTTAGATCTCAAATGGAAATCCACTATACTTGTTAGTTCTCCAATTCAACTTAGAGTATTTCCCAAAAATTTATTATTGCCCAAACATAGGAGCCCCAAAAATGTATAGTTCCTTAGCATTGAGAATATATTTTCAAAGAAGTTATTGTTGCATAAGTGCAAATAAACAACTCATGGAGTAAGGAATATTACCTCAAAATTTGTTGTTTCTAAAATCTGTGTGAGTCAAAGATTGCTAATACTTCCAACAATGAGAGAAAGCTCCCCACATGAAGTATAATTTTTGGAGTTTCTTAAAATGTATTTCTACTACTGTGTTTGCTAAAGGAGTTGCCTCCAATTATTAAGAACTCCACATTTGAAACAAGTCCAAGACTGCTTGGGACAATGCCATTTAACCTATTTAAAGGTATTTTGAACCTGTTACTTAACTTAAGCCACATGAATACATTTTAAATATTAAAACAATTTGAGTAATGAAAATTATTAACTTTTTTTTTTGAGAAAATTTATTAATATAATTTACTTATGTTTATTTATTTTTCTCATTCATCCAATATTTTTGTATTAAATTTCTATTATAACTTAGGTATAAAATGTGTAATATTATTGTTTATTTTAGCATTGTTGATTAGTCTACAGTTCAGCTTGTGATTTCTCTTTTGAAGCATTTTAATTATAATAGAAACTAATGGAAATAATCCTGCTGATATTAGTTGTTGTTATTTAGTTAATCGTTTTATAAAATTAAAAAAATAAACTCTATATATAAAATATAAAATATTATATGTTATTATGAAAAGCTCTTATTGGCTTTAGCATCAATGATAAGCTAGGCTTGTGGTTTTAGCATATTTGATAAGTCTGTGTAGAAAACATGGATTCTTGGGTCAACAAAATGATAAATCCTCTTTATATACTTTTCCTTGTTCTATTGGAAAAACTACTGTAGTTTTAACATATTTGATAAGCCTTTGTGTTGAACACATGGATTCTTCAATTAACAAAATCATAAATTTCATTTACATACTTTTCCTTGTTATATTGCAAAAGCTACTATGATTTTAGCATATATGATAAGTTTTTGTGTTGAACACATGGTTTCTTGAGTCAACAAAATGATAAATCCTCTTTATATACTTTTCCTTGTTCTATTGGAAAAACTACTATAGTTTTAACATATTTGATAAGCCTTTGTGTTGAACACATGGATTCTTCAATTAACAAAATCATAAATTTCATTTACATACTTTTCCTTGTTATATTGCAAAAGCTACTATGATTTTAGCATATATGATAAGTTTTTGTGTTGAACACATGGTTTCTTGAGTCAACAAAATCATAAATTCTCTTTACACACTTTTCCTTGTTCTATTGGAAAAGCTACAATGGTTTTAGCGTATTTGATAAGTTTTTGTATTGAACACATGGATTCTTGAGTCAACAAAATCATAAATTCTCTTTCCATACTTTTCCTTGTTCTATTGGAAAAGTTACTATGGTTTTAGTATATTTGATACGTCTTTGTATTGAACACATGGATTCTTGAGACAACAAAATCATAAATTCTCTTTATATACTTTTCTTTATTCTATTGGAAAAGTTACTATTGTTTTAACATATTTGATAAGTTTTTGTGTTGAACACATGGATCCTTGAGTCAACAAAATCATAAATTTCATTTACATACTTGTTATATTGGAAAAGCTACTATGATTTTAGCACATATGATAAATCTTTGTGTTGAACACATGGATTTTTAAGTCAATAAAATCATAAATTTTACTTACATACTTGTTATATTGGAAAAGCCACTATGATTTTAGCATATATGATAAATCTTTGTGTTGAACACATGGATTCTTGAGTCAACAAAATCATAAATTTTCTTTACACACTTTTCCTTGTTCTATTGGAAAAACTACTATGCTTTTAGCGTATTTGATAAGTTTTTGTGTTAAACACATGGATTCTTAAGTCAACAAAATCATAAATTCTCTTTACATACTTTTCCTTGTTCTGTTGGAAAAGTTACTATTGTTTTAGCATATTTGAAATGTTTGTGTTGAACACATGGATTCTTGAGTCAACTAAATTATAAATTCTATTTACATACTTTTCCTTATTATATTGGAAAAACTACTATGATTTTAGCATGTATGATAAGTCTTTGTGTTGAACACATAGATTCGATCTTGAGTCAACAAAATGATAAATTCTCTTTACACACTTTTCCTTGTTCTATTGGAAAAGCTACTATGATTTTAGCATATTTGATAAGTCTTTCTTTATTATTGTTAATAAGGTTTTGATGGTATATATTAAAAATGAGTGAAAAATATCTATATTATATTCTTGGCTTGATTAAGATTTAATGCAACATCTTAGAAAAAATAAATATTCTTTACCTTTATTTCAAACTCAAGGCTAGGAAAGTAAGAGCATAGTCTAGATCAATCATCAAATTCATTATTAGAAAGATCCCGTCCTCTCATTTCAAAAAAAGAAAAAAAAAGAACTAAAAATTCACTAACTCCCAAGAAAAAAATGACCCACCAATTATGTTCAAGACTTGTCTTTAATTAATTTTAAATATGAAAAAGACTTCTCTAGCTTTCAAAGTTTTGTAGCTCTCTAAAGACCAAGGAAGTGATGACATCACTTGCATAATAAAACAGCATTATTTATTTATTTGTGTAATTTTAGATATGTGCTAAGTTATGCAAAATCATTGATATGTTGTGTGGTTCAAAATATGAATCAAATTAATATTTTTGTAGCATAATTTTTTCCATTTCAATATGATTCACTTCAACTAGACTTATTTGATTAATATATAGCTCATTAACCATATACAACATAGATGTGAAACCAAAGACCAATAGTTGCCCAGAAAAATATTCTATCT
Organism: Vitis rotundifolia; assembly: GCA_030254885.1. Lineage (NCBI taxonomy): Eukaryota > Viridiplantae > Streptophyta > Magnoliopsida > Vitales > Vitaceae > Vitis > Vitis rotundifolia. The sequence goes on along the minus strand of CM058155.1, from coordinate 15,247,340 downwards.
AAATCATAATTTTTAAAATATTGTACCATATTCATTTAGACTCACCTTTATGTGGTCTAAAGTTGATTTTATTTTCTTTCATAATACATATATTTCTTAACTATAAACTAAGTTGACTAAAGTGTTAACCAAATCACATACACAAGCTAAAATAAAGAAAAGACAACAAATTTTTAACATAATTCAATTATCAATGTGATCCCTACATCCATGGAGCACACCATCACTAAAAAAATACACCAATCAAACAAAAGAGAAAAGTTACAATGGTGAAGGCTCTTTCACTCTCTTCTCAGTTGCAGTTGTAGTTGCACTTTAAGTTTTCTCTTTAAAAACAAAATCCTAAACCATAATAGGGTTAAATATATAATAACGGCAAACCCATTATTCAATAAAAAATAAAAACTCCATCTTGACCCTAAATATGTCTTTGCATAGTGCAATAAGACTAATTTAGGTTTCATAATCCAACAAAAAGACATTTTGTTATCTTTTTTTTCTTTTTTCTTTTTTAATAGGCTAAAATCATTCTTAAGTAGTCTACTATGAACAAAGTCATGAAAAAGTGGAAATCAATTTAAAACTTTTATGAAATCATTCCTAGATGGATTTCCATAAGATATACCTAATTTTATCATAGGTACCAAATTTCTTGGAAAGACACTCAAAATCTTAAAAAATTCTCTTACTTCTTAAAAAACAAATAAATAAGTAAATAGGTGGTCAAAATATTAATTACAATGATGTTATTAGATAAAACTAAAAATTAAACATTAAAATCTTTGAATGATAAGAGCTAAATATTTGCTTATTGATAATTTTTTATTTAAAAAAAGTTAAGATTTGAAATCATTTATTTTACAATAGCACCGTGAATGTGACTAGAAAAACATAATATTTGATATTATTGCAAATTTAAGTAAAAAATTATCTTTTACAAATTTAACCTTAACTCAACCAAAATATTTTTATATTATTTTCAAATACTATATAAATGATACATTAATCAATAAAAATATCAACATAAAATATTAGATGGATTGTTCCCAAAAAATGATTAAAACAAATAAATAGTTTAAAAAAAACATATAAAAAAATGAAATTGTTAAAAATAAAAATAAAATAAAATAAAACTTGACTTCTTAATAATTCATTAGTTAATTTGAGTGTATAAATGATCAAGTTTTTTCTTGTATTCTACTTTAAAAGATTTTCTGAATATACGTCAATTATTGATTACTACTCAAAAGTGCTATTTTGTAAGCTTGTAATTAACTCTTTTAAACACTTTTGAGTAGTAGTTATCACCTTTTAACCCAATTAACATATTAAGGATCCTTGCAATCAATTCTAATCAAAATGTGTAAGTTTTGGTGTTTTTGTTAGTATTTTGATCACCAAAGCAATCCAAGATTGAAGAGAGTTCTTTGGAATCCATGGCAAAGCAAATGGAAAGCTTAGAAACATGAAGAACCAAAGCTTTGAAGTTTTAAAGTCCTTTGCCATAATCAAATCCGGAATGCAAGGAGGAAAGCAAAGAGGAATCTGCCATGAAGCAAAATAGGGGACAGCAGTTGCAGTCTTCTTGGCCACTTTTGGAGCACTTCCCAAAGTCCAATTCATACATGATATATACCATTTCAAAGCTCAGGAAGTCAAGAATCCAATGCTTCAAGCGGTGCACGATTCGGAGTTCAAATGAAGAAGTTACAGCCATTGCAAGAAGATCGCTCCAAGCTGAAGGAAAATTTCACAGGGCTGCGAAATTTTGTCCTTTGGCTGCGAAATTTCGCAGCGCTACAGTGCCAGCTGCGAAACACCTCCTGAAGCCACCCGATAGCTGCAACCGACATCCTGAGATATTTTTGCTTTAGATATTTGATGTCTAAATTCCCAAACTCTCCTTGTAACCCTCCTATCACATGATTCCTTAGTCTTTAAGCAAGAACAAAAGGGTGAATAACCCCTTATATATATTGTAATTCTTCCCTTGGAAGAAGAAGCAGACGGGAGACAACTTTGTATATTTTTTAAGGAAGTAAAGTTCATAGTTTTTTCTATACCTTACCTTCCCATTTTGTTTGTATTTTCTTTATAGCCAAACAAGCTCTGAGGAAGTTTCCTCAGAGGATGGGTGGCTAAGCTTTTAATTCCTTGGAGCCAAGGTGGCCGGGGATGGTTCCAACTGCAAGAATGGGTAGTTTTGTGGTTTCAGCCATTAATGAAGAGTAAGTGTGACCCATTAATGATTTCTATGTTTTTAGTTAACTTCAAACACCTTGCAAGTCACCTGAGCCAACACTTGGTAAGGCAAGTGATCTCCGTCCATGGAGATGCACTAGTTTACTTCTTGCGAGCTTCTGGGAGGTGACTTGAAGGTGGGATTTTCTTGAATTGCCAACACTTGGTAAGCTTTTGGACTCCAATGAGACATCCATTAGTTATCTCTTGCGAGCTTGGGACGGGAAGTCCAAGGTTAATGATCACCTTGAATGGCAACTGCTAGGTGAGAAGCACGAGCCATTCCAAGTTGCATCAGTGAGAAGGATTTAGTGCTGAAATCCATTAAAGGGTAGCATTTATACAAAACCGGTTAGAGGATTAACTACATGTCAATTCTCTAATGCGAGGAAGCGAACCAAGTGACCGGAGCTTTGTTTTTGCATGAGGAACCTCCCCTGTGAACCTGAACCTCCAAGGAATGTTTTTCTCCATAAGTAATTTCCATCACTTTCCTTTTAGTTAACTTGAAACTAAACATTTTACAACCAAAGTTTGCGTTTTCTTCTTAAGCTAACCTTGAAAAGAAAAAGCACCAAATTAGCTAAGAAGTGGTATCAGTTGTGAGTTGAAAACCCTTCCCAATGAACGATCCTAGAGCCACTATGCTACATTAGCTAAAGCTAACCCAATGCATGGTGATATAGGTTATAAATTTTGTTGATTATTCCCTCAATCAAGGAGCACCAGCTGGACGTGAATCAGCTGAGACACCAATTGGGCAAGAGTCAATTATACTCCAAAATTAGCATATAAAGAGTTAATAATTTAAAAAAAAAAAAAAAAAAGTGGTGGACTAATAGAGTTTTGAAATTCATACTTCATTAACAAGGCAAACAAATTGTCCATATTCAAGCATCATTGTAGGTTCTCCATAACTCATGTTGATGAGATCACACTTATGCTGAAAATAAAATACACATTAATCATCATCAAAATTAATTCAACTGTAAATTAATTCTAGAATGGAAGTTAATCAATAAACTTGCCTTTTGAATGATAGTTAAGACTTTCAGGTAAACTAATTAGCAACATTTCAAAGTTTGGTAAACCACATTATTCATAGTCTTTTTCATGTATCACATCAATTCAAATTTATAGAAATATCAAAATTATTGAGAGGTTTGTTTGGATGTGCTCACCAATGAGTCAAAGTCCTTGTATTTTGGATGATAATTTAGACTTTTAGGTAAACTAATTAGCGACATTTTGGATGATAGTTAAGACTTGGATATTGGCTATGATTTAGATGTTTCATGAGCAGAAAAAAGCTCATATGGGATGAGGAGGTTGAGGATTTATACTATACATTATGCTTTTTGGCTAGAGCTTTAAACCTATGAAACTAAAAAAAAGGTAAACAAAGATGCATTCAGAAAATAATTGGTTAGAACTTACGTCTTTGGTTTTTCTTTTAAAATTCATGCTAAGCTACTTAGAAACCGATCATAATTTCTCTTATCATAAGTTGATTACATGTATAGGTTTGCCTTTGTATCTATGTGTGTAGAAATTCATATACCAAGTGTTGGGCGTGAAACTTTCCCTGTGATGTCTCAATTGGATTGAAATTCGATTTGCATTGAGTAGGAGAACAATATGAAAACTAAATATGAAACCTTTGATGAAATTAAATGGGTTTGACAGTGAGATTATGTTCAAGTTGATAGTAGCTTTCTAAATATGAATATAAAGTTCCACAAATCTGTAAACATAAATATAGTAAGAAAGGAAAAAGCAGCATCCTTGTATTCACATTTTAAATGTTTTAAGAAAGAAATAGTGAGTATTTCCACGTTGTTCAGAATTTGTTTCATCCTTGTATTCAAATTCAATTCACTTATTTGACCATTAAAATTCTTTGAATTTTTCCAATCCTTTTTAAATGTGATCTTAGTTTTGTATTTTTTACTTTTCAACCATCACTTTGTTAGAAAAGTTCTTACATTCATAATTTCCACATGACCTAAGATACCTCGATATTACATAATCTTTCAATTTACCTTGCCAAGGCATGTATGAAGTGGTCACATCTCATTCAACATCAAAGGATACTAGTTACAAATTAACTGCATCATGCTAAAAAATAAGTACACCCTGTTAAAAAATAAGTGCATCCTATCAACATTGTGGCGGGGATCAATCTACACAATGGTGGCAAGTTTGGCTTCACGAATGGCAGTGCAGTGGTTCTCATGGTGGTTAGAAGGGTAGCAGGGTGCTCCAGCCATGCTGGTGCTAAGTCAACATTGATTTTAGCTTTAGTTGTACCAAGCACCTGTCTGTAGCAATGATGGTTTTGGATTGTCTCAAGATTTGTTTACTACAAAATAATAATAATAATAATAATAATAATAATAATAAAATAAAATAAAAAAACAAGACAATGAAAGTACAGTAAAGAATTTAAGCAACTCTAATCCCTATGTTATATAGAGACTTGAAGAAGAATTGAAGATAACTTACAACTACAATTGCAACTGTAGGGAAACCATGCATTTGGAGACATCCTAGGTAGAGCTTTTAAATGATTAAAAACAAGAAAAATCTCTATACTTGAAATATGCAAATCAAAATCAGCAATAAATAGATATAAGAAGTTGAAACAAAAGTCACGTGATGCTATTGTCATTCTAGGAATAAGTCCTTCACTTTAAGCAATGGTTCAATGATAAGTTTTCTAGCTTGTCCTTCAGTAGTTACCACAGCCAATTCGATTGTGGCCTACATCACCATAGACTCTTTTACTCTTAGAAAATTCTTCTGTTAACTAATGATCAGCCAAATTTCCATAAGGATTCATATTAATTTATGATGGATCTAACACTTTTTTCTATCAAGAGGTGCGGATATTTAATAATGAGAATACATTTTAAAATATTTATTGGGAGCAATTCAAATATACTTCAATATATTTGCACAATAACACCACTAAGAAATTTAAGATACATGTCATAATTGATGATAGAAATACAAAATGATTTCAAACAGAAGTTTTGATATGGAAAAATCTAACTTTTTAAATTTTATTGCTATCAAGATATCTACTTCACTCTTGATGCGTTCCAAATTTGAGTTATAAGATGCATATGTTCTTCACAATTTAAGGTAGTGCTTTTTTTAAAAAAAAAAAAAAAACAACTTATTACTTATTTTTAAAAATTTTAGACTTAATAGAACAACCAAAATATTTTACTTTTTGTTGAATGCTAAAAAAAATTTCTTGACACAACCAAAGCATAATCTCAAATGACCCTCACTTTATTAATATTTATTTAATTTTTAACAGAACTAAAATAATAAAAATATAAACAACTTGATATTTAATACTACTTAGTTATATTTTCAGTTAAGTTAAATTAAATTCTATTTGGATTTAAGTTAAAAAAGAAAAAGAAAAAGAAACTGCCTAAGGGTAATTGATTCATTCCAAATATGAGTTTCTAAAACCAAGTGCCTAGATAATCTAAAAAAATAAAATACAACCAAAGAAAAAAAAAAGTCAAGTTTTAGGTTAGGGTTAAGATTTCCAAACTCCATAAAAAGTTGTAAAAAGACAAATATTTAAGATAAACTCTCTTGGTAAGTGTCTCAAATAAAACAGAGACATGGTGGAATATGAAGAGGACTTTGCTAGGTAGCGCACCTGGCAATATATTAAAGCTTGAGTGTTGGATGCTCTCAATCCAACACTTAAGAAAATATAAATTAGAAAATATAAAAAAAGACACTTAAGAAAATAATTATCATCATAATTAAAAAACATTTAAGAAAATAAATGAAAAGATTCCAATATATGAAACAGGCACTGAAGAGAGTGAGAACACACGTTGCTGCAGATGGGATTACAATCCCACTATCCTATGCCACAATTTTTTTTTGGAAAAATTCTTTTCTTTTTTAAAGTTGGAGACTTTAATTTGAAAAAATAAATAAATAAATAAATAGAAAACCCCTTTCTCCGGCCTTTTCTTCTTCCTCCTCTTCTTCTCATCGCTGCCTCGGAATCTCGGGTTTGGTCTGGGCTTGGAATGGAGAGGATCGGCTTTGGGAATGTAACAGAGGAAAAAAGGATGGGCAGAGAAGGATCTTTGCTTTACTATTATTATTATTAATTTAATTTCCTAGACGGTGAAGTGGGGTTTGTTTGCCCGTACGATTTGTTTTCCATACCAAACGCAATTGGACTTGGGTGGAGTCAGTGTGGAAACGAAAATTTAGTTCATTTGGGATGCATTTGGGCCGAATTTCATCCCAATTTGATAGTGACGGTGGAGGACGGGAGGGGGATCTTTAAATTCCCACCCTTGTCGATTCGGGGTTGGATGAAATGAGAAAAATGGAGTCAAAGTAAAAATCAACTTAGAAATAAAAGAAGGAATTGAGTGAGAATGGGGTTAGACTCCGTGAGTGGAGGAGGGTGGAAATTGGAAGCAGCCATCAACATTGACCCGAAGTCAATGTCAATGGGAGGCAGAGGTCAATAAAGCATTCTCCTGTGAGTGGTGGGATTTATAGAAGAAAAGGTATATGTTTTTGTGATAGGAAGGAGGCTAGAGAGTAGAGACCAATGGGAAGGGTGGTGGTTGCAGAGTGCGACTCTTAGGTTAAGGATTTATCTCTTAGGAAGGTAGAATGAATCAAGTGTCTAATCCTAATCCTCTAAGGAGGTTTATATAGATTTCCTTATAAGCTTAAGTAACCGGAGTCCATATTGGGTTAGGATTCCTTAATCTAGCTCATTAAGTCCTAATTAATTAATTAATTAACCTTGTTCGGCTCCAATCAATTAATTAACTCAACCTGAAAAGATCAATCATAAGCTTTTATGCAACCTTACATATTTACCAAAATGTCCTTATGCACACATATGAATAAGGAACCCATATATCCTTCAAACAATGTTCACTAAGGAATATGAGTTTTAGCAAAAACCATTGATACCCATAGGAAAATACTATCTCCCTTAGCATCCAATTTTGAAGTTGTCATAACATTCCACTATAGAAAGTTAATTACATTTCTATATCTTATGATATTAAATTGAAATAAAAGAAAAAACTTGGGTCTATGATCTACTATGATTAGGTGCAAGCTCCCTATGAACTGTTGTCTATAATCTAACAAGGTGAATGTTATTCACCTCTCAAAATTACCTCTAACATCCTTGAGTTTAAGATCCTTCTATTATATGCAACTGATACAATCCAACTCTTTTGTAGGACCTCAGGCGCTACCAACTCTCCTAAAAGCAATTGCTTGTAGGAAAGGCGCATACCCTAACCTTATAGTGCATTCACCCAAGCACCTATGGCGAACACAAGGGGAGTTGATGGACGCGGCCAACCCTCCGATCTGCCAACAATCTCCCCCTCAGCAACACCCCTGAGGTTCGAACCCGTGACCTCGGCTTTGATACCACTTGTAGGACCTCAAGCACTACCAACTCTCCCAAAAGTAATTGCTTGTAGGAAAGACGCAAACCCTAACTTTATAGTGCATTCACCCAAGTGCCCATGGCGAACACAAGGGGAGTTGATGGACACGGCCAACCCTCTGATCTGCCAACATCTTTAAAAGCATATATCAAATTTCACTTAAGGAATTATTGTGGTGACCACAGATCTCTATTGTAATCAAATACTAAAGCCAAAATATGTGACAACCCTAAGCAAGAAAAACCAAAGATTGAATTACTATAACTCTGTAGTACTTCAAGTTGTCGTTCTCTGGGATCAACTCTAATGTGTTTTTATATAAATAAGAATTAAATATGGATGGTAAAAATATTTAATAAAATTAAATAAAAGAAAAGAAAAGAAATTATCCAAAGAAGATCACAAGTTTGATTTTAAATCCAATAAGAGAATTAAAGTGAGATTTTTCTTACTTTGGGGATGAAAGAATCAATCCAACATTTTGCCGATGTCTTTGCTATCCTAGCTTCTACTGTGGACATTTTGACTGATATGGTTATTTATCCATGATTGAGTTGAGGTCTGTACCCACTTATTGTTATTTGATTAAAGAGATAGAGATCCAAGATGACTTATCTTGGCATCATGACATTAATTTGTTTCTCAAATTTGACACATATCCTGAGGTTGCGATAGCCATGGATCAAAGGGCATTGAAACAGTTGGCCACTAGATTTATGATTTGTGGAAAGACTTTATATAGACAATCAATTGATGGTATGCTTTTGTTATGTTTATGTTATGTTTAGATCAAGCTTCTACAGATTAAGTGATGAGAGAGGTTCATGCAAGAGTTTATGGCCCCCAAATGGGACGACAAATACTAGCACGTAAGATTATGAGGATTGGTTATTTATAATTAACTATGGAGACATATTGTTGTCAATTTGTTCAAAGATGTTTAGAGTGTCAGATGCACGACAATCTTATTCATGTACCACCCTCAGAGCTACATGCTTTGACCTTGTTATGGCCATTCTCGATATGGGGTATAGATATCATTGGGAAGATCTCACTGAAATCTTTAAGCGGTCATGAGTTTATCCTTGTTGCCATAGATTATTTCACTAAGTGGGTGGATGTCATATCATATGCGAGGTTGACATTATCCAAAGTTGTCAATTTCATTAGGTCACATATCATTTGCAATTATGAGATTCCTCATGAGTTGATTTCAAATAGAGGGTGCATTTATGAGCCAAGGTTAATACTTTGATACAAAGGTATGGTATCTAGCATCGCAGATTGTTTGCATATAGACCACAGAATAACAGGGAGGTAGAAGCTGCGAATAAGAACATTAAGAGGATTTTGAGGAAGACGATTGAAACTTCTCAAGGTTGGCCAAAGAAGCTCCCCTTTCACATTGTGGGCATATCGTACGTTTTTTCACACCTCTATAGGAGTTACACTTTACTCTTTAATATATGGCAGGCAATATCACTCGTTGAAATAAAGATGGGTTCATTAAGAGTAGCTCTTAATCAATAGATTTCTGAGACAAAGTGGGCTCAGGCTTAGTTTGATCAACTTAACCTTTTGAATGAGAGGATATTGAGGGTAGTAGATCATGTTCAAGCTTATCAAAGGAAGATGACCTATGCCTTCAAGAAACGGGTCAAGCCTAGACCATTACAGATAAGGGATTTAGTTTTAAAGATTCTCAAAGGTTTGATTAGGGACCTTAGAAAGAAGTTTAGACCTAGTTGGAGTAGACCTTATGTTATTCGAGAGTTTACTCTAAAGGAGGTTGCATGGTTGACAGATTTAAATGGAAACCAATTTTCAGAGCTAACCAACGTGGATTAGTTAAAAGAAGTATTACGTTTGAGATGATGGTCATAGGATGGGTGGCCTTCGTTTCAGTTTGTAACACACCTATTCACCCTAATTCTTACTATATAGACCGTTGTTAGCCCTTTGAGCCTTGCATGCGCATTGTTGGCCATTTTGTTTTGATCACTTTGCTTACCCTTCTTACATTGGGATTGGGACCCTATGATGTGTATGTTATGACATGAAGGTCTCATGAGCTTTGGATTTATAGACTAGCATTCGTCATCCTTTGCTTTCATCTGGATTTTTTTTTATTTATCTTGTTATATCCCTTTGTTCATATTCTTCATTATCTCTATCATTGTTATTATGACTCTTCTTGTTTTACAGTTTCTCCACTTGGAGTAGTGATTCTTCACATGTTAGTACATAGAGGATAGTCATATCACCTCTCTTTATTCCACCCCTTGGCATTGATTCGAAGATTGTTCTAGCTTGAGAGGATATCTCATAGGTGAGGGTTATACTTTCATTAGTGATTGAGGAGAGTTTTGTGTATTTCCCATGCTACCTCATTGGAGTTCAATGTATTTTTGATCAAAGATACACATGCTCATAAAATAATAATAATAATAATAATAAAATAATAATAATAATAATAAATAAAGAAAAAAAATAAGGAAACAGTACAAGGATATGCCAAATATAATAGTATGTTATTCCTTTGGGTTGCTTATATTGTTATTTGAGTATTGTACTTTGGGTTCATCTATCATTGTGGGTTCATGAGAGTTTTCATTTTCGGTATTGAAAGTTTATATGATAGTTATGGATGGCTCATCACCTCTTATCGAATATGGGGTTTGTGAGTTAGAACCAACAATTGCCTTATTTAATTTATATTATAAATAAGCTTATTTGTGAACTTATGATGTGGCAAATCAACATAAACATCATAAAACTTTAGATTTAATGGTATTATATAGGATGTTTGTTTTTTTTGTTCATCAACTTCATGTCTACCTAGTAGATAAATAAATAAATATATACACATACATACATACATACATACATACATACATATATATATATATATATATACACATATGAGAACCATTTACTAAATGAATTTGTTATATGTTCTTGACTGGTCTACACAAATGTCTTCTTCTATCACACCCCTACATTCGCATTGTGATCTTGGACCATTACTAGCTCCCTTTCCACATGGAGGTAATAATAGATTGTATTACTTGATTCCATTTGCATGCCTAAACTCTTTTGCAGCCCTTGTCTAAACAAACTAAGGTTTGGAAAATGTCAAAGAAATACTAATAATTCAGTAGCACCTTGAAGAAGAATTTCATGTAATAGTTGCAATGATGATGCCTATGACTATCTCAGATCAATGTCTCATTAATCACAATGAAATCTTCAAATAAACCAGTTTATTTTCAAAATCATTAAGATTTTCATGAACAAATTATGTTTGTTCAAACATATTAATTTACCTCATATCCAATATGATTATCTCCCATATTGAGCCATGAAGCAAGCTAAATAATATTGTATAACTGGTCTAAATAATAAGGATGTATATTTTATGACCTGTATATATGAGCTATTGTTCCTAGTATACAATAATGTTCATAATAGACAAAGGGTGCATAACTTTGTGGGAGGGATGCAATTATTTTTCTTAATTAGTACTTATTTTCCATGTTATAAAAAAGGGAGGAGTCAACCCTCCTAAAAAAAGATCGGCCTTTATATTGCCTACTAGGTCAGAAAAGAACAATGTAGACAAGGAAGGGTCAACCTCTCAAAGGAGGGGTTGGCCCATATATTGGATATTACCAACATAAAAAAATATATATATATATTTTTTTCCTTTTTCATATGTTTGATATTGTATGCTAAAAGCATTAAATTGTTACATTTTATTTTTAAATGGTTAATGGAATGAAATGAAAATGAAAAAAACTTGTAACAACTATGAAATTAATTTACTTTCAATTTGGAGCTTCTATATAATATGACATTTTTATAAACATAGATATAAAATCTTTATAAATAACTTTACGCTATGTTTGGCTTCCGAAAAGTACTAAGGAAAAAAAATACTAAGAAAAATGATTTTCTCATGTTTAATATCACTATGAAAATTATAAAAGAAAATCAAATATAATTAAAAATAGTTAAAATTTTGTGTATTTTAAAATTATTTAAAAGGAAATTAAGTGAAATAAATTTAAAGAAGCATATAAAAATAATTATTAATTTTGAATTTATTTTTTATTTTCTTTTATTTTTTCTTTCCTATCATTTTTCTCTCTATTTTTTTCCATCAATTTTTTTAGGAACCAAACGTAGCATTAATATCTTTCATAACTATTTGTTTTATTAAAAATATAAAAATATATATATTTATTTTTTCATTAAAAAAAGTCAAATATTTTGATTTTTTTATTCAATTAAATTTTTTAAAAAATAAATAATAAGTTAATAAAAGTTAAAAAAACAAATTACAAGAAATTTGAAAACGAGTTGTTTTTAACAAAAAATTTAAAAAACAAACAACACCTAATTCTTAATCATTTGTATTAATTATATTGAAGAAGGAATAATTCCCATGAAAAAAACTATTGAACAATTGTATGGAATCAAACAAGATTTTCAGAGCCCATATATATATTTGCAATAAAATTTTTTGTTTCAAGACAATATCCATATCAGTAAAATATATACAACAAGAAATAATATTAAAAACCCTCAAAAGTTTACCAATATAACTGGATTGAAGCGTGGGAAAAATTAAATTAAGATGTTGAAAATATTGCAGTAGCTGCGTGGAGAGGCTCTACCAACCTTCTACAAAATTAAATTATATTTGAATGTTTTATAAATTTGAAGGAATAATCTATCCACTAATTCTTAGCTTAAAATTATCCCTTCTCTCAAAATTGCAATCCACTATCATGTAACCTTTCCCAAAAAAAGAAAAAAAAAAGGCTCCATTTGGAATATATTATCACTTTGGCCATGTTTGATTGTTAATGGGATATGATAAGTTATCATATCACTTATCTCATCTTATTCTATGTTTAACCAAATATGTGATAAGATAAGTGGTGAGATATATTATTTATTTTATTTTTTTTCATCCCTTATACATGGGATATGTTAATCTCATGCTAAAATATAAGATATGCATATCTCATGTATAATAAAATTATTTTTTATTTTTTATGTATTTATTTTACAAAATAAATTTTCTTTATTATAAATTAAATTTATGATTAAAAAAGGCAAACTAAAAAATATTTATAAAATAAAATAATATTAATATTTGATTTATAAATTATTTTTATATATTAAATAACATAATATAAAAAAATTTATTTATAAAATTTAAATATTTTAATCATAAATATTGTTAAATATAACAAAATTTTCAATTTTTTTTAAATAAAAAATATTGGATTGAGATATAATTTTTATTTTAAACATTAAAAATATTATATATTCCTTTTTTTTATTCATTTCATAAATTATATAAAGAATGAGGATACCCACTTATCTTATAACTTGCCATGAAAAAAAATTAATAATACAACTAATATCATAATTTTGAATCTAAAAATTTAGTACATGTTTGTGAATATCAATAAAATTTTTAGTTATATCTTTAGCAACTTTACCATCAAATACATTAATTTATTCCCATGATTCCTAATCTCCTAATAATAATAGGAAATTTTTCATATGGTTTTCAAAAAATTCGTTCAAATTATGAGAATTATCATAAATATGATTCAACATAAAATTACCTTTAAAAAAAATGATAGAGGATAACTATATTTGATTATTTCTCATAAGACAGATGATAAAACTTACCAATATTATTAGTGTGCATGTCAGTTTGGCTAATATTCTAAGAGATAAACAATATCAATTAATTATATGAAATAAATAAATAATATGAGGAATAAAGCTCTTTCTATGAATTATTTTTTGAAACAATCTTCTATGACTTAAATATTAGGTATTGATGAATGTCTCCCTCTTTTTGACAGGAGGGCATCTCAAAGTCTAGTAAGAAGGGCTTGCAGTTTATGTATAAGTTAAGCTTATGACAAAATACTTAATTACTTAATGACAAGCAGGAGGCTGACAAGCGATCTAATGGATAATATGCAATATGATACATGTCAGTTATTGGTTCTTTGGATGACCACCACCAATATGATATCTAAAACTCTTGTTTATTCCATTCTGCCTAGATCTTCTCCAACGGCCTCTCCTTCGCTTTTGGAGCTATATGAGATAAATCTTTATATAGTACATTCTCTAAAATATAAAAATAGGAAACTATGTTTCACATTCAGAAAATAGAAAATGATTTTTGCTTTTTAAAAATAAAAAATATGGTGTTTTCAAATAACATTTTTTTATTGCTTTCAATTATTTTATAAGGATTATTTTAAAAAATGATTATACAAATATGTAGAATGATTAAAAATAAAGTACTAGATATGAAAATTATTTTTAAAACATATTCAAAAGTATAGAAAATAGATTAAAAACATTTCAAATTCACATACTTTTATTCTATAAAAAAATCAATAAAAACTATTTTTCAAAAGTTATTTTTTAAAACCTTTTTCAAAAACACTTCCCAAACAAAGTATAAACTTCAATTTCTAAACCCAATATCTATAATGAACTTTTTATAAATTTTCTATGATCTTTCTTTTATATGACAAAATAATTTTTTGTCATTAATATATTTTTTAATATTTGAAAGTAACTTCACTTGCAAACTTATATTACGTGTGAGAACCAAAATACGTGAAAAGAGTATAACATTATTCATCATATATTTTTCTTTATAGTTGTTCTTTTTTTTTTTCTAAAATTATATTATATTTTCTTTTTAGAAAACTATTATTTTTCTCTAAATTTTATTGTTTCCCCTTATAAATTTAATTCTAAAATTTTGGGACTCAGAACACTAAAATTTACTTGATATCATGTTGTAATTAAAATATTAAAAAAATGAAAATATAACTTCTTAAAAATGACAAGGGCATTGGTCCTAGAGTGAAAAACCCTATGACTTATGATACCTTTCAAAATATATGATAAAAAGATGCTTATAAATTTGGATATGATGCAACCTCAATGTGACCATGTTTCGATAGTGGCAAGCCAAACTAACTTCTAATTTTGAATATGTTGCATATAATTCAATTAGGTCAATCAACCTCGTTACATAATTTGGCTCTGTTACAATTTTTAGGCATGTTCCTTTTTGACAGGTTTTGCTTACGAGCAAATATTAAAAGCCAGCCAAAATTTTATTGGTTAATAATTTTATTGATAATGCATCAAAACAAAGCACCAACATCTAAAACAAAAGTTGAACAAAATGAAACCTAAAGCAAAAAAAGTAAATAAGTATTAAGAAACAAATTAAGTAGGTGTTCAGTAAACCAACTTAATAACTTAAAATGACTTAATAACTTAATTTAAGTCATTAAATAAATCAAGTATATTTAATAAAATAACTTAATAATATAACTTATAAGTAAAAAATAATTTAAAGTAATAAATAAAAATAATTAATTTATTTTTAAGTCCACACATTCATTTTCTTTTTACTCTTATTTGTCTTAATTATTTCTACAATCTCTTTTACTACTCCATAATCTTCATTATCATTCGACCTCTTTTATCCTAATTATAATTTATGAGGATAAATATGTCAATTTGATAATTTAGAATAAATTTTTAATTAATTTTATCAAACAATTATAATACTTAAAGTAAAAATAAAGTAATAAATTTTAAGTCAACTATAATTTAATTTAATGTCAATTTAAGTCATTAAATAAAAAGTACTAAGTTTTATCAAACAAAAATTTAGATCATAAATCAAAATAAAAGCATATACCTTACAAAATGGAGGTATTATTTCAGCCAAACCAAAATTTTGAGGACATGACTTGAGAAAGTCAAGCTTGTGGGCTTTTAGAATGTAAAAAATCCAAATGAAATCTAGCAAGATCTTGATAAATCTATTAAGATTTGGCGGGATATGAATAAGATAGGATGGGATTTCGACAAGATAAGAATAATGTCACAGAAAGATGGGTGATGAAAAGCCTCTCAAGACTAGCTAAATTTTCATGGCCTCCATGTATGGGTATAAAGAGGTGGATGAGGATGGCTAGAGAATCATAAAACAAAGAGAGGAGGCATCATGAAGCAAGAATCCCAAGAGAGCCAAGTGAATGATGGAGGGGGAAAGATGTCCCGAAGAAGGAAGATTTGTGGGGGATCAAATCAATGATTTAGCAAGTGTAGAGTAAGGAGAGGGGATGGTCGAGAGGTTTGCTGTTTTGCTATTGTAAGAATGAGTGCTACATCCTCTACAACTTGTCTCTCACTAGCCATAATTGGTCCAAAGAGAAGACAATGAATCAACACCAAATGGCTTGTGATTTCCCTTATTCTCGACTTTGTATGCAATTTCAAAATATTATTATATTAATACACAATATGTAAGTACTTGTTTTTAACCATTTTATTTTCCCATAGAAACCCCTTGGAATGAAAGAAAATGCATTTGAAAGTCAAAGAAAAAAACAAGGGAATTAAGAGATAGAGATTGATTTGATGAACCTAGTTTCTGTTTGGCTATTGTTTGGAATCTCACACTTTGAAAAACTAAATCTTACTATCGTATCTCTAAATAGACACACAAATTTGATGCTAGCTAACAAAATTGTTGATTTGGAATCTCATACTTTGAAAAATTAAATTTTACTATCATATCTCTAAATAGACACACAAATTTGATGCTAGCTAACAAAATTGTTGATTTGGAATCTCATACTTTGAAAAACTAAATTTTACTATCGTATCTCTAAATAGACACACAATTTTTATGCTAGCTAATATTACGAATTTATTATAAATATATCAATTTCTTTATTAAAACAACTTCAATATATGTATTTTGTTTCTTTTATCATTTTTAGAGTTTTTCTTAATATTTTAATGAGTTTTCAACAATTTCAATTCCATCAATTTTTTTATCAAAATTTCCAACGATATTTTCCGATATATCCTTAAAATTCAAATATCAATATATTCAAAAAAATTGATATTTTTATCATTGGTAGAATTCATTGGCTAGGCATAACTAGGATTGTCATCACTCCCTCAGACAAAAGAGGAATTCCTTCACTATTAGTATAGCCTTGAACTTTAAGAACCAAGTTATTGAAAGTGGTTTTGTAAACAAATGTGCTACTTGATCAACTAAAGGCACAAATTGTATATTTAACTTCTTGTG
The DNA here is from genome assembly GCA_030254885.1 of Vitis rotundifolia. Classification (NCBI taxonomy): domain Eukaryota; kingdom Viridiplantae; phylum Streptophyta; class Magnoliopsida; order Vitales; family Vitaceae; genus Vitis; species Vitis rotundifolia. Next base: position 15,230,444 of record CM058155.1, on the reverse strand, counting down.
AAGTACTTTATCACAAACAAAATGTAAATCAATTTCAATATGCTTGGTTTTGGCATGATAAATTGAAACAACTAGTGAAGTTGTACCTTGATTATCACACCAAATAAATTACTATAATTCTCAATTGAAATCTCAAATATGTTGCTAAGGACTTGAGGAAATAATTCAACTGCTACATAAGTCAGAGCTTGATATTTTGATCCTATGCTTAGCCAACAACACTCTAGTTCTTCCAACCCCATGAGATAAGATTACCTTCTAAATACACATGATAACCACTTGTTGTTATCCTATCAAGTAGCTTGCCTATTCTACATTTATGAATCCCGTGAGTTTGAAAGATTTGTTTGGTTGGAAATGTAAATCATGAGTGATTGTCCCTTTCAAATAGTGTAACACCTTTTTACAAGCTTTCTAAAGGATTTCTATTGGGCTTTGAAGGAACTAACTTAGCTTGTTAACCATATATGAGATATTAGGTCTTGTGACAATAGCATTTTGCAAGGCTCTAACTATACTTCTATATAATGTTGGTTGTCCATAGGATCACCATTTGATTTAGAGAGTATTTTTCCATTAGAAGTCAATGTTGGTAAAAGCTTTGTTGCTTCCATTTTTGTCTTCTTTGGCAAGTTTGCAATATACTTAGACTGAGTTAAATACATACTTATTTGTCTATGAAGACTTCAATTTCTAGGAAGAAATGTAAAGAATTGAGATCCTTTAGGAGAAAACTCTTATTTAGGTCATTAACTAGTTTTGAAATTATTGTACTACTATTTCCAATAATCATGATGTCGTCCACGTATATTTGTAACTTTGAGAATACTACTTTGGAGTTGTATAGAAACAAAGATACATCAAACTTTAAGTTCTGAAAACCCATTATAGTAATGCATCTTTAAGTTTATCAAACCAAGCCCTTGAGGCATATTTCAAACCATACAAAGCTTTGCTTAGTTTGCAAATATTAGGCTTGGTAGGATGAATGAAAACTTCAATTTGACAAATAAACACATCTTATAGAAAACCATTAAGAAAGGCACTGTTGATGTCTAAGTACCTAATCTCTCATCCTTAAGCTACTATTAGAGTTAATAAAAATCTAATGGAGGTAGGTTCTATCACAAGGCTATCAATTTCTAAAACACTCAATACCTAGAGTTTAACAAAATCCTTGTGCTACTAACCTAGGCTTGTGCATATTAAGGCGCCATTTAGGCTAAACTTCAACTTAGATGTCCACTTATTACCAACCACATTATACTAAGATTGACAGGGTGCCAAGTCTCATGTACGATTCCTCATTAAAGTCTTGTATTCTTCTTCCATTGCTGCTTTCCAATCCAAATCAACAAGAGCTTGCTTTACACACATAGGTTTGGTAGGACCAAGTGAGATACGTAATATATGTGCAAGTTTTATAATATTTTGATTTCATCATATATGATATCAATTTTACTTCACTATCCTACCTTTGCATTATGATATATTTGAGCATTAGTGCAATATTCTTTCAAGAATGAGAAACTATGTAATATGGTAGTGGACAAGTCATGACAACCTAATAACCATTGGTCACAATCTTCATAGGTCCTGTTCAATATGTAATTATGCTTAATAGTATACTAACCATGGTAAACTCATCCTAATGACTAATATAAGTTATCTCATTAATTATGAGGTAGTGCACTACAGCTTTTGATAACTAATCGCAAACAAATTCATCAACTTATAAAAAACTCATAAGTTAAATCTTTCATGTAACTCCTAATGCACTCAAGTCATATACAATACAATTAATATGATCATATGTTCCTTGTGAATTGGATTACTAGTAGTTTAGGCAAATGATAACAAATATTCTCAATAAAGGCATTCTAGTAACTTAAAGGTTTGAGACAATATGTTCTTTTAGTGATCCTAAGGATTTATGATTATATAATATATGGTCATACCAATTCCTTCAATGAAATTTGACATACATTCTTTATGGATAAGAGTATATTAGTTGGTCATGATAAAGGAGGATTTGAGACTCTAAGATTGAGAAGTAAGCACAAAAGTTTGATAGCTACTACTTTGTTGGATTACGAACATCCGTTCATAGGGAACTTGCATAAAATGGATAATAGATCACGGACACGAGTTTTGTATCTCAGTCAAATATTATAGGATATTCGAGTATAATTGACTCTCTTTAGTGAAATGTTGAGTCAATTTAAGAATTTGATTATGAGTAAGACATTATTTTTCCGATGGGTCCCAATGGTCCTAACTTGAACTCACACTCTTTTGTGACATTTATCTTGAGAGTTTTTTTAGTACCTAATTATAAGTGTGTAAGGGTTCTTTTGCATAAGAACAAGGTTACACAAGTGCTTCTAATTAAAGGGTTGATGGGTTTTTCCTTTATGCTGTTTAATTAATTGGATCCCTTTGGTATAATTAATTAAATAAGACTTATTGTTGGGATAAAGCCTTTAAAAACATGACATGATGTAACAAAATATAATTTCATTAATAAATTTATTTATTTATGATTCTAATTCTTTTCTTCTATCCTTATTTGCATTAACTATTATCTAATCATTTACACCCCAATCACTTTCAATTATAATTGATCTATGAATACTCAGATCATAGGTATAATGCACTAAACCCTCAAGATCTAAGCTTTTTATGTTTATATGCTTTTGCTAGTTAGATCTAGAGAGTCATAGGAATAGTTTGCATGCACCCTAAGTAATATAGGGCTAGAGATAAAGTAATCTAAAGGTTCCCAACACCCATTAGGCTAGTTAAGTAACTCAATCTCATGGGATGGGTCATAGTCACTTAAGCTCAATTGTGAATCTATATAAACCTTCTTAGGATTTAAGGTTAAATGCACTATTGTCTTTCACTTTGTTTAGAGAGAAATCCTAGCCATCATTTAGAGAAAAGTTTGCACTTCTCTAACATCAAGACCAAGAAAGAGATTGTTAGGATAAAACCCTTAAATGCATGATATAATGTGACAAAATTAGAATTTATTTCATTATATTCCAGTTTCACTTTTATTTATCATTGTTCCATGCATTATTTTCTTATAAGCATTCTAGTCTTTATCTCTTACATTGTATATGACTTAGGTGCACTTAAAGTTGCATGGAAAATCCAAATCATAAGTTCCTTGCAAGTTGATGATTTGTTAACAATTAGATTGTGGACTTAATAAATCAATTTGAGGTTGTAATACATTACCTCCTAATTGGAAAGATGGTTAGCCCTAACCATCAGGATAAGGTTCCCATGGTGAGTACACTAGTATGTACGATTACATCTTGGACAGGACCTACAGTAAGTCATGACGTAAGGTTATTAGGTTGTCATGGCTTCACCAAGCAACTATGCTATATTGTCTCTTAACCTTGAGAGAATATTGAGTTTGTGTCAAAATTAACAATAATTTTGACCTATGAGTAAGATCCTAAAGAAATTATATATTCTCTATGAATTGAATCACTATTGATGGAAATCAATAGTAATAAATATTCTTAATAGAAACATCATGATATCTTGTGAGATTGAGACATTGTGTTCCTTTGAGTGATCTTAAGGACATGTATCCAAGTAAACTATAACCATAATAGTTTCTTAATGCTACGTTTGGTTAGAAAGATATGATAGAATAAGATTTGTATATCTTAGGATATCATATCTCATTGGATAGGATATGCATATCCTAGGATATGATTTCCAATGGGATATGATATCCTTGGATATACATATTCTATGTATATAATATTTTAAAATAACATATCCAATGGGATATGCTATATTATATTATATTTATATTTAGTTTGTAAAATTAATAAAAAATAATATGAAATATATATTATTTTTTCACTTTTAAAATAAAAATTACATCACATTCAAATATTTTCTATTTAAAAAAAATGAAATTTCATTTATGTTTAACAATATTTATGATTAAAATATTTAAACTTTACAAATAAATTTTTTTATATTATTTAATATATAAAAATAATTTATATATATATATATATATATATATATATATATATATATATATATATATCATATATTAATATTATGTTATAAATATTTTTTTAGTTTTTCTTTTTTAATCGTAAATTTAATTTATAATAAATTTGTTTATTTTATAAAATGAATATATTAAAAATAAAAAATTGATAAAAATAAATAAATAAATTTTTAATGTATGGGATATATATATCACATATCTTCCCATGGGATTAACATACCCCATATGAAAGGGATAAAAAATAGAGGGTGGATAAATTATCCTATCACTTATCATATCTCATCATTAACCAAACATAAGATATGATATATTATATCTTATCCCATGCTATATTCGACTAACCAAATGTAGCCTAAGTGAAAATTCAACATAAGTTTTTTGCGAGTTAGAACATATCAGATAATTACATAATAGGAGAATTTGTAACTTAAATATTATAAAGATAATATTAAAAAGATGATAGTTTTCACCTTCTTAAATTACGAACATAAGTTCATAAGGAGACTATATATAACTTATCCATAGCAGGTCACAAACCTAAACATTTAATGTCTTATTATAATATACATAAGGTATTAGAGTACTTAACACTATACATTCTTATTTTGTAAATTTAAAAAAGTGACCTCCAACCATTTGAGAAATCCCATGGCATACTCAATAGTCCTATGTTTGAGCACTTTATTTTTTATGGTGAAGTGTGAGTGAGAGAAAAGACAAGGGAGTGGAGAAGAATAATGTAAAATATGAATAAAATAAATTAAAAAGATATAGCAGTGAAGTAAACGTGACAAGACAAAATAGTGATTGAAGTAGACACTAAATTTTATGACCATTCATGATTCCCAGCCTTGCACTCTACAATATTATATAGCCTCATCCATTCTTCAACCATCACCCTTCCCATTAGTCTCTACTCTTTGCTTGTTTTCGAATCTAAATGCCTCTTAGCCCTATTTCCATCACAAAAAAAAAAAAAAAAAGAATAAAATCAGAATTGGTATTTGAGTGAAGGGGACTTGCACATCGGTGGACTCCTTGATGGATAAATTTGATCCATTCCCTACCCACATGTATTTCCCATTTGCAGCTAAATATAAATTGGAGGTAGTCTTAACTTAAAGGGAAAAGAGAGAATTTCTATTACTTTTCTCTTTTAACTAACACTAAAAAAAAAAAAGCCTATATACGAAAGATAACATATTCTTCGTCCACTACCATTATGAAGTTCGAAATTATAATAAAGAGAGATTCTAGATACATTATGAATGACGTTAAAAGCTATTATTTAATTACCCCCTCTTTTTACACATGGAAGAAAGGAAATACCCATTTCAATTTTTTTTTTTTCTTTTTCTTTCTATTCCTTTTAATTTGTTTAGAAGTAATGGGATGACATATAATAGATAGATTCTGCTTATAAAAAGAATTCTACAAATTATTTCATGGACAAAGAGCAAAAATTAAAAACCCTTCTAAAAATAGGTCCAAGTTGCATGACCATTAAAAAAAAAAAAGGACAATCAAAGGTGGGAAGTAGACACAAAAAAAATAGTAAGAAATGCAAATAATTTGGTATCCTCAATTACTCCCAAGGAAGAAAGGAATATGAATAATTTATAGTAGTTGAAGAACAAAATCAGGTACCAAGCTGACCTGTCATCCACCACCATTACGAATATAGCCCATCATGTGGGATACTACTCTATTTTTTTTTTTTTTTTTTTTTCAAATTAAAGTTTCCAACTTTAAAAGGAAAAGAATTTTTTTTTAAAGAAGGAGTGGCATCGTATAGTGTGATTGTACAGTCCAGCTGGCACTGACATCGCCCAAAGTAAGGTGCTACATCTCCGTAACCCCGTCTGCAGTAGCGCGTGTTCTCTCGCTCTCTTCAGCCACTGTTTCATATATTGGAATTTTTTCATATTAAATGTGTTTTTTAATTCCGATGATAATTAATTTCTAATTTTTAATAACAATATATTTTTAAAGTGTCTTTTTTATATTTTCTAATTTGTTCGACTCCTTCATTTAATTATGCTTCGATGGTGCCAATTTAGTCCTTAAAATACTTAGAAATTTCGATTGTTCTAATAATTGATTTTTGTTTTTTTGTGGTAAGAAGAATGTAGAAATATTTTTCAATAATATCACAAATTCACAATCATAAAATGTTAGAAAAATAAATAAATATTTTTCTGTGTCATGAAATTATTTTAATAATCTTTTTAGCTTTTAAAATTAAATAATAACAAAAAAGTCTCATAATGCAAGCATATTTATCTAACATCATGTAATCATGTATAAAATATTTTTACTCAAAAAAAAGGTTAATTTGATTCACATTTTTTAAGATTTCGATTAAATACATCCTATCTTCATAAACTTAAAATTTCATTAAGTACCTTTCTTATTTTTTTCATTTTTCATTTTCACTTTATCTTTCACTCAAAATAAAGAAAGTACATACTAAAATTTTAAACTTATAAAAATTAAATATGTTTAGTCAAAATCTTGAAAGAGGCTAATAAAAATAACCTCTCAATAAAATGTTTAAAACTATGTTTGGTTTTAGAAAATTTAGAGGAAAATGTAAGGAATAGAAAATACATTAAAAAATTTGAAAAAAAAAAGTGAAGAAAAATTAAAAAATATATGTATAATAAATTATTTTTATATATTTTTTAAATTATTTCATTTATTTATTTTTATTATATAAAAACTAAATAATTTTAAATATATATATATTTTATCAATTTTAATTATATTTAATTTTTTTTTAATATTTTTTCATTTTCTTTAACATTTGATAACCAAATATCACCAAAAAATGAGAAAATTTTAAAAAGGTGGCAAAAGAATAGAGCAAGTAAATGAATTTTATAAAAATTTGGAACCTTACTAAATTTATATTATTATTATTATATAATAAGTTGAAAATAATATTAGGTGGTAATAATATTAACATGGGAAATTAATTAGGATCCCTAATACTAAATAAAATATTTTTAAGATTGTGAAATTTATACCTTCAAATAAATTTCTTTAAGTTAAATTCTTCAAGATTTTAAGTGCTTTTTCAAGATAGGGGAAACTAATGCAGATTTTATAAAAAGAAATAATTTTCTCTTTATATTGCGTTTTAAAACGTGTAAAAATATTATTTTTATTTCTATGCATGGATCAAATTTATGTTTTATATAGAAAATATGTTTGAATATTTTCTTGTTTATGAAAAATAAAAATTGTAGAGATACGATATTTCGTTTTGTAAATTTGAATTAATAAAATAAAGTGTTTGTCTTTAGTTTCTATAACCCTAGTCAACAGGTTATAATTGTTTATATTTCTGACTTTAATCAATGGGTTATAATTGTTAATATTATATGACCTTAATCAAGGGGTTATAATTGTTGACATTTTCAACTTTAATAAATGAGTTTATAATTGTTGATATTATATGGTCCTAGTCAACGGGTTATAACTGTTGATATTTAATTTTATTCACTTTAAATGAAACAAATTTGAATCTAGTCACCCATTTGTGAAGTCCCACATAATTGGGCATTATTTGTTATTTGATAATCAGAATAAAAATATTTTGAATGTATTGAATTTAGTTTTGATGAGAAATTGTTTTGAAATGGATATAAGAAAGTTTTGTTGAAAAGTTTAATTATATTAGCATTTAAATTTAAAAGTTTTTATAAAAATAATTATGTGATGTATTTCTTGTTTATAATTATAATTGAAAATGTTTGATCCATGAAACTACATTGATGTTCCTTATCGAGCTTTAAACTTATGCCCTTTCGTTGATAATTTTTCAAACATTCTTAGTTTTGGTGAGGAGTGATGAATAGGTTAGAGAATTTTTCTTTGTTAAGATTTTGGTTTAAACTTTATTTTGGACATTACTTAGATGTTAAAATTTAATTCTTATTTAAATTATTTGAAATTGGAGTTATTTGGACAATAATACTTTGATTGGTGTGTTAGCTTTTAAAGTTGATATCTGAAGAATTTAAAATTTTTATTCTACTACTCTGAATATGACTTTGATAATTAATATTTTTTATTTATAAGATAAATATTTATGTCGTTTTCACTTTAAATATTAAGTTTAAAATATAAAATAATCGTCATGTCAATGGGGGGTTTTAGGACGTGATACATTGTCTTTAAAAATAATACAATTACTTGAAGGTAATATAAATTCTTTCATTCAAATAAGCTTTTTATTTTAAAAAAATAATAATAATTTTCAAAACATCTGTCAAACATAATAATTTTTTTAAAATTCTAAAAACTGTATTTTTTCTTTATTTTAGAAACAAATTTTAAAGAACAGACGCCATGCTATTTTTTTCCCCACTTTTTTATTAAATTAAAGTTTCTAACTTTAAAAAGACACGAATCACAAAAAAAAGAGCGGCATCGCATAGTGCGATTGTACTATCCAGCTGGCACTAACATCACCCAAAGTAAGATGCTCTATCTCCGTAATCTTATTTGCAGCAGCGCGTGTTTTCACTCTCTTCCGTCACTGTTTCATGTACTGGAATTTTTTCATATTAAATGTGTTTTTTAATTCCGATGATAATTATTTCCTAATTTCTAATAACAATATTTTTTTTGAGTGTCGTTTTTAAAATTTGCCAATTTATTCAACTTAATTAGTGCCAATTTAGTCCTTAAAATACTTAAAAATTTCATAAATAACTATAATTTTTTTTAAATACATTTATTTATCTTGAAGAAAGTAGTGTTTAGATTGTTCTAATAATTGATTTCTTATATATATATATATATATATATATATATATATATATATATATATATATATAACAAAATTGTAGAAATATTTTTCGATAATATCACAAATTTAAAATCATAAAACGTTAGAAAATAATTCTTGATCACTAAATTTTAGTAATTTTAGAGAAAGGTAAAAATAAATAAATAAATAATATTTATTTGACATGGTTCCATAATGTATAGAGCATTTAAAAAAAAGTTTAAAACTATGTTTGGTTTTTAAAAAAATTGAGAAAAAATAAAAATAAAATACAAAGTAAAATAAAATATATATTTAAAATTAATAAGTTATTTTTATATATATTTTTAAATTTTATTTTATTTTTTATTATATAAAGATTCAATAATTTTAAAATATATAAATTATTAAGGAGTTTTATTTTTATTTTTGATTTTTGATTTTTATTTTTTGTATGATGACACAAGATATCATTTTCTTTAATTTTTTTTTTTTCATATTTTCGGAAAACCAAACATAGCCTGAGGAGAAAAAGTTATGAAAGGTGGCAGAAGAAGAGAGGGAGTAGAGGAGATTTAAGCAGACTCGCAATGGTTGGTGGGAGGTAAGTGGGGGAGATTCTCATAGGGCGCTGGAAAGAGAAGAAGAGGGGGCTTTTTAAGACCAGTGACCAGCTGTAGTTGTGTACTCTCCCAGAAAGTCGTACTCGGTATGAGAAGAAGAGGCGCTACCTACTTTTTTTGATTTTTTTCTTGTTCTTTTTCTTTTTCTTTCTCTATACATTACATTGACACAAAATCCTTCATCAGCAAATTTTTGCTAAAAAATCTGCACAATCTACATTCACAATTCTGCAAAATCCCTTCTAAGTTCTGATTTTGGCAGAAGTTTCTTATGGCTTCCACAAGTTCTACTTCTACTTCTACTTCTATTTCTACTTTCATCCCACAAAGGAATTTTGATGTTTTCTTGAGTTTTAGAGGTGAAGACACCCGATTCAATTTCACTGATCATTTGTATGAAAATTTGATTCGAAGAGGTATTCATACCTTTAGAGATGATTCACTTGAGAGAGGGGAAGAGATTGCACCTGAACTCCTAAAAGCTATTGAAGAATCAAGGTTTTCCCTAATAGTTTTCTCGGAAAACTATGCTGGTTCCAGATGGTGTTTAGATGAGCTGGTGAAGATCATGAAGTGCAGGAAAGAAATGAAACAAACTGTAGTACCGATTTTCTACCATGTGGATCCATCCCATGTACGAAACCAGACAGGAAGGTTTGGAGAGGCATTTTCTAATTACAAAGAAGATACAGAAGAGATGAAAGAGAAGGTGCGAAGTTGGAGGAGTGCTTTGACAGAAGCAACCAATATATCTGGAGAGCATGTGAAGGATGGGTAAAGCTTTATTAATTTCCATTCAACTTTCATTTATAAGTTAGGTTTTATTTACTGCTACAGGAATCAGGCATTTTTATAATTATAGTTGTAATACTTGAATAGATTTGAAGGTCATTTATGATTGCAACTCATGAATCAAAGTATATCAAGAAAGTCACTGAAGACCTGCAAACTCATGATATTATGAGACATGATGAGGACCTTGTGTCTCCATTGTGGATAGGGGATTGGGTAATTATAATGTTACATATAACATAGAGAGAGAGAGAGAGAGAGAGAGAGCTGCAAATGATATCTATATATGCACAAGAGAGTGGGTCATTACAATATGATTTTGTTTGATATAAATTTGCTCCATGCTTAGCAGCCTATAAATGTTCCCAAAAAAAAAAATCAATTTGACAATGTCTCACAAGCAAATAAATTAAAAAAATACATATTTTATTTTCATTGTCTTGTATACTTGATACAATAAAAATGTCCTAAAAATGTAATTTGAGTTCTAAAACTTAATACTTTTGATATAATTTTTTTTACTATAATTCGTTTTTCATGAAGAAGCTTAACATGTATTTATTTTTTAGTCAGCTATAGCCTAATTAATCATCACATGTACTTTACAATTGGCAGGTATGAGTCTGAGCATATTAAGAAAATCGTCAACAACATATTCATGAGATTGAATTGTAGAATGTTTGATGTTGGTGCCAACTTGGTTGGTATGGATTCCCATGTAAATGAGATAATTCGGCAGCTATGTGTTGATCAATTGAATGATATTCGTATAATTGGTATATGTGGAATAGGCGGAATGGGTAAGACAAGTATCGCCAAAGTTATATATAATAAATTTTCTCATGAATTTGAGTATATGAGCTTTCTCGAAAATGTTAGAGAAGTTGGCAAGACTATGGGTTTGCATCATTTACAAAATCAACTTCTTTGTGATCTACTACAAGTGGAGAGAAATCAAAATGTAAGCAATGTTGGCCAAGGAGCCAATATGATAAAAAATGTTCTTCGATTTAAAAGAGTTTTTATTGTTCTTGATGACATTGATGATTCAGATCAATTAGAATATTTACTCAGAAATCGTGATTGGCTTGGAAGAGGAAGCAGAGTCATCATAACAACTAGAAGTAAACATTTGTTACAAGAAATGGATGATGTATATGAGGTTGAGGAATTAAATTTTGAACAAGCTCGTGAGCTTTTTAGTCTCTTTGCTTTTAGACAAAATCTTCCTAAACAAGACTTTATCCACCTCTCGAATCGTGTAATCTATTATTGTCATGGCCTTCCTTTAGCTCTAAAAGTCCTCGGTTCTCTCTTGTTTAACAAGACAATACTCCAATGGGAAAGTGAATTGTGTAAATTGGAAAGAGAACCTGAAGTGAAAATTCAAAATGTGCTTAAAGTAAGCTTTGACGGATTAGATCATACACAGAAGAAAATATTTCTTGATATTGCATGTTTTTTTAAGGGGGAAGACAAAGACTTTGTTTCAAGGATATTGGATAGTTGTGATTTGTATGCGGAGATAGGAATAAAAGTCCTCCATGATAAGTGTCTTATATCTCTTTCTGAAAATAAGATACTTATGCATGATTTGATACAAGAAATGGGATGGAACATTATTCGTAGTGAATTTCCTGATAATCCTGGAAAATGGAGCAGATTGTGGGATCCGAGTGATGTGTATCGTGCATTTACAATGAAGAAGGTAACCATCAAACTCATGAACTTTCTTAAGCTTCATAAAAATACTTAAATGTGAGCAATATCATTTTTGTCTAAGTTACATATCCATACAATTTTAGCTAGCTTTATCTTTTTTATGTTTGCCTAATCCTTTGTTATTGTTTGTAGGGGATGGAAAATGTTGAGGCCATATTCTTAAACTTGTCTAGATCAAAACAACTACAATTTAGTACAAAGGTTTTTGCAAAGATGAAACGACTTAGATTGCTCAAGATTTATGGGATGGATTGTTGTGGTTCCATGAAAAAGGAGTATAAAATTATTCTTCCTGAAGATTTTCAATTTCCTTCACAAGAGTTGAGATATCTTCATTGGAAAGGATACCCTTTGAAATCATTGCCGTCAAATTTTCATGGAGAGAACCTTGTTGTACTCAACATGATGGATAGCAACATAAAACAACTTTGGCAAGGAAATAAGGTATTATTAGTATTTCATCATATTATTTTGTTTGAGATTAATTTTTGGTTCATGAAAATTCATTTTGTACTAAATCAAAATTCCTTTTGTCACAGTGTTTGGGAAAGTTAAAGTTCTTAAATTTACTACGATCGAAGCAGCTCACTGAAATATCAAACTTTTCAAATATGCCAAATCTAGAGGAGTTAGAACTTGGATATTGTACAAGTTTGAATATTGTTGATCCATCTATTGGAGTTCTCAGGAAGCTAACTTTGTTGAGTTTGAGTGGGTGTGAAAACCTTACGAGCTTACCAAGTAGCATTCAATACTTGGACTCTCTTGAAACTATTTACTTGAATAATTGCTCAAACTTGGAGAAATTTCTGGAGATAGAGGAGAGTTCTATGAAAGCTTTAACTTATCTTCACTTTGATAGATCTGCTATTAAGGAATTACCCTCCCCAATAGAATATCTCACTGGACTTAAGGAGTTGTTTATGAAACACTGCAAAAACTTGAGGAGTCTTCCCAGTAGCATTTGCAGGTTAAAGTCCCTTGAAGACCTCCAACTCTTTGTTTGTTCAAATCTAGATGCTTGTCCAGAAATCATGGAGGATATGGAAGAATTTCTTGATTTAAGAACAGGTATAAAAGAGCTACCATCATCAATGGAACATCTTCTTAATATTAATTCATTGTCTTTGAGTGATTGCAAAAACTTGAGGAGTCTTCTAAGCAGCATTCGTAGGTTTAAATCTTTTCGCCAACTCTTTCTCAATGGGTGCTCAAGCCTACGGAACTTTCCCGAAATCATGGAGGGTATGAAATACTTAGAGGTGCTTGGTTTAGAAGGAACAGCTATAAAAGAACTACCATCATCAATTCAAAATCTGAAAAGCCTCCAAATGTTGTATTTGAGCAATTGCAAGAACCTTGTGACTCTTCCAGACAGCATTAATGATTTGAGATCTCTTAAACGATTGATACTCCCTGGTTGTTCAAACTTGGAGAAGTTTCCCAAGAATCTGGAAGGCTTATGCTCCTTAGTAGAACTAGATTTGAGTCACTGCAATCTAATGGAAGGGTCGATACCCACTGATCTCTGGGGTCTATATTCCTTGTGTACATTAAATCTAAGTGGAAACCATATGATTAGCATACCATCTGGCATCACTCAACTTTGTAGACTCCGTCTCCTTGATATCAGTCACTGCAAGATGCTCCAAGAAATTCCAGAGCTTTCATCAAGTCTACCACAAATAGATGCCCACGGCTGCACGAAGCTGGAAGTGTTATCAAGTCCATCATCTCTACTCTGTTCTTTCCTCAAATGGTTCAAACGGTTCAATCCAACAAGTAATGAGGTATGATTTTTATTTAATAACGACACTTAAAACTTTTCATCCATCCAGTAGTACTCCAATTACATATTAGCTTTGATTGTATATGCAGTACATGAATCAGAATTGGAAGAAAGGCAAGGTAATTATTATTCCGGGAAATGGTGGAATTCCAGGGTGGGTGTTACATCAGGAGATTGGAAGCCAAGTAAGAATAGAGCTTCCTTTGAATTGGTACGAGGATAACCACTTTCTGGGATTTGCTTTCTTCGTTCTTTATCATAAAGGGAATCATTTTGAGGTTCCGTATTATTTTGATCTGACATTGTACGGTGATTCGGATGAAGTTGTGGATCACCTCTCCGTGGATTCTTTGTGTAAATGTCACGAGATTAATGGTGATGTATCAGATGAATTGTGGGTGACTCTCTATCCTAAGAATGCTATTTCAAATAAGTACCACCGCAATCAACCATGGCACTTTCTGGTTGCGTTTGATTTTTCTACCCGGATTAATGGTGAGGTTACTCATCCCAATATCAAGAGGTGCGGGGTTCAGCTGATGTACACCCGTGATTCTCTAAACAGCAGTGTGCCTATGTTGTTGGATTATCAAAGAGGCCATGATGATGCCGGGAAAAACCAAGCAGATGATTGGGAATCACGCCGTAAAAGATTGAGAGCATCCAGCACTGATCTCAAGCTTTAAGCTCCATTGCCAGTTGCGCTTGCTAGCTAAGTCCTTATATTCCACCATCCCTCTATTTTATTTGTTCATTCAAGCCCTCATGGAAACTTATTGGTAAGCCATCTTCCTTCTCCTTAATTACTTTAATCTGTGTGGACTATATAACACCATAAAATTTGGACTAGTTATTTATCTTCGATATAGGATAAATATGTTGCCAAGTGGTTTGAAGGAGTCGAAATTCTCTAATGTTTCTTTTCTTTCTTTTCTATTTTATGATAAAATACAAATCCTTTAAAAGGCCTTTTCACTACATCTTAAAAGGACAATGTTGAGTTTGTTAGGCCAACAAAAGCTCTGATACCATTTATTAGGCTAGCAAAAGTTTCAATGTAAATATATGAATGAAAGAACACATAAAGTAAAGATAATCCACATATAAAGGTGTCAAAGTTTTAAAATGCATGGTTCACTACACCTACAAATGAGTGATAACATTTCACTATATAATAAAAAAATATTACAGATAACAAAACATAAGCAACTTCTGGATCCCTAAACATCCATCGTTTTCCTAGTCTTTATGTCTACAACTTCAGTTGTAAGCATTCTTACTTCATCAAATATCTCTTACTCTTCTTCTTATTTCTATCTCTATCTTATATCATAACTTTTTTCCTCTCATGACTTAGAATATTTAGAGAGATATTCCTACTAGGCTTTTTCATTCTATAAAGAATCTAATTACAATCACATATGAACTTTGAAAATTCTCTATATAATATCATTTCTACAAAAAAAGAATATATAAAAATTAGGAATTTGAGACACTTAATTCTCAACATGGTTCACCTTAAATATTAGCCATTTTATAACTTTATTGAGTTTGGAACTTTGACCCCTAATGCCTAAAACTTGACTTTCTTTCTTTTAGATTAGCTAAACACTTAATTTCAAAAATTCATATTTGGATCTTTTCTTCTATCAATATATTTTTCTTCATTTCTGATAAAAAAAAAAAAAAAAATTCATATTTGGAATAAATTATCAGTTAAACTTAAATAGTGAAGAACATATCCATCTATAACTCAAATTTGGAATGCATTTGGAGTGAAGTATATATCTCAAGCTACTATATATAAGACAACAACAAAATTAAAACTGTTGATTTTTCGAGATCAAAACTTTTGTCTAAAATTATTTTCATATTTTTATCATCAATTATGGCATGTATCTTAAATTTCTTAGTAGTGTTATTTTTCAAATATATTGAAATATAATTGAATTACTCCCAATAAACATTTTAAAATGTATTCTCATTTTAGTTCTATAATAAATCCATCTTAAATTAATATGAATCCTTATGGAAATATGGTTGATCATTGGTTGATGGTAGAATATTCTAAAAGTAAAAGAGTCCATGGTGATGCTTGACACAATCGAATTGGATGTGGTAGCTAATGAAGAAGAATAAAACTTATCATTGAACCATTAATTCTTAAAGTGAAGGACTTGTTCACAGTAGCATAACGTCACATTTGTTTGATCAGCTTCTTATTTCCATTTATTGTTGATTTTTATTTGCATATTTCAAGCATAGAGATTTTTCTTGTTTTTAATCATTTAAAAGCTCTACCTAGAATGTCTCCAAATGCATGGTGTCCTCACAGTTGTAATTGTAAGTCATCTTCATTTCTCCTTCAAGTCTATATAACAAAGGGATTGGAGTTGTTGCTTAAATTCTTTACTGTACCTTCAATGTCTTATCTTCTACTTCTTCTTCTTAGTAAATCTCGAGACAATCCAAAACCATCATTCTATGTACAGGTTACAACAACTGAAGAATCAATGTTGACTTAGCACCACCACGGCTGGAGCACCCTGCTGCCCTTCTAACCTCCATGAGAACCACTGCACTGCCATTCTTGAAGTCAGACTTGCCACCATTTAGTAGAGTAATCCCCATTGTGATGTTGATACAATGCACTTATTTTTTAACAGGGTGTACTTATTTTTGAGCATGATGTATTCGTAACTAGCATCCTTTGATGTAGAATGAGACATGACAACTCCATACATGCCTAAGTAAGGAAAACTGAAAGGTCATGTAGTATCTAATATGGAAACCATGAATGTGAAAAGTTTTCTAACAAAGTGAGGGTTCAAAAAGGTAAAAAATACAAAATTAAGAACATGTGTCAAAAGAATTGGAAAAATTCAAAGAATTTTAATGGTCAAATAAATGAATTAAATTTGTGTCATTAGTTTTATTATATAGAATTTTTCAAGGAAGTTAAGTTAGTCTTACCTACCATTGGAATTAATAATTTTGATTTTTGAAAATTAATTATATTTGTAAAAATGTAGGTGTATGATTATTACTATTGAAAGATTTATTTTATTGAGAAATAAGAAATTTAATTTAGAAAAGGAGAACTGAAAAGGAGCTACTCAACTACAAGTATCTGTCTATTTTAACTAGACTCACACCACCAAATTTGTTCCAACAATTGTAAAAAAATTGTTGGTCAAGTAATGTTAATCAGATAAGATAACACAACCCAGAAGCACAGAGAAAATAATTAATGAGGGCGAACAAGCAATTGATCATCAACAGATTTGTTATACAGGCTAAAGACAAGCAGTAAAAGAACCATTGGCATATTTCAAGCCTTTCAAGAAGGCTGAATGCATTTAACAAGTTACAACACAGCCTCTTGTTAGGAAGTGTCCCAAATTCCTAATTAGTATAGATTCTTTTTTTGTAAAGAATATTATATAGAATATTTCTAGGTTGATATATTATTGTAATATTAGACTTCCTTATAAAATAAGGAAGGTTGTTGGAAATATCTCTATAAATATTCTAGGTCATAAGGGGAAAAAGTTATGAGATGAAGATGGGCTTGTAAAGACTATACGAGGTGGAAAGAGATGTGAGGAAGAATGGGAGGTACCCGGTGAAGCGAGAGGGCTCATAATAGGGTATGAATACAAGGAGTGGGGAAACATGGGATGTTTTGAGAACCCAATAGTTGTATCTAGTTTTGTCCTCTGTAATATTCTTTATTATATAGTGGAATCATTCTCTCTCATCCGTGGATTTAGGCATGGTTAGCCGAACCACATTAAAACCTCGTGTACCGTATGTGTGATTGTTTTATCTTTGTGTTTTTGAACTAACATTGTTGGCATCAAAGCTTTTGCTAGCACAATACCTCCGGAATTCCAAATGCACATGTGCTTTCTTGCATGGCTTCACCTATTGCTGCTTGGGCGTCGGCTTTCAGGCCAACAGTTTCAACTGCAGCATTTAGGCCAATTGAAGTCGGCTCTGTTGTAAAACTGTGCGGACACGCGCGCGCGCACACACAAAGTTAGCTTATTCTTGTTAGCCAGCTGGTAATGCTATCTATATATGGCCATACAATATGCCAACAAACATGAACAAGTGTATAAAATAATATCTAATGACATGATTTCCAGTAAGATGAATAACTGAAAGCCAAAGCTCCCAGTCACATATATTTATTCTTCTACCATTACTGCAGCTTTTTGTGGTGAGATCAGGGCTAATCCTAGAAAATAATCAGGCACAGTGACAAAATTTGTCATACCTTGCCTCAAAGCTCCTCCATTCAGAACCCATGGTTGCACATATACTGGATATTATCCATGGAGGAATGTAAGCATCCTTGATTTCAATGCTGTAGGAGAGACCAGCCGAAACACTTTCATTTGCTTCGTCTTTCATTTTGGATCCTTTAAGAGGAAAAGCAACATGATCAGCCCTCTTCAACTCTCTGCAATTGATTATTTGTATATTATAAACAAACACATCCTTCAGAAAATAAGTATATTATAAAAAATAAAAACAAAAACATCTCTTATAAAAATAAGTAGATCCTTTAGAAAATTAATTATTTTTCTTAAAAAAAAGTACATTATATATACATTAATTTTTTTACCATAAATTATTTATAAACTTTCACTTATTTGTAATAATATAAATAAGTACATTCTTCGGAAAAAAACAATTACATTTAAAAAAAAAGTACATTTCCTAGAAAAATAAGTGTATCTTGAAGGAAAATAAATTTATTCTTAAGAAGAATAATTTCATTATACATTATTTAGAAAAATATGTACATTAATGTTTTAAATTAAGATTATATTTCCTATGTTTTGACTATTAAAATAACATCATTGAATTAATATGGTCTATCCATTTATTACAATAACAAAATCAAAGCAAACTAAGATTATATTTTAATAATTAATATACTGCGATATCACAACAATATATTATACAATATTAATACAACAATTTTAAATAAAATTATTCAAAATAATTAATTAGTTGTAACCTATAAAGAGTCGAACAATTAGGGCCTACAACTTTCCTAAATTGCATCCACAATAATTTAACACTAATCACATTAATTAATTATATACAAAAATTCTAAAAATAGTAGGCTCCTTAACATAATATTTACATAAAAAATTGTAACATTTCAAAAAACTAAACATTGATTTACCATGAATTTTTGAAAAAATAATTAATTTTGTATGAAATAATATATGATTTACCATGGAGTTTTCCAAATATTTTAATTGTTTCCTTTTTTCAAGAAAATTTTATATTTCCTTCAACCATTGTATAAAATAATCTATGTTTTAGTCGTTTTACTATATCCATCTTTTACTAAATTCACGATATTCTCTAATGTTATTGTCTTGTGAAAAAAGGACTATCGTATGAAATGCTCAAATTCTTTCTTTCAAGAGAATTATACTTAGCTCTAACTTTTTAGTTGTCTACTTACCCTACATTTCAAATACTGGATTAAGAAACGATTAATCTTTGGTAATTTGGGACAAAAGTATCTATGAATAGACATCCCTTGATGGTCTAATTGTGTTCCATATTGTATGTTACATATTTTTCAACTAAAAATTGATTTTGCTAAAAAATTTCCTTTCCTTTCATAATCAAATATTAGATACTGATTTGTAAACACAAAAATAAGATGAGATAATGAGAAATCCAATACTAACAACCATTGTTTTAAAAACCGAACTGGACCGTCCGGTTATTCATGGGCCGGTCAAGGTCAAAACCTAAATGGGTTTTTACTCATCTACCAGCCCAGATTCATCCATTCCCAGCCCATTTACTTCAGGCAGAAGACCTTTAGGCATAGGTAGAGATGCCCATCTGCTGGCCCAGATGCCTTCACTCCCAGGCTCGTTTGCTCATTCCCAAGGTTTGCATATATAGATACCACATAAGTGGTTTATAGGTTGCCGATATGGGATCTTCGATAATAATAAAAGGGCTTTGCATGGTGGGGAATTGAACGTGTGACTTATGGTTAAACAAAATGAATAACACACCACCATGCTATGCAGTTGTTTGATTAATAATTTGGTAAATATCTATTTATCTGTTTTTAAAATTTTTATCATATAAAACATTTAAACAAATATAAATATTTTTATCTACTATTATTTTTATAATAATTATTAATTATAAACATGAAAACAATATAAATTAATCAATGTAATAATTTTAAAATTTTAAAATAACAAAATACATAGATATATAATTAAATTAAATATTATAATTTTCTTTTCATCTTTTATATATTTTCATATTTAAATATTATACATATTCTATTTAATAAAGGGGGAATTGTCTTTTGGACCCAGCTGGGTCCCAAAATTTAAGATTTGAGCCATAAAAGTTGCATAATTAATGAGAATGATATAAAATGTGAAGAGATCAATATACCCTTCAAAACTATTTTGAGTATTTTCTACACAATGTTGGACAAACTTTTTTATCTTAATTTTTTTTAATAATTATTTTGAAAATTTATTATTTTAAGATAACTAACTATTTTTTTTTTAAAAAAATGTTCTAAAAATATATCATTTAAAAAAAATAAGTTTGACATATTTTTAGTTATTTTTTATATACACAATTTAAAAAATATATATTTTCCAAGATGTTTGATTTTTAAATAATAATAATAATAATAATTTATTTTTATTTTTTTGGAAAAGGGTGTATTTTTTCCAAATCACTAAATTAAATTAAATTTTATTGAGGTTTACAAAAAAATAAAATTTAAATTAATATTTTTCTACTTTTTTTTTTCATAGTCAATAAAGGTTATTTTTGGAAAGATAAAAAATTCATATTCTTCTTCTCAATTTTCACACTTTCTCTAGGTTTTGGGCTTAAATAGTGAACTTATATGACCAAAACTTAATTTTTGGGCCCAACTAGGTCCAAAACACAATTGTTCCTTTAATAAAATGTAATATATTGGTACATTTATATTTATATTTATCATTTAATTTCACATAAAAAAATAAAATATTATTAAAAATTTTAATAATATATATTAATTTATTAAAATTATTTTAAATTTTATTAAAATATAAATTATATATTTATGATGTCACTGGTTTAATCATAGTTTGACCATCGATCTGACCAATGAACTGTAAATCAATAATGTTTTCGGTTTAATGTCCAGTTTGATTCTAAAAATATTGCTAACAACTTATCAAAGTTTTTTATTTTTGAAATTCAACATTAGGTTAAAAGAATAACCATAACCCAAAAGTCCAATTATTGGCGTTGAATATTAGGTCGGAAGCATTGTCACAAAACCACATTCAAATTTAATTTATTTTTTTTATATTAGGTTGATATCGCATGTTCCTGAACTCATAAAAAACTAAGGATGAAAATATCGATTATAACATATATATTGACAAACTGATTTCAAGTATCAAAGAAATATTGAAAAAAAACCCTCCAAAAATGATAGAAAAATTAATAATACATATATTGAAGTTGTTTTAATTTTAACAAACAAATTAATATATACTGACGGATATAAAATAAATAATAATGTATGTAAGCTTTTTTTATTTAAAAATTTATATTTACCTTATATTTAATTATTTTATAACATAAATAATAAAATAATTAAAATTAATTAAATTAAAATAATTTTATTTGAATTAATTTATAATTTATAAAATATAAAAGATATAATAGAATTTATGTGCTTTTATAATACCCAAGTAGTTTGGTGGTAAGAGGCTATCATCCCTTACTCAAGGTCTCTGGTTCTAAGCCCCTTCCCTAACAAGTTATGATATTTTTCTATTCAGCTTTAAAATTGCAATCCCAATCTTACATCGGACATGGAAGAGGAAACATTGCCATATTTATCAAGTAAGTGCCCAAAATTAGGGAATCGTTATCGTGTTCTTATATGGTAAACCTTGGCACCATACATTCTTATTCTGTAAATTTAAGGAAGTGCCCTTAAATTCCATACCATCCTCAAGAGTCCTATGTTTGCACACTTCATTCTTGATGGTGAGGTGTGAGTGAGAGAAAAGATAAGGGAGTGGAGAAAAATCACATAAAATATGAATAAGATAAACAAAGGATATAGCAAATTGAAGTAGACAACGAATTTTGTTCCCATTCACGTACGATTCCTAAAAGTCTCACTCTATAATAATTCATTCTTCAATCACCACCCTTCCAATTGGTCAAATTAAAATTTCCTACTTTAAAAATAAAAGTTTTTTTTTTTTTTTTTTAAGTAAAAGAGTGGCATAGGATAGTGCGATTGTACCGTCCAGCTGGCATTGACGTCACCTAAAGAAAGATGCTCCATCTTCGTTATCCCATCTGCAGCAGTGCGTGCTCTTACTCTTTTTAGTCACTGTTTCATATGTTGGAATTCTTGATCACTTAATTTTAGTAATTCTAGAGAAAGCAAAAAATAATTAAATATTTATCCTCATGTCATGAAATTATTTTAATAACTTTGCTAGTTTTTAAAAATAAATAATAGCAAAAGAGTCTCATTATGCAACTATGTTAATTTGGGATCTTCTTATCACGTACAAAATATTTTTAATTCAAAAAAAATATTAATTTCATTCACCTCCTTTGACTAAATATATCTAACTTTTTTAAATTTGAAATTTCACTCAATATCTTTTTCATAATTTTTATTTATTTATTTTTACTCATATTTTTTTAGCCAAAATAAGAAAGATACATAATAAAATTTCAAAACTATAGGAGATAAATGTATTTAACTACAATTTCAAGAGATTGGGTGACACTTGTGGGGGCTTTGTGACGATGGACGTGGAGACTGAGCAGAGATTGTAAATTAAATCAAACGTAAACTTAATGCTTTATAAATTCCAAGATCTTGACTATCATGATTTTCACAAACATAAATAACATACCTGAATCCATAACAATTTCTTTAGTTAATTCTTGATCTGAAAATGTAGAATTCTCCAGGAGATAGGGTTCTCTCTCTTAGCCCTTTCTCTTAAAATGAAAATTACATTACACACACCAATGATGGAAACCGTATAATGCTCCTTAAATGGGTAGAGAGAGGACCCATTTCCTTTTGGTAATTGCCAATGATTTAGTAACCGCCACTCCACTTCCCATCAAAGTAAGGAGTAAAAATAGGAAACTACTTCTCTAATTGTATAACCAATATTTTAGAGATTAAATCAGATAACTCCATTTTAATAAAAGACTAAAGCCATACATGTGTCATGTGGGACATTAGAAGAAAATTTTCTAACATTCTCCCACTTGGCCCATATGACTAACTTTATTTTAGCCCCAATGAAGTCAACATTATGCGCATAAAATGCTAATCCATTTCTAACTTAAATTGGTCAACATAAATACTATGGTCAAATGAATCACTAGTATGAGTCATGGCGGTTGTACATCTATAAGGCGACATAGTCCCTTCCATGTACTACAACACTAGCAATCCAATCAACCATGGTTCATAAATGAGAAGTATCCAAAATTGGTCCAACAAAAACTGTCTTTGTAAAAGACTTCCTGTTATCATTTATCCAATCTCATAGATGTACGTACAAAATGGAAAACAGGAAAAATCATAAACATGATTAATGAGATCTAAAAAATGTCTAATAACATAAACAAACATTTGCAATCCAAACATAATAGGCATCAAGGGTTACAATCAAGATCCATCCTTTTAAAATGTTCTTTAAATGTCTTTGGTGGTAACCCTTTAGTTAGTGGATCTGCAACCATGAGCTCAGTATTAATATGTTCAATAGACACCCGTTGTTTCTGAACTTCCTCCTTAACGGAAAAATACTTTAACTCTATGTGTTTAGCACCATTAGAGTATTTGTCGTTCATGGAGAAAAATATAGCTGCAGAATTATCACAATAAATCCTCAACGGCTTCTCAATAGTGTCGACAATAGCAAGCTTTGAGATAAAATTTCGTAGCCATAAACCATGAACTGTGGCCTCAAAGCATGCTACAAATTCAGCTTCCATTATGGATGCAGCAATAATAGTTTGTTTAGCACTTTTCCATAAAATTATTGCCCCAGCCAACAGATATACATAACCAAAAGTTGATTTTCTACTATCAACACATCCAGCAAAGTCTGAATCAGTGTAGCCAATCACCTCCAAATTATCAGACCTCTTAAAAGTAAGCATATAATCTTTTGTTCCCCTCAAGTACCTCATCACTTTTTTCGCAACTTTCCAATGATCCATTCTAGGATTACTTTGGTATTTGCCCAACATACCAACTGCAAAACTAATGTCTGGCCTGGTGCAAATTTGTGCACACATCAAACTTCCTACAATAGAAGCATAAGGAATTCTTTCCATCTGTTTATGTTCCTATTCATTTTGTGGACATTGCATGAGACTAAATTTATCCTCTTTCTGAATTGAGGCAACACTAGCTGAACAATTCTCCATACCAAATCTCTCTAAGATTGTTTCAATATATCGGTTTTGAGACAACCCCAACAAACCACGTGAGCGATTACGAAATATTTCTATTCCAATCACGTAAGTTGTCTCATCCATATCTTTCATTTCAAAATTCTCAGAGAGGAATTTCTTGGTTGTGTGCAATAAACCAAGATCACTACTGGCAAGCAATATATCATCAACATATAAAATTAGAAATATAAACTTGCTCCCACTAACCTTCAGGTATATACACCGATCAACGGTGTTTTCCTTAAATTTGAAGGAAGTAATACTATCATTGAATTTAAGATACCATTGTCTAGAAGCTTGTTTAAGTCCATATATTGACTTATTTAATTTGCAAACCATCTGTTCTTTTCCCTTTATGGAGAAACCTTCAGGTTGATCCATATAAATCTTTTATTTTAAACTCCCATTAAGAAAAACAGTTTTCACATCCATTTGGTGTAGCTCTAAATCAAAATGAGCAACTAAAGCCATAATGATTCTAAGTGAGTCTTTCTTTGATATAGGAGAGAAGGTCTCCTTATAATCAATACCCCCTTTCTGAGTGAAACCTTTGGCCACAAGTTTGGCTTTATGTCGTTCGATATTGCCTTTTGAGTCACGTTTGGTCTTAAAGGCCCATTTACAACCAACTGCTTTATATCCTTCAAGCAGTTTGATAAGTTCCCAAATTTTGTTTTTTTCCATTGATTTCAACTAATCATTCATGGCATCAATCCATTTATTAGAATCACTACAACCAATGGCTTGTGAAAATGACACCTTAAATCGATTAGGCTTCTTGTTCGATCCAATGGGAGAAAGGAGTTGAATCAAGTTTTGGTTGTGAACAGAGACTTAGGTGGTATTTGTTTTTTTACTTAATTCTAAATAAAAACCTTAATGCTTAATATTAAATATTAAATTGTTTGTTTTTATAGTATTTTATTTATATTAATTATTAAAAAGTAAATAAAAATTAATATGTTATTTTTTTTATTTAGAAAAAATTAAATATTTTAATTTTTTTATTCAATAAAAAATTTATAATAAATTATAAAAAAAATAAAAAAAATAAACATCCTAAAATTTAAAAATAAATTATTTTAAGTAAAAAGTAAAAAAAATAAACACCTTTTAGTTTATACTATCCATCTTGGGCCGTACCTGTCTAGCGCGGCACCAAAGGGGACGCTTAGAAGTGCAGAGGTTAGGGAAGAAGGGGTGGTTTTTCCACGTGCGACTTAGAGAGTGGAGGGAGAAATGGGAAGACGTGCAGGGTGGCAGATGTGAGAGCGACGTGAGAGGGAGCTGTCTCTCACAAGGAACGTTAGATTTTTCAAACTTGGTCAAAGGAAAGGCCCTTGGGCCTTCTGACTTGCTAGGCTATGGGCCTACTGGAGACGCAAGGGAGGTTAAAGGGATTTTAGGCTTCTCTCTGAGCCAGACCAGAGATGCTTTGGCTGTGGGGGATCAGGCTGGGCCCTTCGTTCTTGGAAACCCAGCCCCTTGACTGTGGGTCTGCTGTTAAGTTGGTGCAACAAGGGCTTTCACTTGTTATCCTCTTGTTCAAGCGAAGCTTCAGGAACCGATGCAGTGGAATTCGGGAGTCGACGAGGTACTCGTGGCAGAAGCAGTATGTTTTCTCCCCCCTCTTCCATCCCTTCTCCGACTGGATCCTCCTCTCTTGGCACAACATGTACAACAAGAGCAGGGACTTCCATGGGGTCTCCAGGGCTGGGGTTCCAGCCACTAAAATTCTGCTCCAAGATGGAAGGTTGGTGGACTTCACAGCAAGTACAGCGACGGATTCTTCGGGAAAGGATTTGGATGTCAGGGTAGAGGAGGTGGAGGCCGTAAATGCTTTAGAGTGGTGTAACGCTTCAGATGAGGAAAACCTTGACTCTTTTAGCCTCCCTAAAAAGTTTGTTACGTTTGGTAACTTTTTGGGTTTGCCAGTGGAGGGGTTTGAGAAGGAAATCAGTTCCCTCATGAGAAAATTGGAGTCAAGAAAAGGTTGTGGGGAGAAAGAAGAAATCGTTGTTGGTTACTCGTTTGGAGAGAGAGCTTTGCAAGCTTGATTGCTCAGTCAATTATTTTTGCTCGCCTCTCTCAACCAGGGGAAGAGGGAGGGGCAGTGGGGTATCAATGTCTCCTTCCGGTTGAGGTTGTTTGTTTCGTGGCCTTCTGGGTTATGGGGGTTGGTTTTCTGGAGGTTTATGGGGAATTCTGCTAGGCTTCTAGGGTCTTTTTTTGGTTTGTGTTGTGCCTTTTAGCACTTTGTGATCTTAGGGGGTAGGTGTTTTCTCTCTTCTTTTTTGCTAGCCTTATGGCCTGTCTTGTATACTCCGTGTGCACGTTGTCGTGCCTTTGAGCTAACACTTTTTAATATATGCTTTCTTTTACTTATAAAAAAAAAAAAAAAAAAAAGAGTTTACTCAATCATGGTGTAAGTGCTTCTCAATGTGTCATTACAGCTAATAGTTCAATTTCCTTGTAACTGCTCCACAAAATATAGGAAGCACTTAAAAAGGAAATTCTTTGGAGTTGGTTGTGAAGTTATAGAAGCCAATCCAATAGCGAAGGGTGAATGCAATTACTGACAACTCCATAAGTGTACCCTATAAGTTAGATGAGTCTACAGATGTACTCTTTAAGTGTATGGTATTTTATATTTAATGACATGTTTAAAGAAACAAGAGTCATTCCCTTTCCCTCCATTCCAAGTGTTTATTCCCTTTCCCCCCATTCCAAGTGTTTACTTAAATTTGGAATCAGTGAAAGATGCAGTTTCTAATCTAATTCATTTTGTAATTTATTTGGCTGAATATTAAATTTTTTTACTACATTTGGGATAGTTGTATATTAAGTAATATTAAAATAGTGAGGAGCACATATAAGGTAAATTAATGAACAACATTTTTACATCCATTTTATTTTACTTATGTAAATATTAATAATCACTTATGAAATTGCTGTAAAATAATTATTTTACGTAATAAAATGTAAAATTTCATTTTAACTATATATATGAAGACATAATCATCTTGAAATTTAACATTCATATGAAGATTATTTTTAAAAAATTATATTAATGTTAAAATTTCTTATCTCTTTGCATAAGGACACTGATAATTAGATCCATTCCCATTCTGTTCCATGATATTATGGTAAACACTTACATAGGATTTCTAATTTTGATTCTTTTCATTCCCTTTCCTTCCCATTTTAATTTCCCTTCATTTTATCCCCTTTCCTCAAAAGTTCAGTAAACATGACATAAATATAACAAATCCTATTTATTTTTTATATCTATGTTTGTGGGAGTTGATGAATGTGCATGAACTTTTCATTCTCAACCCAAGTCAGATGCATAGGCATCCATGAAAGTTCTCCCTGTTTTTTCTCCTGCTTTTCTTCTTCTTCCCCTTCTTGTTTTCATCCCTGCCAAAATGTTTTCTCAGCTGAATGGTCCTATGTATATTTTTGAATAAAATACATGCCCTAGATATCTTTCCCATGATCACATCAAGGCAATCTCCTCATTCTTCTTTGTTTAGTTTTTAATGTTTCTGTTTCATGGTATTTGACAAGCCTGAATGATGTATGAATCAACTTTTTGATTTTAATGGTTGTAATTGCGGCTCTCATGGATTTTTATATTATCTTTTCCACATACACTCATCTCTTAACTGTTGCAAAATGCCATACATTGGATTGATACTCATAATATAATGTTCCTTTTTATTGTGCTCATAACCACATTCTGCATTATAGGTATAACTACAATTTTTAAATTTTGATGTTGGCTTACATAAGAAGGCTTGGATACTCTAATAATAATAATAAAAAAAGGCTTGGATACCATTAACGTATCATATGATTGTTGTGGTGGAAGAATTGGGATATTTGCCTTGACCTCTTTTTTGTCACTTTTTCATTCTTTTCTATCTTTTCTTTTCTTTCTTTTCCTTTTTTTTTTTAGCTCCCTCTTTAAATGTTTCAAAATGTATGAGTTCACTTCTGTTTTCCAATATATCCCAAAATCTTTTGCTGCATTTTAATGCGTGGTTTACAATAATAGTACATAATTAGACAATGTTAGCATACATAACCACATTTCTAATATACATCTGACTGTTATGTCCTTTTTTGGTTGTATTGATTGTTTTAGCTTATATTATATTATATTATATTATATATATTGACGGAGGTATTTGTTGTAATCTGGCCTTGGTTGTTCCTTGGCTCATTTTTTCTGTTGTTTTCTTAGGCGCTCTTTGTATACTTCCCATGTACTTTGTTATGCTCTTACTTTTTAATGAATTACTTCTTTACCTATATATATAGATAAATTTTTGTCCCCATTAGGACTTGAACTTAACCACTTGAGCCAGGCCTCAAGGGTCAGCTTATATTCTTTTTACATGTTCTTTTTCTTTTATTCATGGATTTTATGTGTAAAAATACCCACACCTAGTAGTACAACTAGTCACCAACCCCCTATGAATCATACTTGTTCGATGCATTAGTCATATTTTTCCTAATTTTTATGTACCAATTTCTGTATCTATATATGATTTGCATGTCTAATTAACAGCTAAAAGGATAGGACTTTCAGTTTCAAGAATGGATTGTTTCTGCAAATTTGACCTTTTTATGACTTGAATTTATAGTTTAGTTAAGTTTCTTATGGTATGGTAATTTTTGAGAATGGAACTTGCAGTGGATCAGAATGTGAAGTCTTATGCTGTCCTTTTTTTTTTTTTTTTAGCATTGGTGGTGTTGCTACATTTTATGTGCTGGTGCAATTGTGTTCATCATCTTCCTTAATGAATGCAAACTGAAAATTACTCAGATATTGTTTATCTA
Source organism: Vitis rotundifolia (assembly GCA_030254885.1). Lineage (NCBI taxonomy): Eukaryota > Viridiplantae > Streptophyta > Magnoliopsida > Vitales > Vitaceae > Vitis > Vitis rotundifolia. The sequence goes on along the minus strand of CM058155.1, from coordinate 15,201,312 downwards.
ATTGAATTTCTACTTTTTGATCATAAGGTGCATGTTACTTTTGTCTGTGAAGCTAGGAAATGAGGACATGTGACTTTAAATGTCACGGGTCACTTCAAACAGATTTCTGATAAGAAAATCAAGAAGCACCCTCTTCTGTCGTCACAGAAAAATAAGTTGGATGACTGCTCCAGTGCCATATCCCAGTGTGTCAAGTCATTTGCCTCAGCGCACAATTATTTTGGTTGTAAACACACAATATTTGTTTCATCATGTTCAGAGGAGGATGGTAGTGATGATCATAAATATGAAAAGAGCGAGGAAGACATTGATGGGTGCAGCAATAGCAATTTTTCATCACCAAATACCAAAACTTGTGACAGTGAGTAGCTGCCCTTATCCATCATCAATTGAAGAGATGACCCGATTTGGATTGAAAGGTGAAACAGAGGGAAACCCTTCTGCTAGTGGCAGTTCAATGCACAGTGAGAATACTAGGCCCTTTAGAAGTAAAAGAAAGTCCAGCAACCCAAGTTGCACTGTTCCAAAATACCTCAAATTGCCTAAAAGAAGTAAATTATAACCGGATCCTCTTTCAGTGGACTGTGAAAATGAGAAAAAAGAGCTTGGCAATCTGAATGAAGCAGATTTTTTGCTTGCTAATGATTCTATGAGAATGTTCATCACAACCTGGAAGGAGGCATGTCGAGAGCACAGCATAGCTGAGGTATGTTCATGCTCCTACCCTGAAGTATAACTTAATGACTAAACAATACTTTCAAGTAATATGTATCAACCCTTTCTTTGTAGCTTTGTATTTCTTTTCGCACTATGCTTCGCTTGACCTTATGTTCTTGATAAATATTAATGAAGACATCTATTAGTTCAAGTAGTCTTGTGCAAAATTGATTGCATGAAAATCCTCCATCTGTAATTCTTCGTATGTATCTGTGCAAAGAAGGCCCTTCTATAGTAAAAAGTAAAAATAGAACTTCAAGTTTGAAATCTGCTTTGAGCTCTTCTGCAAAAGAACTTGCCTCCAACTGTTTGGAAAGGGCTTTTAAGCTCCAAAGGCTTGAACAGTCAAGAAAAGCATTTAGACTATGAGAAGCTTGTCAAATGGGACTTAGTTATTGAGTTTTGATATATGTCCTCTTGAAGTTAAAAGATAAAGATACCTACACAGATGTGATCTTGCATTTTAAAAGGCATGCATAGCTGACTCTGCTACTATGACCTAAAGACCTTTACATTCCTCCAAGGTAGTAGGCGATGGTGTCATGAATATGTGAGGCTGCATGCCCTTTGGCCTGCAAGAGAAGTTGTTGCTCTTTTATTTTTCTTCTGATGCCTGCCTGCAAGTGATGGAGCCTAAGGATCTTAGTCTAGCTTTTAGCTTTCTGACAGCTGGTTTATACTGAATGGTGCATTCTTATGTTATCTTTGTGTTTGGATTAGGTAAGGGATGTACCTCACTCCTTATTTGGTGTTGCCCTGAAACATCCAAGGAATAGGAGATTGGAACAATATCCTAGGTGTAACCTAATTGATATCTTGTGTGTGTCTTTCCTCCCTAGCTGCTAGTATCCCTTTGAGGTAAGGGGTGTGCTTAATTCCTTATTTTGATATTGCCTGGTTCAGCTCCAAAATAGAAACTAAAACAATATCCTGCATAAACCTAAGTGATTGGTTAGGCGTGAAATATTTGACATTTTTTATTTCTCCTATTGTATTTTTTTCATAGCGGTTTTTAAGGATAACTTTTCATTTTCTAATTTATTATATCTTTTTGTTATTTATTGTTTCTTGTTTGTTTTTTTTTATTTTTTTTATTTTTTATAAGTAACCTAGTTAAGAATAAGGAAAAATATAAAATATTTCAGTGGAGACGGGACACAATAATGTATTCTATGGTTTTAACTGCTACCCTAGGATGAGAAGTATCCTTTATGATCTGCATCGAAGCCTCCATGCATCTAAACTAAACCTCCCTCTAATGTGCTTACTGAGCATCCAAACAAAAGTATGGCATCCGAAGGAAAACTAAACCTTGTTGAAGTTCTAGACTGTTGGACTCTATGTAGCCACCACTGAATTATTCCTTCTTGTCCATAATGATGGAGAGAGCACACTGGAAGTGGATGTTACAATCTTGCCTGTTAACAATACTTAAAAGGACATTCGAATACCCAAGATTCAAATGTCCAAACACCAAAATGGAAAAGGTGTGTTTCCTCCCATTTGTTAGTACATTATGCATTATAATTTGTTTATTGGCAATTTTGTTCTGTTCCTTGTAGCATAGGATCTTTCTAGACTATGACTTTGTAACACCCTATACCCCAAGGCTAGGGGCAATCATGTCAATTCCGAAAATCCAAAATAAAGGTGAAATATATCAAAATGACTAAATAGTAAAAAAAACAAAAGCCATAGATTGTCCTTTAAGAGTGAGTTCATAAAGCTCAAACTATCGTTCCAAGATAGAAGTTTCATGTTTCACATAATTATGAAAAACTAATTCAATTCAAATTAACTTGATAATTAAAAACATAATACATGATCCAAATCAACGTGTCTAAACAAAGGCTTCAAGGCCAAACATAAACTAAACTAACAAGAATCCTTCCTATCCCCGACATCACTCATTTCTTTCTACTTCTGGGGCACCTGAAAAAGTTTTCAAAAGTAAAGGTAGTGAGCTTTAACTCAGTAAGGAATATACTAACAATTTCTTTTATAAAAAAAGAACATAACACAAAATATAATCTTCAAACATGCATTTCATAAAACAAATTTTCTTTTCCCAAACTAGAGGGGTCTTAAAAAACATATGACACTTCAATTCATAAGGGATTAGTCAATCAAATGGTACCATCGGGTCAATGACTACCCCACTTACTAGGTTTTTCAATCCTCATACAATTAGGCAATGAGGGTTAGTGACTATCCCACTAACTAGGTTTTCCAATCCTCATACAAGTAGGCAATGAGGGTTCACAACACAACCCCTATTGACTAGGGCCAAAAATAATAATATATAAGGAAAGTGATATTTTCCACAACATAAAATATTCTTCATATGACAAAATATTTTCCAATCCTTCAAAAAAAAAAAAAAAAAAACATTTGAGAAAATATTTAAGGGTCATAATTCCTTACCTAGTAAAAGTTGAACTGAGCAAGAAAGTCAATTAAACTTAGGATTCACCTAAACAAGGTAAAATAAATCTTATTAATATAAAATTATTTTAACTCAGTGAAAATTGTATATGTCATTCTACTAATTTATTCCAATGATAATTAAATTTAAATTTTAAGAATTTACTCTTTTCTACTTCATACATTATCCTCAGTACTAAATCAACATATATTTTTAATTTTATTTGTTTACAATTATCCTAATAATTTTTTTTCTATTGTACACTGCATACTTTGTCTTTCCTATTTTACTCTATTATTCAAATTATATGCACATTGAATATCTATTCTACTGCATTCTTTTACTGAACAATTAAAATGAATATTATTTTATTTGTTTATTTATTTTTCTTCAAAACTTTACTTTTTAAATCTGTAGAATTTTTCTTCAAACTAAATACTTATCTTTATTTCCAATTTGCATTACATATAAATCTTACAAATAATAATAAAAATTCTCACACTTGTGGAGACTTTGTTTTTCTCTAGGGTTAAATCAAAGATCGTATTCATCGTACTACCATTAATTAACCTTTTTTTTTTCCTACTTCCTAACCCTTTATTTATTACATGAACGATATGAATTTCCTTTTTCTTTCTAACATCTAATCTAGAAAATATCTTATCATTAACATATATTTTAAAAAAATCCAAACATAGCAAGAATAAATTCCTTGAAAGACTTACCTTAGATTTTACTCTGTAGAAAATAAAAATAAGCAATGGTGAAATAACTCTCAACTTTATCTCCTTATTCTCCTCTCCTTTATCCCTGTAGGTTTTCTGGTAAAATATATATATATATTTTAAATTAACAAAAGAATTTGTAGCTTCTTTCCTTTTTTTTTAAGCAATCTTTATCCTTATTATTATTATTATTATTATTATTATTATTATTATTACTATTTCGGGATGATTAAATTAAGGATATTAGACTTACTCTCCGTTGAAAACTTGAGGTTGCAGTTTGATCAACCAAGACGTCACAATTAAGCTTGGAAAGGTTTAGGTTAAGGAAAATTAGGATTAACAAGATATGGGTTGGATTAGTTGTTTCAAATTGTGCAAAAATTCTTTTAAACTTGTTTTTTGAAACTGTAAAAGCACTCGAGCACTGGCCAAAGCACTCAAGCACTAGCCAAAGCGATCTAGCGTTGGAGCCAATGCTCAAATGCTTATTTTAGTGCTCAAGCGCTCAAAGCACTAAAGCAGTGCTTAAGTTTGCCCAAGCTCTCCAAGAAGTTTTTGCCAGATTCAAGCAGTCTGCATTTTGGAAACTTACGATTTTATTTTTGAGACTTACTTCAATCCTCTAAGTCATTGAGCTTATATATACCTTGCCTAATTTTGTTTAAAGTTTGATGCAAATACTGAGAAAACCCCAGTTTTCCTTCCTATTCCCAAATCTCTCAAAGAAAATTTGTAACTTCTTCCAAGTTATCAAAGGATATTTGCAACCTTTTAGGAGCTGAGGTGAGATCCACTAGAGCACACAAAGTGCTGCGCTATGAACATGGATTATAGTATCGGTTCTAAAAAGTAAATCTAAAGGTAGCATCTTCTAGATAATTTTGTTACTATTTTCTCGTATATTTGATTATTGATTCGAGGTCTTTGATTTTGTGGTTTTTTATCTTCACATTTTATGTGGAGGTTTTCCAGGTAAAAAGATCTTGTCTTGTGTGAGGGATGATTTTAATCTTTCCCATAATATCTAAAATATCAATTGGTTCAAAATTATAACTTTTGTGCTTTAATCTTTAAAAACAGCGATTCACCCCCCTCTAGGTGTTATCCTACTAGATTTTGTTTCTTTTTTCAATTCTATTTTAGCTTTTTCAAAAATTTAAAGTGTTGTTGATGATATATATATATATATATATATATGTATGTATGTATGTATGTATATTGAAAATAAGTCAAAGAAATAAATAAAAATTGTCTCAAATATTTTTAATCTACAATAAAAGAAACACATTACTTGCAACTTCTTCAAATGAAAATAACATAGATGTTAATACTAGTAAATATTAAAAAAAAAAAAAAAAAAAGTCTAAGCATCTAGGCATTATAAAAAAAAAAAAAAAAAAAGGAAAAAGAATTTATGAAGTATTAAAACATACTACTAAAATCTACTTAGGTTTATAATTCTATAAAGACTAATCATATGCATAAAATATAAATATATAATAAGAACAAAATAACTGCTTCCTCCTATGTATGCTGCTATTAATACAATAAATGAAACAAAGGATTTTGATACCTATATTTGGGGACTTGGATGACATTCAATTTGAGTTGAAAGTTTGATCATTGTGACTGCTAATTTTTTTCTTCTTCAATCCTTTGTATTTCCCTGTATCATTACATATATTAAGCATCATTCATACTAAACCATATAGTGTCATGTAATATTATGAATATTTTTTCTATATTACCACATTTGGTTAATTTATGCTAAAATATTATATCCCTAACCATATACAAAACCAACTTTTCTCATATGTTAACGTAGTTAGATTGAGTACATATATTATCTTGTGATATGGATTTTAAAAGAAATTTAATAAGCATAAAACTTTTTCTTGTTTTCCAAAAAGAAAAAAATAAAAGGGAATAGCAAATTTGAATAAGATTTTGTACTAGTCAAAAGGTTAGAAAGGACTCCACCTAATATTTTTATTTTAATGGAGTCATGAAGATTCACTATCTATTTTCTTCTCTACTCTAATGTCTACTATTGCTTAATCATGTGAACATATCAATAAAGGTAGAAACTTTTTTCAACAAATTAAAAACAAGTATTTTCTAATTTTCAAGAAGATTATTTTCAAATAACCAAAAAGACTTGTGAAAATCATTAAGTTAAGAAAATTTTCTAATTAAGGTTTAGTTATAAATAATGACCCAACATAAAATGTAATTTTTGCTCATGTAGGCCTCGAAACAATTATTCAAAATCAAACCCATCCTCTTAGCAAACATTGAAGCAAATACACGACTAAAATTATACAACTATCACATCTTTAAAAAAAAGTAGAGATTTCACTTCTTTTCCAGAAAATAGAATCCAACATGAATTGGTTTAGGAAAAGGGGTGTATGAGATACTTTGTCCATAAATTCAGGTTCCTATCACAAATCTTTTTCGTCATGTTGTAATGATATTCAATTAACAATATATGATATAACATAAATGACAAAGTAGAGACTACAATATTAAAAAGAACCAATCAAACATAGAAAGAAAATATTATTTGAAACAAAAATTGATAAGATGATGATGTGTTTCACTTACCCTCAAATTATTCTGGAGCCGGTTCAACCTTATCGCTATGGCCACATACACCCAGTCTTTAACACGGTAAAGAAATTGGAAATAAGCATGCCTCCAAGCTTTCTTGAATAAAAGAGCTCCACAGACTCCCCAAAAGCCTACAATGAACCCAAGTCCCATGCCAATGTAGAACCATGGGATTTCAGAAACTTCTTCATTTTCATCAATCACGTCTACACCTTGAAAGTCTTCATCTTCTGTGCAATTTTTTGTCAGAGGGGCTCCACAAAGCTCGGCATTGCCAATGTAGCTAATTGCATCAAAGCTTTGAAGTTGTGTGCCTGATGGAATTCTTCCCGAAAAATTGTTGTATGATATATTCAAGTGACTAAGAAATGATAAATTCTTCATGCTTTGAGGAATTTCACCTGAGAGATGGTTTCTCGAGAGATCCAGAGATTCTAAGGCCTTCATGCGTCCCATTTTCTCTGGTATGGTTCCCATCAAATTATTGCAAGATAAGTTCAAAAATTCCAATCCAGAAAGACTTGAGATTTCGGTAGGGATTGATCCCCACAAATCATTACTTGAAAGATCTATGCTCCGAACAAATTTTAGAATGCTCTTGTACTCTGATTCCTTCCCTTTGATGACCAGCATAAGATTCTCATAGTTTGGTGCTCCACCGTAGCGGTAGTAGTAGTAGTAGTCGTAGTAATATTCTAAAACAGAAAAAGCATCATCTTCAGTGCCTATTGTTGCCATCAAACTGAAATTATTGAAACACTTTGGTATGGTTCCGGATAGGCTATTATTGGCAACATCCAATATTATAAGAGAAGAAAGCCAGCATATTTGTGGAGGAATATTGCCAATTAATTTGTTTGATCTTAAACTGAGAGCCATCAGAGTCGTCCTCTCTCCCACCCAGCTTGGTAAATTTCCTGTAAGTTTGTTACCACCTAAATCCAAGAGCCCCAAAGATTTGCAGTTTCGCAGTGAAGGTGGTATATCTCCAGATAATCTATTATTATGCAAGTGCAATGCTTCAAGTTCAAACAAAGAGCCCATGGAGTCAGGAATTTTACCTGAAAGATTATTGTTTCCTAAGTTCAAACGAGTCAGAGATTGCCAATACGTCCAACAATGAGAAAGCTCCCCTGATAAATTGTTTGTTGACATGTCCAATATCTCGAGATTACTTTTTCCATTCAATTTTTGGCACAAGAAAGGGGAAATTGGTCCCGAAAATGAGTTGTTAGCCATGTTCAATCTAGAAACTTGTGGAGACAATCGTGGTAACTCACCCATGAAGCAATTAGAGCTTAAATCAATGTAAGTATTATTTAGCAGAACTCCAGATAAATTCCCAGATATCTGGTTCTCTGAGAGGTCGATCAGTTGTCTATCAATATGTGAAGCCCACTTCCAGAACCATTTTGGAGCTATGTCCACAATTCCAGACTTGGAAATGTCTAGATACCGAAGAGATATTTGAGTTTCTAGCCACGTGGGAAAATTGGGGCCCATCTGGCAGGAACTCATCCACATTTCTTTAAGTTGAAAAGGAGGAACCCAATTGGGCTTGACTTTGAAAATAAGAGATGTTGAGGACATGTCTAAGTACTTCAATTTTGAGAGTTTATTAAAATGAACTTCTGATATTGTGCCTTCTAAGGAGTTATTTCCAATAAATAAATGCTCCAAATTTGAAAGAAACCAGAGTCTGCTTGGAAGAGTTCCATTTAACCTATTTCCATTAAGAGCTAAAATCGTCAAGGATGATAAGTTTCCTAAACACTCTGGTATTTGCCCTATCAGGTGATTGTATGATAAAACTAAAGAATTTAAGGGTAGATTAAATAGCCAATTGGGTATCTCATGATGGAAATGATTCTGAGGAAGACCGAGGGTTGTAAGAGATGTAAAATTGACATACCCAAGAGACGGGCTCATGTTATCTAGTTCACACGCCACCAAGTGCAACTCGGAAAGGGAATATAACATAGATGTAGATTCAAGCCAATGAACTTCCCTTTGAAGGTCAACCTCAGACATGTAAAGGTATTCCAAAGAAGAAAGATGAGAAATCCAATCAAGGTTCTCAACATAAAGTTGTGGTTCGTAGGAGGAATAACCACCTCCTAGATTGAGGTGTTGAAGATTGGAAAGATTTCCAAGCTGAGGAGGGATTAGTCCACCAAATGAAGCATAGGAGAGGTCGAGGTATGTTAAACTCCGCATGGAACCCAGGAAACTTGGAATTGGAGTACCTTCGAAATAATTCCAGCTCAAGTCCAAGTAATTCAAAAATTCTAATTGGAGCAAAGCAGGACTAACCTTGCCCCCCAATGAGAAATTGTAACTACCAGGATTCATCAAATCGAGCTTGATAACTCTACCAGTGGTGTTGTGACAGTAGACTCCATTCCATCCACAACAGTCTTCCTGAGCAGACCAAGATGAGAGGCGGTGTGTAGGATCAGAGAGAGTATGTTTGAAGCTTAGGAGGGCACATTTCTCAGTTTCATTGCAAACCAAGGTGTTTGGATGAGATAAGGTGGAGATGGTCAAGAAAAGAAAGCAAAGCAAGGGAAACACAATCATTGCTTTAGAGATTGCCATGAATGGTGAATGAATTAAAATAATTCCAAGGCATACATATTAATAATTTATGACACCCCTGCAAACAGAGCTGGTCAATGGTCAACAAATATATATATATATATGATTTAGACAATTGCATCTTCTCCACATGACATTATTATTTACCCTTAAAATATATAATTTTAAATTTTGAAAAGATAAAAAACAATTGTAATTAAATGTTAATGGCAAAACAAATAACACTAACCATTGAATATTAATAAGATATTATGATTTAATTAAAATTTAAAAATAAATAAAATATTTTTTTAGTATTCAAATTTATTTTTTTCCTTTCTATTCTATCTTTCTCTTTTTTCCTTGTGCAACTATTATACTAATTTATTTTACATTCATTCAAGTTATATGAACTTTTTATTTTATTATAACTCTTTTAATAGAATTTAAGTTGTCTTTAGTCATTTAAACTTTTAAAATATATATGTAGTCATTTTAAAGTATTCTATTTATATTTATAATATTTTTTTCTTCACTCGGTGCTCAAAGATAAAAAATTAAAAAAATTAAAAAAAAAACCCATAATTTATATGTTCTCAAAAGAAATTGTTTTCATAAATTCATCGATTTCTATGGTGGTAAAAACACAACTTTTTATTATGTTCAGTATAAAAATAATTTAATGATTTTAAATATATTTTTAATTTTTCTTCAATTTTTTATTTTCTTCTACTTTGATTTTCTATTTTTTTCCCCTCACATTTTCCTCAAATTTTCCAAGAATCAAACATGACCTATATAATTTTTAGAAAACTTAAACGGTAGACCCTTGGAATCATTGGAACCCTAATTGGGGTCAGTGATTTTTAGATATTTTTGGAACATGTCCACAATGCATTTGTGAAAGAGACATGAATAATATAGTTGGCCAAATTTTGAAATATTGATCAATAAAGATAATTAGTTGACCTAAAAGTCTTAACTACCATCCAAAATACAAGGACTTTGACCTTAAAGTAAACACATCAAAACAAACCTTCCAACAATTTTGATATTTCTATGAACTTCAACAAATATATATATATATATATATATATATATATATATATATATATAGAGAGAGAGAGAGAGAGAGAGAGAGAGAGAGAGAGAGAGAGTCTTGTAGAGGCATATAAATCTCAAATAGAGGGAATTGTTTCTAACCTTAGTCTTAGCAAGAGTATTTTTTATATTAATTCCAAACTTAATTTTCCCTCTTCATCTAACAAAGACGTATTTAAAAGAATGATGGAATTTCCACTCCAAATTAGCATTATGCCTTGAAGTCATTGGAACCGGGTTCATGTTTAATTTGGGGATTAATGACTTTCAAACATTTGGAACATTTCATAGATATGATTGTGAAAAATGAAACGTATGAACACATAAGATAGGATTTATATTTAATAATTTTTTTCAAACTCATTTAATTTATTTTCCTTTTTTATATAAAGATTTAATAATTTGAAAATGTATAAGTTTTTAACTAATTTTAATTATATATATATTTTTTATTTTTCATTGTAAACCAAGTATAAGAAAAAAAATTTCCTTTCCTTAAGACTATGTTTGGTTCTAAAAAAATTTGATGGAAAATTATATGAGAAGAAAATGAAAAGGAAAAGTACAAGGAACAAAAACTGAAGGAAAATAAAATATAGATTTAAAATTAATAAATTATTTTTATATGCTCCCTAAAAATCATTTGGTGTATATATGTATATATATTCATATTTTCTATAATAAAATTAAACATGAGAAAATCATATTTCTTAATGTTTCTTCCATACTTCACTATTTTCTTGGAACCAAACGTTGTATAAGACTTTCGTGGAACCAAACATAGTTTTAATATATTTAATAATTTAAATTAAATTATAAAGTCATATTTAGTCATTTAAGTTGATTTAATAGTCATTTTAAAGTATCTTATTTACATTTATAATATTTCTCTTCATTTGAGACTTGAAGATAAAAAATTCCATGATATATATCTCAATTACATACAAGTTTTTCACATATTTTCTTATGACATCTCAACCACATAGTTTTGAAAAAATCAAATAAAATCCTTGCACATATCCGAGATTGATTATTGTGTTGTATGGACAATGTTAATAAGAGACGATTTTGTTTTCTTTTATATCCTTCAAACTTTTCTGGTTTATGAAATAGTAATGAATTTATGAGGGTAGGAATTTTTCATCCATCTCATAAGATTAGAAACCATAAGTGAATGTTTGAAAGTACAAAGGAAAGTGTCTCATGTTTAGTTTCACTATGAAAAACACATAAAAAAACTCAAATATAATTAAATCAATCTAAAACTTATACCTTTTAAAATTATTTAATTTTTACATAGAAGAAGAAAAATAGGTGAAAAAGTTTGAAGTCATATATAAAAATAATTTATTGATTTTAAATTCATTTTCCTTCTTTTTTTTTTCTTTAATTTAAATTTTACTTTCTATTTTATTTCCCTCATATTTTCCCTTAAATTTTTCAAGAACCAAATATAACATAAAGAATTTTTAGAAAGATATAAAATGTAGATCCCTTGGAATCATTGGAAAATATGTTAGGTAAGTGATTTCTAGATATTTTTGGAATGTGTCCACAACGTGATTGTGAAGAAGAATATGAATAATATGGTTTGCCAAAATTTATAATATCACTCAATAAAGATAATTAGTTGACCTGAAAGTCTTAACTATCTTCCAAAATATAAAGACTTTGACTCATCGTTAAACACATCCTAACGAACCTTTGAACAATTTTGATATTTCTATAAACTTGAACTGATGTGATACATGAAAAAAATTCCTTTGAACTTGTAATAAACCAATGTTTTTTTATTATCAGGAAGATGACATTTTCCTTTTCAAATATTTATATCTTTTTTATTATGTCTTTCCAAATAAAATTATTGTTGTCTTGGTCTTTCCTTTCAAAAACTCCTTATTAGCGCTATTACTAATTGAAAATTAGGTTCATGAAGAAATTAACGATTATCACATAATACAAAAATGACATTAAGACTAGATGCCCTCTATTCTAAAATGGTGTGCACTTAAAACTTTAATATATATTTTAGTTGACATGGTAATTTTGGGTGCTTAAAGACTAGATTATAAATATTCCATTTTTCTCGCATTCCATCCAAATAATCTAACTAAATTATTATTTGAAATTTCTAATTCTAAGAATCCCTTTGTACTCTAATTCCCTCCTTATTTGATCAATGAAGGTCCACCCCCCAAAATAGCCATGATAATTAGAATATTCTAAATTAGCAAATGCATCATTTGGAATATCTATTGACGTCATTAAACTGAAATCAATTATTCAAACATTTTGGTATTGTTCTAAGTTTATTATTTGCAAGATCTAATACTGTAAGAGAATTGGTATATTTGTGAAGGAATAATGCCCACAAATTTGTTAAATCTCAAATGGAAATCCATAGTACTTGTTAGTTTTCCAATTCAAACTTAGAGCATTTCTCAAAAATTTATTATTGCCTAAACATAGGAGCCCCAAAAATGTGTAGTTCCTTAGCATTGAGAATATATTTTCAAAGAAGAAGTTATTGTTGCGTAAGTGCAAATAAACAACTCATGGAGTAAGGAATATTACGTCAAAATTTGTTGTTTATAAAATCTGTGTGAGTCAAAGATTGCTTATACTTCCAACAATGAGAGAAAGCTCCCCACATGAAGTATAATTTTTGGAGTTTTTTCTACTATTGTGTTTGCTAAAGGAGTTGCCTCCAATAATTAAGACCTCCACATTTGAAACTAGTCCAAGACTGCTTGGGACAATGCTATTTAACCTATTTAAAGGTATTTTTAACCCATTACTTAACTTAAGCCACATGAATACATTTTAAACATTAAAACAATTTGAGTAATGAAAATTATTTACTTTTTTTTGAGAAAATTTATTAATATAATTTACTTATATTTATTTATTTTTCTAATTCATCCAATATTTTTGTATTAAATTTCTATTATAACTTAGACATAAAATGTGTAATATTATTGTTTATTTTAACATTGTTGATTAGTCTATAGTTCAGTTTGTGATTTCTCTTTTGAGGCATTTTAATTATAATAGAAACTAATGGAAATAATTCTGTTGCTATTAGTTGTTGTTATTTAGTTAATCTTTTTATTAAAAAAAAAATTCTATTGTATTTGAGATATAAAATATTATATATTATTATCAAAAGCTCTTATTGGCTTTAGCATCAATGATAAGTTTAGACTTGTGGTTTTCGCACATTTGATAAGTCTATGTAGAAAACATGGATTCTTGGGTCAACAAAATAATAAATTATCTTTATATACTTTTCCTTGTTCCATTGGAACAACTACTATGGTTTTAACATATTTGATAAGTCTTTGTGTTGAACACATAGATTCTTCAATTAACAAAATGATAAATTCCGTTTACATACTTTTCCTTATTATATTGGAGAAGCTAATATGATTTTAGCACATATGATAAGTCTCTGTGTTGAACACATGGATTCTTGAGTTTTTTTTTTTTTTTATGATAAATTCTCTTTACACACTTTTCCGTATTCTATTGGAAAAGCTACTATGATTTTAGCATATTTGATAAGTCTTCATATTGAACACATAGACTATTGAGTCAACAAAATGATAAATTCTACTTACATACTTGTCCTTATTCTATTAGAAAAACTACTATCATGGAATTTTATTACCTGAATTAAGGGTCTCATATTTTTCTTTTTCTTTATTATTGTTGATAAGGTTTTGATGGTATGTATTAAAAATGAGTAAAAAATATTTATATTATATTCTTGGTTTGATTAAGATTTAATGTAACTTCTTAGAAAAAATAAAATTTTCTTTACATTTATTTCAAACTCAAGGCTAGGAAAGTAAGAACATATTCTGTATTAATCATCAAATTCATTATTAGAAAGATCCAGTTATCTCATTAAAAAAAAAAAAAAAAAGGAAAAAAAAAAAGAGAAAGAAAACTAGAAATTCACTAACTCCCAAGAAAAAAATATGACCCACCAATTATGCTCAAGACTTGTCTTTAATTAATTTTAAATATGAAAAAGACTTATCTCTAACTTTCAAAGTTTTGTAGCTCTCTAAAGACCAAGGGAGTGATGACATCATTTGCATAATAAAATCAAATTATTATTATTTTTTTGTGTACTTTTAGATATGTACTAAGTTATGCAAAATCATTGATATGTTGTGTGGTTCAAAATATGAATCAAATTAATATTTTTGTAGCATAAATTTTTCCATTTCGGTATGATTCACTTCAACTAGACTTATTTGATTACTCATTAACCATCTACAACTTAGATGTGAAACCAAAGCCCAATAATTGTTCAGAAAAATTTTCTATCTAAATCATAATTTTTAAAATAAATTATATCCATTTAGACTCACCTTTATGTGGTCCAAAGTTGATTTTATCTTCTTTTATAATACATATATTTCTTAACTATAAACTAAGTTGATCGAAGTGTTAACCAAATCACATACACAAGCTAAAATAACAAAAAGACATAGCACACCATCACTAAAAAAGACAGCAATCAAACAAAAGAGAAAAGTTACAATGGTAAAGACTTTTTCACTCTCTTCTTAGTTGTAGTTGTAGTTGCACTCTAAGTTTTTTCTCTAAAAACAAAACCCTAAATCATAATAGGGTTAAATATATGATAACAACAAACCCATTATTCAATAAAAAATAAAAAGTAAAAACCTCATCTTGACCCTAATATGTCTTTGCATAGTACAAGAAGATTGATTTAGGCTTTATAATCCAACAAAAACACACTTTGTTATTATTAATTTTTTTTTTTAATTTTTTGCGTTTTTAGACTAAAATCATTCTTATAATCTACTATGAACAAAGTCATGGAAAAGTGGAAATCAATTTAAAACTTTTATGAAATCATTCCTAGATGGATTTCTATAAGATATACCTAATTTTATCATAGGTACCAAATTTCTTGGAAAGACACTCAATCTATAAAAATTCTCTTACTTTTTAAAAAACAAACAAATAAATAAATAGGTGGTCAAAATATTAATTACAATGATGTTATTAGATAAAACTAAAAATTAAACATTAAAATCTTTGAACGATAAGAGCTAAATATTTGCTGATTGATAATTTTTTATTTAAAAAAAGTTGAGATTTGAAACCATTTATTTTACAATAGCACCATGAATGTGACTAGAAAAACATAATATTTAATATTATTAAAATTTTAAGTAAAAATTTATCTTTTACAAATTTAACCTTAACTCATAACCAAAATATTTTATATTATTTTCAAATGCTATATAAATGATACATTAATCAATAAAAATATCAACATAAAATATTAGATGGATTGTTCCCAAAAAATGATTAAAACAAATAAATATTTTTTAAAAACATATAAAAAAATGAAATTGTTAAAAAGAAAAATAAAACAAAATAAAACTTGACTTCTTAATAATTCATTAGTTAATTTGAGTGTATAAATGATCAAGTTTTTTTTGCATGTATTCTACTTTAAAAGATTTTCTAAATATACTTCAATTATACTCCAAAATTATCATATAAAGAGCTAATAATTAAAAAAAAATGGTGGACTAATAGAGTTTTGAAATTCATACTTCGTTAACAAGGCTAACAAATCGTCCATATTCAAGCATCATTGTAGGTTCTCCATAACTCATGTTGATGAGATCACACTTATGCTGCAAATAAAATGCACATTAATCATCATCAAAATTAATTCTACAACAAATTAATTCTAAAATGGAAGTTAATCAATAAACTTGCCTTTTGGATGTTAGTTAAGACTTTCAAGTAAACTAATTAGAGACATTTATTGAATTGATGTGATACATGATAGAGATTATGAATAATATGGTTTACCAAACTTTAAAATGTCACTAATTAGTTTACCTGAAAGTCTTAACTATTATCCAAAATACAAGGATTTTGACTCATTTGTGAACACATCCAAACAAACCTCTCAACAATTTTGATATTTCTATGAAATTGAATTGATGTGATATATGAAAGAGACTATGAATAATATGGTTTACCAAACTTTGAAATGTCACTAATTAGTTTACCTGAAAATCTTAACTATCATCACAAATGCAAGGACTTCAACTCATTGGTGAACACATCCAAACAAACCTCTCAATAATTTTGATATTTCTATGAACTTGAATTGATGTGACACATGAAAGAGACTATGAATAATATGGTTTACCAAACTTTGAAATGTTGCTAATTAGTTTACCTAAAAGTCTTTAACTATCATCCAAAATGCAAGGACTTTGACTCATTAATGAATACATCCAAACAAACCTCTCAACAATTTTGATATTTCTATGAAATTAAATTGATTTGATACATGAAAGAGACTATGAATAATATGGTTTACCAAACTTTGAAATGTCCCTAATTAATTTACCTGAAAATTTTAACTATCATCCAAAATGCAAAGACTTTGACTCATTGGTGAACACATCCAAACAAACCTCTCAACAATTTTGATATTTCTATGAACTTGAATTGATGTGATACATGAAAACAACTCCTTTGAACTTGTAATAAACAAATGTTTTTTCATTATCAGGAAGATGACATTTTCCTTTTCAAACATTTATCTTT